>PVJC01000044.1:0-132527 GCA_004026665.1 Murina feae | reverse complement strand
AAATAACTTTGGAATGCCCTACCACATCTCTAGGGGGTCAACATTTTAATTAAGTAAAGGTACCTCACCTTTTACTAAGGTAGGTATGTACTTAATGGTTCAGGGACATGCCTGTGTATATGGGGAGGGGGTGTGCATTACTTTAGACCCCTTTTCAGGTCACGGGCAGCAGATGTGGATTGTCTGCACTGCACGACCCTGGCGTGGGGCCTTGCATTTGATTTCCAGCATGCGCAGCTACGTCTGCTGATGGCTTCATAAATTGGAGTTTTCATAGGTAGGTGCTTATATTATTTTGCTTTATGCTTAACGTACTTTTACATTGTGATTCTTCTGGCATGGAGCTCACATCTCCTCTTCAAAGACAACAGTGGTGAATTATCAGATAATACTGAGTTCCTTCTTTCCTGTTCCATCTCCTGTTCCTCTCTCGGAAACTCCTTGCCAAAACTGCCTCGCACCACACTCCAGGTGTAATCTATTGCTTATTGTTTAGTGATGATGGAATGTTCTGTCATGAATACAGCTGGATGATGAGCACATGTGCCTCTGAAATCTCTTTATTGGAATAATTTTGAGTGGTTAAAATTAAGCATACTTAAGGAATGTTGCCAAAACATTTGTTCCATTTAATAGAAAAGCCAGGCATTGCAGGTGAAGAATAACATTTGTGTTTTTTGGGGGGGGGGATTTTTGTTGTTATTTTTAGAGAGAGAGAGTGAGTTACATCAATGTGAGAGAAACATCAATCAGTTACTTCTTCTACACACTCTGATTGGGGATTAAGCCCATAACTTAGGCATGTGCCCTGCCTGGGAAATAGAACCCACAACCTTTTTGTTGTACAAGCCAGTGCTCCACCAACTGAGCCTTATGTTCCCTTAAAACCAGGTTCCCCACCGTAACTTGTGTATAGAAACTAGATGTCAGTCAACTGAAAGAGAGTGGTGCTGCAGTGACAAACAGCCCTGATTTATTGGCTTCCAGTAGCGTGGTTTACAGACATTTCTGCCACGGTTCCCTTTCACTTCTGCTTCAGGAAACAGTCACTCGGAGACTCAGGCTGGCGTCGCACGTCAGTACAGGAGCCTGTGCTTGCAGCGCCCTCTCCCCTCGTCCCCAGCTCTCACTCTGAGCAGGTCTCTCAGCAGGCGCACATCATTCAGTTCTTCCTTTATTTAATGTCCTTGTCATGCTGTTTTCACTTGTGCTGAGAGTGTCTTTGGACTAACAACATCTTTTTGGATGAAGAGCATCTTTTATAGACAGAGAAAGTATAAGGAGGAAAGAAGAAATACGATTGGATTTTTGAAAGCGGTTCTGCACACTTATACACATGCATGTAGCATTCTCGCATTTACTGCTTTGACTTTTGCCTATCACTGCACCTAAACACACCTGCTTTGACTAAAACCACTTCCCAGTGGGTAAAAAATGTATCGGTATAAAAACTGACATCCTAGCCTCCTTCCCCCGACCCCACAGCAATGGAGGGAAGTTATGTTTATGGCTGCCTACACGCAGAGAATTCTCTGAACTCACTGAATATGCTGTAAAAGGGCCAAGAGGGGAGATTTTTATACCCATTTAAAAACGTAATGCTTCCCTTTAGGACATTGAGTGGCTTTGTGAAAGGCTGTCCTGCTTCCTTAAGTGGGGAAACAAACTGGTGTAAGCAATTTGGCATAATTATTAGTAAAAATATGTCCTGCCAGTCTTTCTGCAGAATATTACTTTTGCATTAAAATAAAATGTTTTCCTTCCTATTAAACTGTGCTTGGCCTTGGCTATAAGAGCATTAGCCATTTCTAACGGGAGGAGAGCCTGTCCCGTGGGCATCGGGAACAGGCTGTGCGGAGGCCCAGCTGTGCTGGAACCCGTTCCTGTCTGTCTCTAACAGACACCGTTGAGTTTATGGCACTGCCTGGTCTCCAGGAAGATGTTGAACAAATCACAAGGATTTTTTTGGAGGCAATTCTCAGTCAGAATATCTCGAGTTCATCGTGGTAAAGCGTTACAGAAGAGACTTAACCGTTTTCTGTAAGCTTAATTGCTGCCTTGAAGGAATTAGGTCTAGAGGACAGCATTCTGTGTGTATTTTATTATCCATCCGTTTCTTTTTTAATAGGAGTGCTGTGCTTTGTACAGGTCAATTATTTTTGATAGTTTCTGTAATTAATGTTTAATTACATTTTATTATCCTCATTTTACTACATCGCCTTGGTGATAACAAGGCATTTCTAAACACGACACTTCCAAGGAGTGTTTCATATGTGCCCTCCATTATCTTCCTAACATTTCCACAGAGTCTCAGGATTTATATATTATATATATATATATATTTTACACATGCACACATACACACACGTATATACACACACATATAAATATTTGTGTGTATATATGCTGTTGTGTATTAGAAAATATATGAAATCTGTCTTCTTTATTGTAAGGCGGAATAGCCTTAAAATGTGACTGAAAATAGGAAAAAACCTAAGCATTCTGTACAATTATCAGAATGGCAACTGTTAAGTAATTTTTAGTACCACAGCATTTTCGTTTTCCCGTGTTTGTGTAGTGCTGAGTGAACATGAAAATACATCACCGACGCTCTGTCCGCAGGACTGATTCTGTGAGGATTTGGGTTTGTTTATGTGCGGTCTGGGCTGACCCGGTGTCACTCCGTCACACTGTCCCCTGCACTCATGAAAAGTCCCCTGAAACAGTACCCAAGGCAGCTTAAGCCATGGCCGTGCCACTCATTGCAGCCCACAAGACGGACTCGATTCTCACGAAGCATTTGTTATGTCCCCGCAGTGACCCACCCAGGAGGGTGGGTGAGGGCAGGATCATGCCTTCTGTGACTTCATCACAGCAAGAGGCAGCCGCTTGCTCCTCTCTGGGGCCTCCCACACCATTCTGCTTCTCTGTACTGTGATTGCATCCTGCTGGGCTGGTTCTAAGTTGTTACCATCTATCGGTTGGTCTCTCATTTTCACATAATTGTCCTGCCTATTTTTAATAACTGGCATTTCCCCTCCTGTTCTATATAAAACAGAGCCCCAGAAAGGATATTACAATATAATTTTCTCGGTTCATTGGTTAGCCACTTCAGTACAGGATGAAATAATAAATTTTGATGAATTTGAGAAGTTATAGCTATTACTGATGCTCACTCTTCAAAGGACTGTCGTTGGATAAGGAAGGATGTAAAATTAGCCAGAGTGACTTCTGTTTAAATGGCACGGTCTCGTCTAGGTATTTGCAAATTGAATTTGCAGTCATTTTTATAAAGAAAAGACGGGAAATGCACATTTGTGAGTATCTGTTTGAATCTGTTTGAGATGCTTTCTCAAATGTGTATGATACATATTCATCCAAGAACCTTGCGAGTTAGGAAGTCTTGTCTCCATTTTTCACACCGGAGGAGAGAAGCCTGAAGACATCAGATACTTAATCTAGAGCCATATAGCTGCCAAGAGGCCCAAGTGGCTTTGGATGTCAGTCCCTGCTTCCCCACCCCCAGATCACACAGCCCTGAATGTGAGGGGCCATCAAAGTCCCTGCCATACAGACCCCTATCAGATTTCAGGGCCCAGGAGACCGGTGTGACTCTGGGTCTCAAGGCTCCAGTATGGAGCATGATGTGGGAACTACATGGTGCTTGAGGTCCTCAGTTAGGATGCACACGCAGTGCTTGCCAGTACCAGGCCCTGCTGGAAGCACTTTGCCGTGTATTATCTCAGTCCTCTTACCGACTCGACTCTAGGGAGTACAGCGCTGTTATCACCCCCATTTTACAAGTAAGGTAACTAACACACCACCAGTGAAAGAACTCACAGAGGTTGCATCCTCAGTCAGAGAACCAGGCCCCCAGCTGCACATCCTGACGTGAGGGCTGCAGGCTTCGCATCTGTCGGTCCTTTGATAAGGAGCACAGGGGCTCTGGTAACAGGAAATGGGTCACATCAGAGGGCTTCTGCACATGCACCCCTTTTCAATCCTACATAGCAGAGTTCAGGTGAGTTTTTTATTCTAAGGCGCTATTTCCCTAGCAAAGCTTAGAAATAACCATAGCCAGGACTGGGAATCATGGAAGGAAGAAGAGCAAGATGTTGGGGGGCAGGTCAAGGCAAGCATTTTCGTGGTGGGGGGCATGAGATGGAGGGAACCGAGCAAGGGTTTGGGTGCTTGGAAAGCAAAGGACTGCTCTGAGGTGGAGCAAGAGAAACGGAGCTCAGCTGGTTCCTCTTGTTCTCCAACGGAGGCAGCCTGCACCCTCCATAGCCTGCACGGTCGTCCTCGGGGAAGCCGGGCACTGCCAGGGCCCTAGAGAAAATCAGGTTGTTGTATTTACTACTGAGCTGATCGTTTATAAAATTAACCTCTACTCAAACCTTCCTCCTTACCTAACCGGGCACCTGTCTGTCTGTCCCTCACTGCAATGCTATACACTTCTGACACTTAACGTGCAAATGCATTGCAATTTAGAAATGTGAAATCAATTTTTACCCAAAACAGGGATTTCATGATAGCAATGAAAATGATGTTGGAGAATTGGTCAGTTCATAGGCAGTGCTATTGACGAATGGACAGCCAGGATGATAACATGGTAGGTATTTCTTTGTAAAAGAAATCTTTGGAAGAATCACAGACACTCTCAGTCATCTGTATAAAAGTAATCCTCTTTATGGATCAAAAAGAAAACACATGAGGATGTTCATTTGCAAGGGTCAAAGAATTTATTTTGAAGAATAATTATGGCTTGATTCATTCTTTGCTTAAGACTGAGTGCATGGTTGCATTTAGGACATAAAAGTGTTGTTATAAAAATAAATGCATTTTACTTTTTAGCTTTTGGGTGAAATAAAAGCTTATTTTACTATTTAGTGTAGGACCTCAGCCTCTGTTTTCAGTGGCTTCATTTTGTCCTGACCCCTTTTGGCCCCAAAAATTAGATTTTATTTTCTACCCTGACAGAGAGTATGTCAAAAGCTTCGTAACACTTTGTGACAGCACTGGTAGGGCAAGAAAAATAAAAAATACAGTTTTAAGTTAACAGATTTATATGTGAGTCTGATTTTTCTGTTGTAAATATGCATAATAGATGCTTAAGAAATGTTTGCTAAGTAGATGGATATATTCTCCACAGTTAAAATATTCTTCTAATTCTAAGAGTATTAAATAAAATGATTTATGGGTATGGTAGTTCATTGAAAACACACCAAAACACCACTAAGTATTTATTTGGCTATATTATTTTCATCATTATTAATGGTAATGAATTACTGTGATCATTCAAAGAACCAACATTTCATTATCTACCATGCCCCAGGCACTGTGGTACAGAATACAGTGACTTTATCTTTCGTTTACCCAACAGAATATTCTGATCCAACACATACTTTCATTCTTTCTCTTCTGGAATCCTTGTTACATGTTCACCTCCCCACGTCCTCTCCTTTAGCTTGTTTCCCCCCTTATTTTTTAACAGGTTAAAAAATAAAAACGAAAAACCAGAAACCTAACTACAAATGCTGAAGTACTTGGCTACCGAAGGAGCTGAGAGATACTAACCCAGGTAGTCTTTGGGTGGTGATGCTACATTCAGTGTCACTGTGGATTGACCATGTGCATTTGTCCAAACTGAATTGATACAGTTGCACACGTAATTAAGATTAAGCTTATAAAATTATTTTGTTAGAAATGCTTTGTTGTCTGTTTCTTATAAAGCCAATTGCTCTTAGAAATTTGATTTTTAACATTTCTTGTAATGGCTAGGAAAAGCACAAGAAACTGTTTCTGAAAGTACTTGGGAAGAGTGAATGGAAAGATAGTTTACTCCATTATCTCATGTTTGAAACATTATTTTAAAATTATAGAAGACATATAGAGATGCCTGGGCATGTTTTAGAACATTCATACACTAAATGCAGTACACATACTTCCCCAAAAGTTTACCTTTCTCTCTCACCTTTAAGGGGACTAAAAGGAAACAAATATTTTTTAAGAAGATGGAAATAGTTAAATAAATAAAAGTGTAGACCCATGAATGTTAGCAGCTATATGATCTAAGTGGATGGGTTAAGTCCTTTTATATGCATCATTTCATTTAATTCTTGACAGGCCCGTTAGGCTGGTACTGTTATTGTATTTTCACTTTACAGATGAAGAATGTGTGGCCAGAATAGTTTGCTCAAGGTCACCTTGAAAGTGGCAGAGCCAGGATTGAAATCCAGAGTTGTTCTGACCCCCAGTCCTGGACTGGCTTCCAGCATGCTGCTGTAGCCTGTTCTCCCAAGTGAAATGAAACTGTGCAGGACTTATCTACTCTAATAAAAGAGTAATATGCAAATTAACCATCACTCCGAGACACCTAAGCCATGCCCACCAGCCAAGCCACACCCACCAGCCAATCAGAACGACTGCATGCAAATTAACCCATCAAAGATGGTGGTTAATTTGCATACACAGGAGAGCGAAGACTAAAGACAGCATAGAAGGAAGCCAAGTGCTGCAGAAGGGAGCCAAGCAGTGGAGAAGGGAACAGGGCCGAGGTAGAGAAGATGGTGAAGAGGGGAGGGAGAAGCGGGGCTGGGGGGAAGCTGAGGTGGCAGAGACAGGAGATGAGGCAGCAGAGACGGGAGGGAGCCGAGGCGGCAGAGACAGGAGCCAAGGCGGCTTCGCTCCCTTCTCTGCTTCGCTCTGGCCCAGGAAGCCCTGTTCTTGCAGGAATCTTCCTGCAATGGGCTACTAGTTTGAAAATATTATTGGTCGCTTCAACAAAGGCCCTCTGCTTTCATCTCTCCAAATATAACTTTATTTGGAGGAATTAAACTTAGAATAAATACATCCAGAGCTTTTCACCCATTTCTTTAGCAGTATTCCTGTTGCTCTAGTTGGAGAGTTGGATGTTGTCGTGAAGTAATGGTAGGGAAGACCAGGTTTTTGTGGCCGTTGTGTGTGTGCCCACGTTTGCATGTGTGTTTTGCCACCATGGTTTTCTCAGGTGTTTTCCCACATGGACTGCCGGTTTGGGTGAGAGGAGGCTGTACGTGTTGGTAGCTCGGCGTGGACTTCCGGGGCCAGTGCCTTTAGGACTTTGTTCTTTCTCATCACCAGGCAGGGAGGTCCACTTAGGGACAAGGGGATAATGTATCCTTCAACAAGGCCCTCATTGTCCACTATACATGTTCATCCACCTTCTTCTTTTGAGTTTTTCTGTTTCAACTGAAATATGATTGACATATTTTTTAAAATATATTTTTATTGATTACAGAGAGGAAGGGAGAGGGAGAGATAGAAACATCAGTGATGAGAGAGAATCATTGACCGGCTGCCTCCTGGGATCGAGCCTGCAACCCAGACCTTGGCCAGAGTCGAACCAGGGACCTTTCAGTTCACAGGCTGACACTCTATCCACTGAGCCAAACCAGCTAGTGCTGATTGACATATTTTAATAAGGACCATTTTATTTAGAATGCAGTGCAGAGCCCTCTGAGTGATACGGAAGTGAAAAGATGTGGTCACTGCCTTAAAGGTATGCGATTAGTTTGTTAGTTGCTTATACATAATTGGAGAATTAAAAGTGCCTGAGATACAGGTTTTCCCCGCTATCTGAAAGTAGGGCATTCCCATGAAACCTTTTGTAAGCCCAAAGTAGCATAAATTAAAGAAGCAATTACCATGAGTTTACATGGGACAGACTTTGAGCCTTCTCAGACCCCCCAAAATAACCTACCAAACCATACAAAAGACTCTTAATTAGGCCCAGTTTTAGGCTCAGTGTAATAACTTTACAAGCTTTCTTAGGCATTTCTCTTATCTTAGGACACAGCTTGCTACTGATGCACAAAATAAGTGAAGATAAAGCCCAGTTGCTCAGGGATGGATGTTGAGAGGCCTGGGGTGCTTCCTGAGTAAAGAGCTTGGTAGGGCCACTCTCGCTGCTGAGGTGCCTCTGCCTCTAATGGATGCTGCAAAGCAAATGATGAACGCTATTGTCACTTTTTTTTAGTGAAAGTGAAAGTCCTCTTCAGAGTTCTTTCAGTTAGTGAAAACACGTACTGATGTAGGTCTTTTGTAAAGTGAAGTGGCATAATGCAAGCTGTGGGAAAGCAGGGACACCTGAAGTTCAGTCTCCTCGGCAGGTCACCTGTGTCACACCCACACACCAACCTCAGCACTGTATTTCCTTCAGTCCATGGTCGGGAATGTCTTGCCTGAGGGCCATGTGAGACCCACGAAATCATTTGGTCTGGGGTTGTAGGAGGCAACTAATCAATGATTCTCTCTCATCATTGATGTTTCTCTCTCTCCCTCTCTCTGAAATAAAAAACACACACCCATATATGAAAAGACACATACAGCTGTTCCCAACTCCTCCTCATTCACTGCCTCATGACCTGTGGTGGGGACCAGGAGGTGCCTGGGTGGCAGGCTGCTTCCTAGTGAGGAGGGATGATGGGGATGGAGAAGACTCTGTGAGGCTCTCTGACACCTGCTCTGTACCCCGTTGTGGGAACCGAGAAGAGGTCTGTATCTGCCATGAGTCTTCAAGGAAAGCATAAAAGCTACTCCTTTTCCATTAGACCCAAGGTTTTCCTGTTCAAAGAGCTGTTTTTTTGCTGTTTGTTTTGTTTGAACTGGACACATAGACACTTACTTGTATTTTCTGTGAATACATATTAATGTGATCTGAGAGGGTCTGAACAGGCAGGATTAGGACTATGGTTTGGGAGAACTTATGTCCCAAACGAATGCTTACGAATAGCACTCCAGTTGTTGGAGCCACACTTGTCTCTTGAGGACTAGCTGATGGCCATCCTTTGATGGCTGGCTCCTCCGGGGTTGCTCACCTCTCTGCACCGCCCTTATTGCTTATTGGGAGCTATGCTGCGTGTTCATCCCCAGGATGAGGTTCCTGGTGATCCCGTCTCGCCTTCGTCACTCCAGCATTAACAGAGCACCAGGTGTGGTAGGTGTCTAATAACTGTGGAATGCTTACGTGGGGAATCACATTCATGAATTTTTATTAGAGATTCACATGAACGGCTCAGGACTGCCATTTTCTCTAAGTCTGTTTTTAAAAACCCATCAGATAACCTCTTAAAGTCTGTTTCTTAATTGAATGTAAAATAACATACCATTTTGTTTTTCATTGTTACACTTCAGCATGGAACACAATGTTCTTTGTGGCCACGGGCCATTGACCTATGTCCCTCCCACTAGAGAGTGGCTCCTTGAGGCCGTGTTGCTCACTGTCATCTCATCCTTTGTGCCTCCAGGGCCAAGCATAGTTCACAGCATATAAGGGCTGAAAAATTTAAAAAGCAAAAAGTAGTAGAGCATGTTGAGTCTTCTTAGAATATAAACTTCTTGACCCACAAGGAAAAAAAGGGCTGGCTCTTGCTCTCGTGTTAAGTGCTGGTGCCCTGGCCAGGGGTGGCCATTGGGTGAAGATGGGGGGCTCTGACCAACCTCTGCATTTCTGAGGAAGCACATCAGTCTTTCACATCTGCCTTGCCTGATGTTGAGTTTTTGTCTAATCAATCCCACTTTATTTACTAGGACATTTCTAAATATAGAGGTTATTACTGATCAGGAATTAGATAATACAGCTAAGTGGCTTTAATTTACACTGGGAAATAGTTACACCGAGACAACATGGAGAGAATATTGCCGACTCCAATGCAATAGTATCAACTCCAATCACAGGTCAGGCCATTAGAACAATGAGCCTATATAAGTAGGTTTATTGTAAACACAGAGAGGTATTGGGAGATAGAAGTGGGTTAGGTTGAAAGCTCACCTTCCATCTAATCTGACATCCAGACAAAAATTGCAGGTAGAGACTTCAATGGGAAAAGGATGTGTTTGTCTCAGGATCACTCGGACCTCTGAACACTAACTGAAACATACAAGAGGGAAACCACCAGGAAACTCCATAAACTGTAGTTATTAGATGGGAGATGGTTGCCAGTTAGCAGATGGGTAATAGAAACCTGATGAGGAATTATTATTCCACATTCGACTTCTTTTTTAACCGAGTAGACCTCATTAGGAGCATGTCACCAGGTAGTTTGACAGTTATTTGAGTGCAGTAAGTCTGTGAAGGGAGAGAAAGGGTGGATCTGTATTAAAATAAATGAAAACACTTCCACTTGATAAAAACTCAAAGGAGAAAAAGCTCTTTTTGGTTTGAGCAGTGAACAGTGTAGCATTTTCTTTTAGTGATCAAAGAATCATTTTCTGTGCAATGCCATCATCATTCATTGAAAATTCGATACATCATCACTAAAGTCAGTGGACTAGTGTGTTTCCTGATGTTTAAATAATGGTAACTAAAACAATAGACTGAGGATGCCATAGTCTTCTGGGCAGTGTTGAAGGTGCTGGGCTTGCAGACACTGTCCCGCTGCTCACTGACAGGGTCTGGAGGAAGGGGGACATTTGCATCAGGTTCCCTCACTGTGGTGCTCATGGCAGCTGGAGATCCCAGGGGTCATTTCTCTTCTGCACTGGCTTGGCCTATGGCTGGTTAAGATGCAGTTGACCTTTTGAACTGAGGCACCTGGTGAGCTTTGAATAGGGACCATTTTTTAGTGAGCTTTTGATATGGGAACTGGCTGGGTCTTAGTCATGACAACTGCTTTAAAAAAAAAAAAAAATATATATATATATATATATATATATATATATATATATATAAAATTGATTTCTTAGAGGAAGAGTAAGGGAGAGAGATAGAAACATCAGTGATGAGAGAGAATCATTGATTGGCTGCCTCCTGCAAGCTCCCTACTGGGGATTGAGCTCGAAACCCTGGCATGTGCCCTGACTGGGAATGGAACCCTGATCTTGCACATAGGTTAGTGGTCAACCACTGAGCCACACCAGCTGGGCAACAATTACTTAAGTGGCAGTGCTGCTGAAAAGTATTTTTCTTTAATACAGAAGAAGGAGGGGTTTCCTTTGTTGTTGCTTTTCCTCCAAGTGTCATGTGATTGTGATGCAGGGAAGGAAAGTCTGTTGAGAGTGAGGCACAGGTGTGAAGTGGGGTGGGTGGAGAGAGGATTTCCTTGCTATGCTCCTTCTCTGGTGGAAACCCTGTGCTCTAGAGAGGAGGAGGATTTGGCTGCAACCAGGGCCAACCTGAAGCACTTTCCTGACTTTCTCCTTCCCTCAGTTAGAACCAAGTGCTCCTTTCTGAGTTAGCACCATCCTCCAACCGGCCAAGGTTATTCCTGCCCCAGGACCTTTGCCCTTGCTGTGCCTTTAGCCAGGAATGTTTCTTTCCTAGCTCTCCATAAGGCTGTTTTTTCTCTTAATTCAGGATCTCAATTTAAATATTACCTTCTTGGGGGCTTTTTCTGGCCATTTATCTAAAATAGCTTCCAGCAGTAACTCACTCTCACATCACCTTTATTTTCTGAAATTGTCTTGTACATTAATTTTCTTCTTCCTTATCTTTGTTTTCCTCCCTTCAACTTGCTCTTCCCCATGCCATCTAGAATATAAACTCATCATCATACTCCTAATCAGTATGCCACAATGATATTTAAACATGCAATACCTGACTATTTAGTCAGGAGCACTGACCTCTTTTCCCTTAGATTGTCAAATTAAAAAATGACAACCACCAGTATAACAACAGCCTCTGGTATGAATAAATCAAAATCATACCTATTTTTTTTTGTCAGATCAGCGAAACATATTTTTTGGTGTGCTGCAGAATTTTAGTAATCAGTTTATGTGTGCATGAAATGAAAAAGGTTGCTATAAACAAATAATGAAAGAAATAGATTTCACTTTCTGTATTTCAAGTGTTTCATTATTCTAGCAGAAGTTGTCAAAATATCAAATGTTTCAGGAAGCTTAGTTATAACAAACTAGAGGCCCAGTGCATGAAATTTGTGCACTCGGTGGTGGGGGGGTCCCTCCACTGGCCTGCTCCCTCTCACAGTCCGGGAGCCTTTGGGGGAGTGGGCCTAAGCCATCAGTTGGATATCCTTAGCTTTGCTGCAGAGGCCGGAAAGGCTCCAGCCAGCGCTGCTGTGTTCACCAGCCATGAGCCTGGCTTCTGGCTGAGTGGCCCTCCCCCTGGGGGAGCACACTGACCACCAGGGGGCAACTCCTGTATTGAGTGTCTGCCCCCTGGTGATCAGTGCAAATCATAGCGACCAGTTGTTCCGCTGTTCGGTTGATTTGCATATTGGCTTTTTCTTGTATAGGATAGCTGTATTTATCTCTGTCGGCAGTGAAGAGATATTAAAGCAAATTGTTAGTTTCTAATTTAATATATCCTAGCCTTTCTAAAGCTGCATGTAGTCCTTGAATGTTTCATCCTGGGTAATAAGTTCTAATTTTTTGCAAATATTTAAATATTCCTTAGATACAGTGTCATTCTCAATTGAAAGGGGCTATTCTGTAGGAAAGGAGCTTAGGTGTACTTTAGCAAAGCGAGGAAGGACGTGAGGAGACCCTTTTTTTCCGCTAAAAGAACTTAGCCGTAAGCTTCTGTGATTAGGTAAGTTAAATCTAAAAATCTTTGCCTCATAGTGTCATCAGGAAGTTTAAATGTTCCTTAAATTTATCTTAATAAACATTTGTATTTATTTTCAAATGGAGAGGAAACACCCAGGTACACGTTCTGCCACTATATCAGGCAGCCATGATCAAACAGGATGGCGCTTGCCGAAGAAGTTAATGAAGATGGAATCTTCGTAATATTGATTTCTCCCTTTTCTTGTCTTGCTGGATGAAAAAATAATAACATTTGTGTTAGGGTCTTCCAGAGAAACAAAACCAATGACGTGTGTGTGTGTGTATGTGAGTGTGTGTGTGAGTGTGTGTGTGTGTGAGTGTGTGTGAGTGTGTGTGTGAGTGAGTATGTGTGTCCCCCTTCTCAGAAACATTCATTTGGTACACCATGTGTCACTAGACTTAGGCTCTATCAAGAAAGTCTATCATTCTCCTGAAATTTATTCTATTAAAAACCCTTCTATTTACTGAAATTATATGTCCTTTGTCTAAGGCGACCAGATTTTAACATTGGTAAAGCGGGACACCATGACCTCTTGGCCGCTGAAAACCGTATATTCCCTTCCCATTCTCCCGCTATTCCCTAGCTTGTGCATTCTTTCCAAAAATCGGGACTTTTCAAAAACACCATGGGACTCGGGACAAATTGTTAAAAATCGGGATTGTCCCGCTAAAAGCGGGACGTCTGGTCACCTTACCTTTGTCCCTGTATCTCCCTGTTATGCTCCTGTGAAATGATCTTTGTGAATGACCTTTCCTTTCTCTTCTCGCCTTTCAGATTGGGACCCCCTTGGTTCCTATTCCTGTCCATCGTGAAATGCATTGTCCTTTTCTCCTGTGTTCTTCCTGAATGTAAACTGTCATCTAGAATGTGATCTTTTGGAGGTTTTGGACCCACTGAATGGTCTGAGTGTCCTAGGATTATGCCCCAGCCTCTGAGGGCCACACCTGCGAGGCTGCATCAACACTGGTCATGGACAGGCCTCCGGTAATCCAGCCCTGGCATCGGTCTGGACTGAGGGCAGCAGACACGTGCCAGTAATTATCCGAGGACAAAACTTTTCCTTGACGACGAAAGAGTACTTTAAAGAGTGTTTGCCTTTTTAACAAGTGTGTTTACACTTCGGAAGTCCAGTACATTCTCCCAGTGAGCCAGTACCTACAAGCAAAGTGAATGCCCTTCATTCATTTTCCTTCCTGGGGACTTCTGAGTTTGAAGTTGGTCTCTGTGCCTTTAGTATTGTGTAACTTCTTGATATTCTAAAAAATTAGAACACAAAGTTACAGCCTATAAACTGCATAGGCACACAGCCCCAGATGGCATTTCCTCCCACCTGTGTAGGAATGTGTGTGGATTTGACAGATAACAGGAATGCCTTTATTCTCAGCGGCTTCCATGTCCCTTCAGTCCGGGTGGTCTGATTAGGGTAAAACCCATCATCACAGCAGGCCAGGTGCTGACACTCAGAATATGCAGCTGTCGGGAATGATCCTCCGATTTCCTGGAAACTCATGCCCGCACAGCACCCCAGGCCATAGCTGCTGCTGATGCCCAGGTGAGGGATTAGCCAAGTGTCGTGTGGCCAGCTCTTGTGAATCCTTCCCACCAGCAGCTCAGGTGCTCTAGTTAATACCCAGCTAATACCCAAATCTGTTTGCCCAAAGACTGTAGTCTCTGAAGGATAGAAAGGAGGAAGCGGAGCAGGAGGGAAAAAATAAGAGATATAAAGATAAAAGTGTTGAAGTTATATTTACGTTTCCTTCCAAGCATCTTGGAAATTCTCTCTCAATGAATATCTCTCTATCTACCCCTCACCTGTCTTCCAATATCAGCTGATCAGTTTGAGTGTTTTTGCTCTTCTGATTTTGGAGTGCAAACATGGAGGTATTTTCTTGTTTGTGGCTGAGTTCATATTCTTCCTTCCCACCTCCTTCCATCACTTCCTTTTGCTTTTAGTGAATGCTTCCTCTTGCAGCCCCTATGATGGAGGATAGGAAGCTGGATTACTTACCAAGGAGACTGCTTATTTGAAGCTGCATTGTTGCAAGCAGATGTTCTTAATTCCTATCTCCATGTGTTGAGTACTCTATGGTCAACACCTGGAAATACATTGGAAAA
The DNA here is from genome assembly GCA_004026665.1 of Murina feae. Taxonomy (NCBI): domain Eukaryota; kingdom Metazoa; phylum Chordata; class Mammalia; order Chiroptera; family Vespertilionidae; genus Murina; species Murina feae. Next base: position 117,865 of record PVJC01000044.1, on the reverse strand, counting down.
AGCTGAAGTATATTTAGAGTCTGAGTGCATTCAAAATAGAGAAATGGTGATGGAGTTGTGGACAGACTCTAGGCCTTATGAGGTGGGCCATTTGTAAGGTCTAGGAAAAACCCGTGGTGGGACTAAGGCCTTGGGAATTCTCAGCTGTCATTTGTAACTTAAGATTGCCCCACTCATTCCTGGGGGAGGGCTGCCATCTCTGGGAATGCTGGAGTTTCTCAGTCTGTTGCCTTCTAATTTGCATCCTCTGCTGTAGTGAGACCATGACTTTCCAGTGAGGTTTGTGGCACTTTATTATCCTCAGTACTTTATGATTTGAAAGAAATTCTTTAAAGAAAATACCAGCCTCCTTCTTCTCCATTTGAGTCATCAACTACTCAATAAATATCTGAACAGTGAGTGAATGAATGAGAATAATGGCCACTGATAACCTGTCTGGCTAAGTAGGTTAAGAAGGAGTTCTTCAGGAAGTGACACAGCCATCGTCCAATATGCAAAAGCCTAGAATAACAAATGGGCTGTATTTGATGCTGCAGATGCAGCTGATTGATGGTGGCTGTTCCCATCAACACCATGTTGAGAGGGATCTGAGGTTCTTCATGATTCAGGAGGAACGAATGTCACTCATGCTGGAGGCAACAGAGTCATATACACATTAGGTGACCTCCTTTTTTCAGATATAAAGGGTAGGGTGTTAGAAGGTGTGCAAACATCCTCCGTTCTTCCTCTCCTGAATTCAGAACCAACTGAGGAATAAGATGTAAGTGATAGTCAAATGTAGGTTGAAGTCTCAGCTGATAAAGGGCAACACAGAGGGCTGCCTTTGCTCTGTGCTTCTTCTCCCCTCCCCCGTCACAGTGGTCTTGGTCCTGAGGGGCATGTCGTGCCTGGCTCCGCTTCCTGCCTGGCAGGGGATCAGAGCAAAGTGCCCTCTCTTCATAGAGAGATCCAGAAAGACCAGGTCACCAGGTGCTTGAGCCTTCTCCCTTAGGCAGTAACAGCATATGGCTCCTGCCCAAGGAGGGAGTTGTGAGTGGGGTGGAGAGGGGCAGGAAGTGCTCCTTCCCAACTGGCCCTTCTCAGGAATGGAGGGCAAGCTTCTCCCCTCCGGGTCAGATGAGAAGAGGGAACACTAACCCAGCAATCGGTTATCTGTAAGCTTCTATTCTCATGCAAGCTTCCAGAAAGCCCACCTGGTCTGCCTTCTTGTTCTGTCTGGGTCCTGCAGCCCTCCCGGCTGGGTGAAACCCCAGGCATCTCTTGGTAGAGGTTTCCCAGGACATGTCTCCTCTGTTCTTTTTTTTTTTTTTAATATATTTTATTGATTTTTTACAGAGCAGAAAGGAGAGGGACAGAGAGTTAGAAACAACAATCAGCTGCCTCCTGCACACTCCCCACTGGGGCTGTGTCCGCAACCAAGGCACATGCCCCTGACCGGAATCGAACCTGGGACCCTTGAGTCCACAGGCCGACACTCTACTACTGAGCCAAACTGGTCAGGGCTCCTCTGTTCTTACTCTCTACTCCCTGACAGGCGGTTTGCTCTGATTATCTTTACTGCCTTGAGGCACTTCAGGGCCACACCTTTGAGGCCCTGTAGGTTTAAGGGACTTGCCTCTGGATTTCTTTATATGTTGGGCCACAGAGGAGGCCTCTCACAAAACTTTCTGACATCCAGAACTTTATGGAAACTCACATAACATACTTCCCTTCTAGACCTGAAAATGCCCTGTCGGTAGGTCAGCATAAATGTCAAACCATGGAACGAAAAGACACCACACGCTGGACTGAGACATCACCTCTCCATCACCGTCCCCTCTCCCCCACCCCTGGGCTATGCGGAAAGGGGCATCAGGCATCCAGCCCATGCCCAGCTTCTGAGGAGAGACTCTGGGCACAGCTTGTGTTCCTCTCTCCCCATGCTGTTTGTACAGAAGGCCCCTTTCAGTTTCTGTGTGTGGTTCTAAGCCAGTCCCCAGGGATGGCAGGCAGGCTGCCCAGGGGTGCGCTGCCCCGAGCCTGGGGTGCATGGTGGGCGCTGTGCAGAGGGATTCACAGGGCCCGAGGAAGGTCATGGTGCTCAGCTGGCAAGACACTGAAGTGACAGTCTGGTCCCTCTCGGGACAGTCCTGTTCTTAAAAACCTCTGGCCACCTTCAGTTCTCTTTCCCACCAGTTATCAAGTCTTGTGTTTAAGACCATTTCAAATGCTTAACACAAATACCACCGCCTCTGGTTTAGGCTCCTTGCTTTCTTGATGGGTCTGCCAAGGACTTGTTCCAAGTCATCTCTAAGCCTTTAATCTTCCGATGTTGCATTTGTCTGAATGAGATCTCGAGTGAAGTAAGTCATCCATAGTACAGGATTCAGAATTCGGTTCCCTCTCTCCATTCCATTAGGCTCCTTCCTGGAAATGGAAATAGACATCTGTTTTAATTATGAATTTATACACTTATTATCTGACAAGCAAATCTAGTTTGCCTTCCCATGAAATTGATTGCGTGTAGCTTTTAGGAGCATATTTAGCATCAATAAAAACCCACATTATTGAGACTGTGCATTCCAATCAGGAACAGAAGAAGAAGATTGTTGTTGCACAGTGAAGAAGTTAACTGGGAAACAGGATTAACTGAGAAGGCCTCTGACTCACATGGAAACTGTTTACCTTGCTGCCTCTCTCTGCAGCCTTTTAAACTCTTGAAAATGCTTTCACTGTTTCCAAGACTATGAGTATGGGACTGACATGGAAGGGCATTTTGTATATTCCAGACACAGATGGACTTGAGAGGCAGTCCTCACGGCCCAGTGCTTACAGGCTTAGTTGGATAGGCAGGTACATGAAAGTGCGGTGGAGATTGTGAGGTGACTTACGTGTGGTAGGTATAGCTCTGTCCCCCAGCAAGGAGAGTCAGCAGCATCTGACCGGCCCCTGGCACCGCTGGCTGGTGGTCCTGTGGTGGATGTAGTGTGGGAAAGGCCATGAACACGGGGACACCTGTGGAGAAGAACATTTTCTTGGCGGTGGCTGCTACCCCCAATAGCTGGGGAATGCTCTGTCTCCAAATCTCGTTTTCTTTAATCATCGTAGAATCTGGAATGAGGAGACATGTCTTCTGAAATGCTCTTTTTCAAAGGGGAAGATGAGTGAGCCACATCAGCCGTACACTAATAGTAGTGCTGAGTTAGGGAAGATAAATGCACGTGACCTTGATAATCATGCAAAGCGCACTATTGAACATCTCGAACTTCAGCCTCCTATGGACTGAAGAGGGATGTAGCACATCTTACGATGCAAGTTATTTATACTTGTAGAGTGTTCGTATAGAAAAGAGCCATGGTGATCTCTAAACAGTGCCCCATAAATAATTCGTTTCGAGTACTCAATGCAATGAAAAAAGAAAAGACTCCCCTGGTGACCTTCCAGTACCTCACCTCGCCCTCAGCTGGGCTCCTTCGGGTTCGCACCCAGGCCCAGTCTACTCTAGGCCAGATAGTATCCTTTTTTCTCCCTAAAAAAAGAACTGAATAATTTGGCCTTCCTTGATGGCCGGACCATAATTGCTCCACGAGGCACAGTGTGTAGTTTTACATCCCAGTGAGTGGCGTGAGCCCAGTAACTGTTCGGTGAATGATGACTCTTGGGTCCTGATTCATCCTACCTGGGGTATAAGCCAACGAGAAGTAATGAGAGAGAGGACATCATTATACTTATTTCATCGTTTTGTTCATTTTGTTCCAAAATAAACGAATCCTCGAGTCATGATAATCCATGCTTATTCAGTGTCTTAAAACAGTGAATCATATGTAAGATTGTGATGATGATAAAACAGAGTTGTTCTTTGACTTTAAACCCTTTTCTACAGGAATGTTATTCCAAATCTTAAGCTGGTGGTTGTTGGAACTCCAGCCTATAAAAGCTGGTCAAGTTACTGAATCACACCCGGATGTGCTGGGAGTTCCATTATAAACACGTGCTTTAAAAAAATGATGCCCTAACTGGGTTAGCTCAGTGGATAGAGCGTTGGCCTGTGGACAGAAGGGTCCCGAGTTCGATTCCAGTCAAGGGCATGTACCTTGGTTGCAGGCACATCTCCAATGGGGAGTGTGCAGGAGGCAGCTGAATTGATGTTTCTCTCTCATCGATGTTTCTAACTCTCGATCCCTCTCTCTCTCTCTTCCTCTCTGTAAAAAAAATCAGTAAAATATATTTTTTAAAAATGCACACCTGCCCTGGCCAGTTGTGGCTCAGTTGGTTGAGCATTGTCCATGCACCAAAAGGTCACTGGTTTGATTCCTGGTCAGGGCACATGCCCAGGTTGAGGGCTCAGTGCCCGTGGGATACAACCAATTGATGTTTCTCTCTCCCTCTCTTCTCCTCTCTCTCAAAATAAATAAAACATTTTTTTTAAATGAACACGTGTCCATTCTCATTAAAGTCTCATAGAAATGGAACATGTCCTTGAGAACCATAGATTAGAAAATACAGGTACTTGAGCTTATATTTTGAGACTAACTTTCTGGATCCTGTGTAGTTAACTTAGTACATTAATGGCTGATGCTTTGAAGAAATATAAAAGCCCTCTGTAGCTTTTATATTTCTTCATAGATCTGCGTAGCAGGTATAGGCATTAATCAACAGGATTTGAATCCCGGTCACAAATCGCCTGTTTCAGAAAGAAGCCTAGTTTGCCCCAGAGCACAGAAATGTAGTAGTTATGTGAAAAAGAGAGAAAAATAGAAGGAAGGGAGGGAGGGAGGGAGGAAGGGAAGGAGGGACTGGAGCCTACTCAGCTACCAAAGAATTTCCTTCTCCTTCTGAAAACAAGTTTCTGGCACATTCACATGACCACATGGTGGCTGGGTCGGGGCGCACAGGGGCCACGTTGAAGACACTGTGAACTTTGAACCCACATTACGATGAACTCTGCACAACGCTTCCTGAGGACAGCTGTTGGCTTAGTTCTGCTTGCATGAGAGTTGTCTCAGTCTTCAGGTATGAACCTTCCTTTCATCGTTGCCTGGTGAGCAGGCCAGGGCTTTGGATAAACTGAGCTCGCCTTGTAGCCCTCACCTGTGCGTGGATCACTCTCTTAGCCAGAGTCTGAGTTTCTTGACATTTAAAGGTGCAGGTTTGTGGCAGTCTCTGTATAGTCCGGGAAATGGTTTATCCTCATATCCTGGATTTTCCTTTTTCCTGAATTTGAAACGTATAATGCATTCAGGTGTTCATTTCAAAAAGTAGAAATTCTAAATGTGTGATCATACATTTACTTGTGGTTCTCCTTCACTGAACATGTCAAATGCATGTAACATGGCACTCACGCCACGTGTTCAGAAAGCTAGGCATTGATTGGCATCCCAGCCTTTCTCATTGTTTTGGAATGCCATTTTCAAGCTACTTTGGTTGTAAAATGTTATGCTGAAACATTTTATTTTAAAAATTTGAATTGCTTTTTGCTTTACTGCACCATGAACTTGAATCTACATCAAAAGAGGGCCATGCAGTGTGATGTCAGACATGCTTTGCTTTAAGAGGGCATTTTTCTGGGAGATGTGCTTGAGTGATGTGGGCTTTTCAGAAGACTAATAGGAAAAGTCCTGGGGAACAAGAATTTTCTAAATTCATTAAAGAAAATAAGTGAAGTCAACGTAAAATTGATTGCGGAGAAGGTAGGCAGTTGGGTTAGTGATGAAAAGAAGAAATGTGTTCTTTCTTCTTGAACTGAGTTGATCTAGATAGAGGTGTCCCTTCCCGTTCGTTATATAACTGGTTGTGAGTTTTCTCACGGTTACTTCCGCTTACCCATGCCATTCCTTACAGAATGGCCTCAAATGAAGTAAACTGGTCTAGAACGGTTTTTGTACTTCTTTGCACAGCATTTAATTCGAGTCATGAAAGCCGGGTTCCCGTGGTTTAGGGGACATGCGTGTGGCACACCGCGATGCAGGGTGTCTGTGCAGCTCCAGAAGAGCTCAGAGCTCCTTGTGGACGGATCCACACCCCCCTCAGGCAGGAGGATGCCATTCTGGTTTAAGTGAATTGAGGTTGGGGTCACCGCAAGCCACAGCGGTGGTATTACTTTACCCCGAAAGTCGCCAAGGTCTGCCTGAGCAGCTGTATCTTTCTTTCTGGCTTCTGTTTTTCCTACTGAAGAATGAGTAGGACTGGCCTTGTTTACCTCGTGATATGATAAAAAGAGTCGCCTAACTTAGTTTATGCAGATTCAGTTACTGAGCTTTTGTAGGAAGATTCTTTTATCAGGAGTAGCTTTCAAGCTCCCCCTGATACTACTGGCAAACAAAGTCCAGCTTGTTGTCCTCATATACATATAATTAGGTGAGCACTTTCCTCCACGATGACCTATAAATAAATACCAGCCGCCACTTGACTAAGAGCTTCAGGAAACTTGTATTCAGGGAGAGATTGCTGGCTTTCTACCATGCGTATTAAAAATACATAATGCTGTTTAGCTACCATTTTGAGGTTTTCATGAACCTATTTAGCTCTAAACTGTAATTTCCTCTTCCGTATTAGTACATCTGTCCTACAGTAGCTTCACGGACTCCGAGGTGTGGACTCGCCCCCATGGCCCGGTGGCTTCTCAGCGAACGCTCCTGGCTCTCTGACCAGGACACTGAGATTTTAAGGTTTGGACCGTGGCTGCGGCTCTGCGGCTGGGTTGCTCCTGACGCATTTGGAAGCCTTTGGAAGATTGTCTATCTAATTGCTCATCTCCTAGCTTTTGACTTCGAAGCAAGACTTGGCTTGCATAGCTGGGGCATGCTGAGCCTTAGGGAGATGAAAGGAGGTGGGGGGGCACTCCCTCAGGAATTTCAGTGTCACCGTGTCCACGTCCACAGCAGCCGTGGGAACTGTGGGAGACCTCAGGGGCCGGCAGGAGACTCAGAGGAGGTGGACCAGGATTGAGAGCACATGGCCAGTTGCAGTCTTTTTGTTTAGGTTCTTTTGAGATGTACTTTTGTGGCCAAAACCCTGATTGTGTTTGATCTTAGAAATTTTATTTTAGTGTTTAAAATCTTTTTCTACAAGCAGAGGAAGGAAGCCAGGTTTCTAGAAGGAGGCCTTTGGAAGCCTTGTGTGTGTATAGTGATTTTGAAGCGCGATGTAGGATAATAAACATGTAGATCATTCCTAATTCTCCTGCAGCCTTACAGGGTCTAGGTGTCCAGTGGGCCATCAGAGTTGGTGTAAGAGAAGAAAATTGCACTTAATCAAACTGCCCTCGAGAGGCCCTCCAATTTCTCATTAAAAACAGCTGATGCCTTTTCCAATCTATTCAGTCCCCTGTGGGTATGTATAATAATGTGTGAGATAGGTGGTGTGGGTTTAGGGGCTTTATCCTATGAAAAGTATGTCTCTTTAAACAGTAGAGCACAGCTCAGTGTGGGGTGATGGGAAGCGTGAGGGAGTTGCACCTGACCTGCTCCCGGTCTGCACAGCCACACTTACTGTGAGAACGGCAGGTGCGAGTGCCATTGGGGAACTGACTAGAGAGGCATGGAGACGATGGCATTTAGCCTTCGCACTTACATAACTGACTGAAAGGTACGCTGAATAACTGAACCTTCCACTGCATGCAAATCATACCGCAACTTTAAAAAATGGTAAGACAGCTCCTCAGAATTAACAACCATTATAAATTATCAAGCTAACATGTTTTGTTTTGTTTTTATGCCTAGACCCTTGCCTACTTATGGGGCTGAAATAAACCTTTCCACGGTTCCAGGCCTTTGGCCACTTCTCAAGGAATGGTGATGAATATTTTCTTTTTTAAAAAAATTTTTTAAAATATATTTTATTGATTTTTTAGAGAGAATAATGGCAAGGGATAGAGAGAAACATCAATGAGAGAGAAACATCAGCTGCCTCCTGCACACCTCCTACTGGGGATGTGCCCACAACCAAGATCATGCCTTGACCGGAATCGAACCTGGGACTTTTCAATCCACTGAGCCAACGCTCTATCCACTGAGCCAAACTGGTTAGGGCTAAAAAAAAAGATTATCTTTATTGTTAAAGATAAATTAAAGCAGGATCACTCTTTTAATTACAGGCATACATTTTATTACATGTTGGTTTATTGTGCCTCACAGATGTTGCATTTTATAAATTGAAGGCAAGACCCTCCACCAGCAAAAAGATTATAACTCACTTCATTGCGGGGCTTGTTTTATTGCGGGGGGTCTGGAACCAAACCGCACCATCCACCTAAGGTCGGCCTGCACATTTGTGCTCTTGCGCCCGTGTATTTGCACTTGGCCTTCCTTGTTCTCATCAGCTCTCTCTGTCTCTTTTCCAGGCGTGTATATGGGAATGTTCACATTGTACTTACTGGTTTATGTTCTGACCCTGACCCCATCCTCTGCTCCTGACACAGCTGAACTGGGTAGGGCTCAATCACTGTTGACTAGATGGGGTCAATCACTTTCCTATAAGCAGCCCAAGAAGCAGGATTTTCCCGGGTCATCTTCCTGAGAACGACAGTGCGCTCACAGGTTCCATGTTTAGATGAAAAGGTCAGGAATTCAGCTGTTATTTAGTGATCACAACTGCATGCAAGGTGCTGTGCTGAACACTGGGCAGAATTCGACTGCCTTCGATAGAAACTGTGGATCAGAGCAGGACAAATAAGAGCTATAACAGAGATGCAAATTGTGACGTGAGTAGGAAGGTCGATTCTTCAGGGACTCCAAGAAAGCAACTCAAGGAGGTGGCGGCATACAGGTAGGACCTTGAATGTAATCCTCGGAGGCAGGGGAAAAGAAATCTCAAGTCTAGGCCCTTGGAGAGCACAAACATTTGTCAAGTGACACTTGGAGGAAAGACAGGGCAGGGCCACTCAAGGGGGGATGTTACAGCAAACTAAGGAGAGGTAGCTTGAGTTGGGTCAGAATCTGATGCCCCTCTTTTGCAATTCGTATCTGGCAGGTTAACTCATGGGGAAGCTCCCTCCTTGCAGAGCTGCACTAGGCCATGTGCTCTGACTCTCTCTCACCCACCATGGAGTTAGAAAGCAGAGATGGTTCTTCCTGTCCTTTCTGAGTAGCTGTTACTGATTTCATTTTGTACCTTAGTTTAATTGTAACTGTGAAAATTACAACATCAAAAGTACATTCTATGGTGTGACTGTATAGAGGCAATAAACATGTTCAGTTTGTTCAGTACATGCATCCTGGGGTAGATCATAGCACGTTCTTTTTCCTTTCTTAAAAGCTATACTGATGCCAGAAACCAAGGATGCAAAAATTTTCTATTTGGGGAATATTTTTTCCCAAAGCAAAATTGAGTTTTTATTGCAAAAGAACTATGGAACAAGTCATTTAAAATATCTGTTTCGAATGACTTCCACAGTCAGCACAATAGATATGTTCATATGCCGCTGAACAACTATTGCCAGTTTTTGAACAACTGTTATTTCATTTGAATGAATTCATTGGACCTTACTTTCTTCCCAGCTAGAATTCAGAAGATCCTACTCATCTTTAATTGTTCCTTTTGCAAAAATACAAATTAGCTTCTAAGTTTGTAGAACTTGTAATCGTGGCTCTTGAGAATACTTGGGTGGAATGTAAAATAAAGCATTTGCGTTTCTTAAGCCCCCAAGTGTATGTCTTTCCATCTATTCTGTATGCTTTTCAGCTCTGAGAGCTTCTCCCTGGAAATTGACAATCTGTGCTCTGGTGAGCATCACAAATATGGTTCAGAGCAAAGTCCTCATCAACACTTTGTGCATATTACCCAGTAACTCCCTAAGGAGCCATTTAATTTTGAGCAACTTGACATTTAGTTTGAAGAGATGGCAGCTGTGAGAACATTCTGGAGAATCAAGGTTAAACAGGACCCCAGTTCTGTCCTCCTCAGACTTCCCCCACGTCATCGTACCTAGAATGAAGCAGGGTTACTGCCATGCTTCCTGTGGGGTGAAGAAAAGTGTTTGCTTAAATTGCATTTGTCATGGCTGCTTAAAATATTTGCTAAGGTGAGAGGCTAGTGGAAATTTCTGTTCTTTTTTAAAGCCTGTAAATTGTTGATGCTCTGGATGGTTTGTTGGAAACGGCTGGCACGTGCATGAATGTAGTATACACAATTGAGAAGTCTTTCAGGGACACCGGAACGAGCGGGAGCCTGTTGTAGGCAAGAGCCCCCAAAAGGTGGACAAGAACATATGCACCATGGAGCAGATTGCGGAATCTTAGAGGGAAGGCAGGGTGAGTGGGTGCGAAGAGATGAACCGAAGACCTTGTGGGCACGTATGCAGAACCGATGGACACAGATAGTAGGGTGGTGATGGCCTGGGGCAGAGGACTAGAAGGGGTCAATGGGGAAAAAGGAACATACGTAATACTTTCAACAATAAATATTTTTAAAAAGAAAATATTCACCACCATTCCTTGAGAAGTGGCCAAAGGACTGGAACTGTGGAAGGTTTATTTCAGCCCCATAAGTAGGCAAGGATCTAGGCATAAAAGAAAAAAAAAACCGCACACATGTTAATTTGATAATTTATAATGGTTGTTAATTCTTAGGAACTGTTTTACCATTTTTTAAAGTTGCGGTATGATTTGCATGCAGTGAAATGTTCAGTTATTAAATGTACCTTTCAGTCAGTTATGTAAGTGTGAAGGCTAAAGGCCATCATCTCCATGCCTCCATGTCAGTGCCGCAGCCGCCGGAAGCAAATCCTGATCTCATTTCTGTCACCATCATGACTCTACCTACTCTAGAATTTTATAGAAACGAGACCATATGTATGTTCTTTTTATTTATGGATTTTTTAATTCAGCATCATATTTTTGAGATTCATCTCTGTTGGTATGAATCAGTAGTTTCTTGTTTCTTTTTCATTGCTGAGTGGCAATCCTCTGTCTGAACATGTCACCTTAGGTTGATCCTTCATGGAAATCTGGGCTATTTCTAAGTGTGGGTTATCCTATATAGTAAAAGGGTTATATGCAAATCAACTGAATGGCCGAATAACCGGTTGCTATGACAGGCGCTGACCAACAGGGGGCAGACGCTCAATGCTGGAGCTGCTCCTGGTGGTCAGAGCGCTCCCACAGGGGGAGCCCCACTTAGCCAAAAGCAGGGCTCACTGTTGGCCAGCGTAGCGAAGGTGACGGGACCCTCCCCCACCAGAACTAAGGATCTCCCACTGATGGCTTAGGCCCATTCCCTGTGGGGGGACATCCCCTGAGCGCTTCTGGGCAGTGAGAGGGTGCAAGCTGGGCTGAGGGATTGCACCCCCCCCCCCCTGAGGGCATGAATCTCGTGCACAGGGCCTCTAGTTAAGAATAAAACAGCTTTTTTCAGACATGGCTTGAATTGGTGGATCATAGAGTGGATGTGTGTTTTACTTTTTAAGAAACTGCCCAAAAGATTTCCAAAGTGATTTATCATTTTACTTGATCAGCAATATTGATGAGTTTTATCCCACATCCTCGTCAACAGTTGGTACGTTGTCTTTTTCTTTTCTTTTTTTTCTTAAATATATTTTATTGATTTTTTTTACAGAGAGGAAGGGAGGGGGATAGAGAGTTAGAAACATCGATGAGAGAGAAACATCCATCAGCTGCCTCCTGCGCACCTCCTACTGGGGATGTGCCCACAACCAAGGTACGTGCCCTTGACCGGAATTGAACAGGCTGACGATCTATCCACTGAGCCACAACGGTCAGGGCACTCTTTGTCTTTTTCATGTATTCGCTCATTTCACTTACTTGTGGGTGAGCATGGGTATCTCACTGTGGTTTTAATCCTCATGTCCTGAACGGAAAGGAGCTTGAACACCTTTTCACGTGCTTCTTGACAGTTTGCTTATCTCCATTTGTGAGGTGTCTCTTCGGGCCTCTTGCCACAGTCAGTGTGCTGTTGTTATTATTGTTTATTGAGCATTAGAGTACTTTTAGACGCTACATGCAATTCGTATTTTAAATCTGCTTTGCAGATATTTCCTCCCATTCTTTGGCGTACCTGTTTCTTCTTTAGGTGGTGCCTTTTGATGAACAGACATTTTTAATTGTGATATGATCCAAGTTATTTTCCCTTTTATGTTTATTCTTTTCTGTACTCTCTCTAAGATATCTTTGCCTACTTCAGCATCATAAATCTATTCTGTTCTTTGTTCTAACAGCTTTTAAAAACCTTTTTATTTTGAAATATACGTTTACAGAAGAGCTGCAGAGGTAGCACATTGAGTTCCTCTAACACCTTTCCTCCAGCATCCCCTGATGTGACCATCTTACATGACCTTGGTCCAGTGATCAAAAATAAGACGTTTACATCCATATGGTGTGTTCGGTAAACTAGAGACTCTGTTGAGATTTTTCCAGTTCTCCCTTTAAAGCCCCTGTTCCAGGATCTAACCCAGGATCCCACATTGCCCTTGTAGTCACTAGTCATTAGTTTTCTCCAAAGGTGATACCTAGTTCCTCAGTCTTTCCTTATCTTTTATGACCTTGATAATTTTGATGACTACTCCAGGAATTTTATAGAATCACCCTCAGTTTGGGTTTATCTGAAAATTTTTTCCTGATTAGACTGATGTTATGGATTATTGGGAAGAATGGATACAGAAATGATGTATTGTCATTGTTTCCAGTAGCTTTTTTGTCTATGATTATCTCAATTTTATTTGTGGGAATTTTCTTTTTTAAAAAGCTTGCTGGAATTTTGACTGGGATAGTATTGAATCTTTATTTAGGTCAATTTGGGTAGATTGACATCTTAACAGTATTGAGTTTTCAGTTTATGCATTCATGCTGTATCTCTCTATTTATTTGGGTCTTCTGTAGTTTCCAGTAATGTATGAGAGATTTTACTTTAAAGATTGTGTGTGTCTTTTATTAAATTCCTCACCAAGTATTGGATATTTTTGTAAATAGTATTTTTAGCAGTTGTTATTGCTGATGTATTGACGTTGTGTCCTGGGACATTGCTAAATTGATTTAGTAGTTTTCTTTTAGATTTGTTGAGACTTTTTCTATACAGAATATGTGAGCATTGACTATGAAGAGTTTTGCATCTTCCTTTCCAATCTGTATCTTTTTATTTCTCTTGCTTATGTGATTGCACTGGCTAGGACTTCCAGTAAAATGTTAAATAGTGGTGCTCAGAGCAGACATTTTTGTCTTCTTTTCAACCTTTGGTAGAAGCACTTAATATTTTACTATTAAGTGTTTTTAGCTGTAGATTTTTTTATGCCTATTACCGGCTGAGGAAATTCTATTCCTAGTTTTTAGTGAAAGTTTTTCACATAAATGGGTGTTGTAACACAAATGGGTTATCACTTAAGATAAATGGATGTGTCAGATGCTTCCTCTACATCTTGTAAAATTATATGAATTTCTCCCTTAATCTGTTTATATAGTGAACTACATTAATTGACTTTCAACCTTTAATTTTTGGGAAAAAACAGTACTTGATTATGGTGTATTTATATAGTGCTAGGTGATTTGATAATATTTTGTTAATTTTTTTAATATTGATGTTCATGAAGAATTTTGGCCTATAATTCTCTCTTCTTTGGTTTTGGTACCAGGATTATAATGACTTTATAGGATGAATTGGGAAATATTCTCTTCTTTATTTTCTAAAAGGTTACGTATGACTGGTTTTTCTCTTTTGTCAATTTTTGGAAGAATTTAACAGTAGAGACACTTAGTCCTAGAGTTTTCTTTTGGGAAATTGTTTAATTACAAATTCAATTTCTTAAACAAACATGGAGTTATTTAGATTTTCTATTTCTCTTTGTGTTAGTTTTAATAAGTTGTATCTTTAAAGGAATTTGTTTCATCCAAGTTGTCAAATTTATTAGCATAAAATTGTTTATAATATCCCTTTATTATGCTTTTAATTTTCATACAATCTGTAGTCATAGTCACTGTTTTATTCTTAGTGTTGATAATTTCCATTTTCTTTCTCTGTCTTTTTTTTAAAATATTTTTATTGATTTTTTTACAGAGAGGAGGGGAGAGGGATAGAGAGTTAGAAACATCGATGAGAGAGAAGCATTGATCAGCTGCCTCCTGCACACTCCCAACCGGGGTTGTGCCTGCAACCAAGGTACATGCCCTTGACCGGAATCGAACCTGGGGCCCTTGAGTTCACAGGCTGATGCTCTATCCACTGGGCCAAACCGGTTAGGGCTCTTTCTCTGTCTTTATTAAAAATCTTGACTAGTATTTCTAGATGGTTATCAATTTAGCAGTCTTTAAAAAGAACCTACTTCTGGCTTTATTGATTTGTTTTGTTTGTCAGTTTTCTATTTCATTAATTTCCTCTTATTTTTATTATTTTTTGTCTTCTATTTACTTTGAGTTTAATTTGTGGAACTATATTACTTTTAACCTTTGCCATAAAGGAATTTGTTAGTTAGTAAGGAAAAAAGATTAATCAGTATGAAAATTTTAAAATAAGGGATAATGTGTATAAACAATATCATAGGCAATTTGAACTAATATCAGTTTTCTAAATATGAGCAAAGTTCACCGTTAGACCTAAAATAATCTGAACAGTGTGGTTGCTCTGGTTTTGGTGGCAGCTGCCCGGAGGATTGGACTATTTCATAGAAGGAGCCATCCCATATTACAAATCCTTTCTAGTCTTGGCAAAGTAATGCCACCTAAAAGGTAGATACAAGAAGGCATACAATGGATCTTCTTCCCAGAATTAAATTCATTTGAAACATGAAAATTATACATTAGTTTTCATTGCTGTGTTCAGCCATGGACATTGATGTGAGAAATATGGTAATTATACTTAATTATACATTAATAGTTTTATGCTCATGGGTCATCCATAAAAGAATTTGGTGCCCTAAATATTTTTTACCCACATCCTTTATGAGGACATTACGGTGGAGAGAAATGATTCCATGCTACTATGGGGAATTAATGATTATTGTCTATATTCATAAAAACCATACAGTAACTGACATGTACCATAAAACAATAACAATAATGATTACTAAAGGATTAACGTACCTCCTACTTTTCAAAGCATAATAGGCAGGCATTTTAATGTCCCAGATGAAAACCACCTTTACTGTGAGGCTGTAGATGTTTTTATGCCTATTATGGGCTTAAAAGTGGGAGATGTAGTGGTTTTGTGCAAAAGTGGTTTGGATGACCAAGAAGCAGGTAAGATATCCAAGCTTTAGTCTTCATACTAAACTTTTTCTATAGAATTTAGTATGTTTGTTCCTGCTATTCTTTTTCAAAATAATATTTGAAAACAAGATAAAAACAATGTAAAGTTCTCCATTGGCACTGATTCAGTTAGGTTGCTTTCAAGGAAGACTTAGCCTTCATCCTGCACTTACAGAAATATCACGGTCGTAATTAACCTTCAGCTTAGCACTTCCTTTGGCAGTCACTTGATGCGGATTGGTGGTATGTCTGTCTATCTCACCTCATAAGTATTTGTTGCCAGGATGAAAAAATGAATGAATGAAAGCAACATCTCAGTTGTTAATTAAATTTTGGAGTGATTAATGGTACAGGCACTGACACCAGAACAGATGCTGCTGTTCTGACAGTGGCACCGTTTTTGTGAAAGGCAGGTGGGGGGCATTATGTTCGGAGACTTGGTCAGTAATTTTGACCTCCGGAATCTCCGAGGAACTAGGAATTGGGAAATGAAGTTGTTCAGTAGATGTTAGTTAGTATTTTTAAAGAACGTAAGTATGATGTATAAGTCACCTAATTTAAATAATTTAAAATTATTTTAAATAGTCCAGCATATTCTCAGGATATTTCAGACTTTGATTGATTGCATTTTCCACATTGTCTCCAAAGAAAGATAATGGTGTTTTGCAAACTTCTTTATGACTTCTGAGTTATCACGCTCATAATCAAAAGATAATCAGCCATGTAAAGGGCAAGCCAGAAAAAAAAAATCTGTATTTTGTTTTGCAACTGCAACTAGGAAATATTTTTAAAATAATAACAGGGAATTGCTTGGTTGAAAGAACAGTAAATTATTTATTCCCTTTGGAAAACTACACTGAGAGAGAAAAGCTGTTTTCCTTCCTTTTTGGATTAGAATTGATTGCACACTGGCATAATACTATTCAGTTCTATAAGGATTTGTTAGGATTTTTTTCTCTTTGTAAGGTTTTTATTTCTGTAATATTTTCATGTAATGGCCAAGTAGTAAGTACCCCACAGAAATTTTTTCAGGCTTTTTGTGGAGCAGATAATGTAGTTTCCTTGTCAGATAGCAAACTACTTTCATCACTTACTTTTCTCACGAGATAGTGTTATATCTTCTGTAGAAATGTATGTTCGTTGGTGCAGAACTCTGGCTACTGTTAATGAGATAGACACCATTGCTGTCACGTGTCATTAGAAAATTGTAATGCTGATATTTTCAGGTCATTTTTAGTATCAGGACATCTTGACCGCCTACTTGGTAACCTACCGAATCATCACTAACGGACAGTGCCGCTGTGATGTGATGGAGAACACAGGAAGAATAGCATGTGGCCCCGAAGAGCTTAGAGTCCAGTGGAAAGAAAGGCCAGCACACGGCAAACAGGGCCAAACTCAAACAAGGGAGGCTGGAGCTGTGCGCCCCTTGTTGCAGGTGTTTAGAGCAGGAGAGCTATTGTATTTGGAGTTTCTTCCTTTTGCCTCCCCCAGATCAGCTCTCTCCTCTTCTTCTTCCTGCTTAGTGCCAGCGAAGCCCACCTTTCAGAACCCATTAGGCTTTCCTGGCCTCTGGCTTCTTGTTGAGCGCAGCCAGTGAGGAGATCAGAAGGAGGAAGAGCCTGAGGTCCCATTGCTTCTCCTCCCTGCTTGCCCTCTGTTAGCAGCTTCTGGGCTCTGGTCCTTCTGGCCAAGGGTGTTCAGGCCCTCTCTGTTTCTAACCTCAGGCAGGGTGCTGCACTAGCCTGCAGTGGGATAGGCAAACAGTCCCTCCGTTAAACTCTTAAGCCAGGTCCTACCTCACCCGGTCTGCCAGGCCCCTAACTATCCAGTGGCTCCAAGCATTAGGGCAAGTTTTACAAAGGGAAGCTCATGTCAGTCCTACAGGTTGGGGAATTGAGAACCGGGGAACAGCATAAACAAGAACAGACACACAAAAGCGCACCACCTTTTAGTGATTCTGGCAAGGTGGCCTAGCCAAGGTGGCCTAGGGAATCCCTGGCCTTAGTGTCAGGCCTTTACCTGTGTAGGTCTCGTCGCCTGTGGCCTCTCAAAGATGCGATTCTCACACAGTTTGATCAAAATGAAAATGTGAGGTGATCACCATTGATGACATTGGGAGGTTGCTGCTCCGGTAGTGGCAGCTCATAATTGTGTGCAGGAGTGTTGCCTGGAGCAGTGGTCGCCTACCTTTCAGACCTCATGGGCCACCAGTGGCCAGTGGACCACCGCTGGCCTATTTCCAAGCACTAGGTGTCCCTGGCCACCTGGAAGTCTGTGCAACCTTCAGGCTCTTGGAAAACCTTTCTGTGAGCTTGTTCTAAAACCGTGGACTGTTTCAGGCTTCTCTCCGTCTCTGCAAATCTCTCTCCCTTCCCTCCTCTTGTTTTAAGTTTATTTTATCAAGGCATTAGATGCCTGCGGAGTGCCAAGTCCTGTTTAGCTCCCTGGGATATATAGTAGGGGTCAGGGATATAGAGCCTCTTACCTCTCAGGGCTTATGTTCTAATGAAGAGGATATAACATGCATAACTTTGTAAATAATTGGTAGGATTTCCGAGAGCAAGTGCTGTGATAAAAGCAAAATAAGGCGAGGGGAGAGGGCCTGCATGGCGGTGGGGTGGCTGAAGAAAACTTCTGAAGAGGTCATGTTTCAGCAGAGAATACTGCCACTGCTTCAGACAAGAGAACCACATCCTAAGCAGAGTTTTCTTTCTTTTTTAAAAAAAATAAATTATCATTATTTTTTAAATATATTTTGTTGATTTTTATAGAGGAAGGGAGAGGGAGAAAGAGATAGAAACATCAGTGATGAGAGAGAATCATTGATTGGCTGCCTCCTGCACGCCCCCCACTGGGAACTGAGCCTGCAATCAAGGCATGTGCCCCCAGCCCGGAATCGAACCCGGGACCCCTCAGTCCACAGGCTGAGGCTTCATCCATTAAGCCAAATCAGCTAGGGCTATTTTATTTTTTAAAATATGTTTTCTATTGACTTTTATAGAGAGGAATGGAGAGTTGGAAACATTGAGAGATAAACATCATCCATCAGCTGCCTCCTGCATGCCCCCTACTGGGGATCGATCAGGAATTGAACTGGTGAACTCTTGGTTCATGGGTCAAAGAAGCTCAACCATTGAGCCACACTAGCCCGATGCAGAAGGTTTTCTTTTAAATTGAACTCTAGGGCAATTCAACTTTGAAATGCTGAATATTGTTTTTTTATTTTTTGTTTTATCACAGGCCAAATTAACATCTTAAGATGAACTTAAGAAAAGATCTTTTTTAATTTGAAAAAACACTGACACCTAGTGTAAAATGAAAATGTGTGGCCCCCTGTCAAAAATTAGTAAGAATTTCCTTAAATAGCTTATAGTAATGTTTCACATATGTATTTTAAGTGACTTAAGTGATATTGGACTATCCATGACATTGTGTAACTTGTCTTTTGTCAGTTAACATATTTTTACCGTGTATTCCTATTTATACATGTATCTCTGATTTTTCATGTTAACTGTAGTTAGAAGCTAATATGTAATATTTTAATTAACCTATTTTACTATTGGGTGGATATTTTAAAATCTTTCCATATCTTTATAATGTTAACTATTTATTTTTAAATAATTTCATATTAAAAGTTGCAAGAAAGATAAAAATTCCCTTACTCTTTTCACTCAGATTTGCCAAATGTTAACACTTCACCACAATGCTTTATTCTTATCTTTTTCATACTTTCTTCTCTTTCTGTATATGTTTATAGTATAAAATATATTAGCATATATGCATACAATTTTCCTCTGAACCATTTGAGAATAAGTTACAGACATGATGCTCATTTTTTCCTAAATACTTCAGTGTATATCTCCCACAAAGCAAGAACATCCTCTTACAGAACTGCAGGGTAGTAATCAAAATTAAGCAATTATCTTCAGTTCAGTGCTACCTGCAGGCCTTATTTTAGTTCTCAAATTGTCCTCGTGACATCTTCTTTGCTTTGCCCAGTCCAGGATTCTCTTCAGGACCAGTGAGTTGTCAGGTCTCTTTAGGCTCCTGTAAATGCTTCAGTTCCTCAGACTCTTTTTTTTTTTTTTGGTCTTTCATGATCCGGACATTTTTGAAGACCATAGGCCAGTATTTTAGACTGTTTCTCAATTTAGGTTTGTTTAGTGTTTTCAAGTGATTAGATTCAAGCTTTGCATTTTTGACAAGAAAGCCACAGGTGAGGCGCTCATCCTTCTCAGAGCTCATGCCCAGGGGCCCATGATAAGATTTGTCCCAGGACTGATGATGTGAATGTCATCACTTGGTTAAAGTGGTACCTGCCAGGTTCCTCCCCCGAGGTTAGTGTAAGTACTAAGTGTCTTCGAGACCATGTCAGCATTCTTGGATGTGTCCTGCCTGGCCTGTTATTATAGTGGTGCTGGCCAAATGGTGCTTTTCTAACTGCCATGGCTAGTACGTTTATCAGTTGTCACTCCTCTTCCCCCTTATTCATTTACTTAATCAGTATGCACTCATGGATTTCTGTTTTATCCAGTGGGTTATAATTGATTATTCACGTTATTTTAACACTCACGTTACCCTGGAATTGATCAGCAGGAGTCCCTTCAAACTAGGTTCTTTCCATTTGACATTTTTCTATCATTCTTCATTATTCCCTTTTCTGGTGCAACAAGATGTTCTAGAGTCATTTTGTAGTTTCCCAGCCCCAAACCTGGAATCTGGAATCAACCATTTCTCAGGAAGCCTGGTTCCCCCTCCCCTTTGCCCACAACCAGAAATGGTATTTAGAAACCAAGATTTGGGTACTATGTGTGCTCACTGATACTTGGCTACCCTTATTTCTAGGCCCTTTCATTAGATAGAGCTACTATAAATTATCCATAATAATAAAGGGGTAATATGCTAAGTAGACGGAATGTCCTTCCAGATGTCCTTCCTTCCGGACAAAGTTGCAGCAGGCGGGGGCCGTGGCAGAAGTGGCAGAGGCCTGTGGCAGCGGCGGTGGTGGTGAAGGTGGGCAGAGGCCGCGGCAGAGGTCCCTGATGGCGGTGGCAGTGGGCAGGGGCCAGGGCCAAGGCCCTTGCATGAATTTCGTGCATCAGGCCTCTAGTATATAATATATACATACATATACATATGTGTGTATACACACACACACACACACACACATATATACACATATCTGTATCTTCTTGAATATCTATCTAATATCTATCACCCATACGCCTGTTTATCTACTTTTGTATCAACAGAAATCAGGGTTTATACTGATACCTACAATTGCAGTTCCATTCCACAGTGTTCATTCTCGTCTTCTCTCTTTCTGTATTTATAACTCCCTTTTCTGATAGTGAGAAGCCCTATTCCCACTATCCACAATATTTTTTTGTTATTTGAGTATTTAAATGCACAAACAATAGATCCAAAGTTTCCAACACCAGCACTGTGGAGAACAAACATACTACGAAGAATTCAAGCCCTGACGGGTTTGGCTCAGTGGATAGAGTGTCGGCCTGTGGACAGGAAGGGTCCCAGGTTCGATTCCGGTCAAGGGCATGTACCTTGGTTTCGGGCACATCCCCAGTAGGGAGTGTGCAGGAGGCAGCTGAATCGATGTTTCTAACTCTCTATCTCTCTTCCTCTCCCTTCTTCTCTGTAAAAAATCAATAAAATATATTTTTTAAAAAATAATTAAAATAATAAGGTGAAGAGAGCAGCCAAAGAACATACACACATAGCCCATGGACAGACAACAACAGAGTGGTGAAGGCCAGGGAAGGAGTGGAGGTAGACAAAGGTGGGGGGAAATGGGGTACATCAGCAATTGTGTCAACAATAAAAAAAGAATTCACTATCTGTTTAAAATGCTTCGATACAGTTCTTCCTACATTAGGGACAATAGTAGTTATAACTGAATAAGACATTGTCCTTGTTACTAAATTACTTGAACTCTTCCTTTCTTCTCCTCTATGAATGGTAGGAGTGAGCTGGTATTGGTTTTGCCCCAGTGCTTTCAGAACCTAGGAAGGACTTGGAGGGTTCAGGCTCAGATGGGTGTGGGCTCAGCGGAGACAAGGTGCTGGGAGAGCAGGTGGAGGCTGTCCTTTCTCCTCCCTGTTTTGGTACCAGTTAGTATCTGTCTCCACAAGGAGGACAGCACCTCGTGCATCTTAGTGCTCTCCTTATAGGAGAGTGTGGGTGCCCTTGCTGTGTGGCAATCCACTTCAGTGATTCAAAACTTAGCAGTTGAAAATAATGATGAGAATTTCTTTTGCTCCTGGATATGCATTTCCAGCAGAACAAAATCAACCCCTAATACAGAAACTGCAAGCTAAGAATTTGTTTCCCTGTGTTGCCATTTGGGGTTGTATGTCTCTGTGAGATTTCGACCCTCATTAAATTTGTGGTTTCCTGATGACAGGTGTAGCCCCATGTGTCTTTCATACATTAGTGATCCCTGATTTTGAAGGATCATTTGGTAGGAAATACAACTACATTTATTCAGGTTAAAGTATGACCTTTCGAAAGCTCGGTATGATTGGGAGATAGCCTAATGGAGAAAAAATTTTGCAATCAGTGTGCAGAGAAGTAATATATTGAGTTTTAATGGGGGGCATACAGCATAGTTATAACTATGAGGACAAGTTGTAACAAGTTATGTGGTATATGGAAGCACATATGCTCCAAGTGTGACTTTTGGCTAATAATTTTTACTAATGTAAATTACCAAGTGACATTTATAGACTGTGTTTGTCATCAAGCATAAATGGAGAATGCTGATCATCAGTTTTCTGGACAAATATTTCTCCATGGGTCACAGTGGGTTTTGCCCCAAGCTTCTAATCATGCTGGGTTCTTAGACTAATGTATAGAGTGGCCTTCCTTGTACAAGTATAGGCTGATCACTTGGAAATATCAGGATTCATCATCCCCAGTAATGAGAATGTGGCCTTGCTCTCCTTTGGGCTAAAGAGCAATCTCTTCCTCCCATATCTCTGAATTATTTCCATGTCTCAAGGAACACTGCGTCTGAGGCTATGGGCGGATTCTGTTCCTTTCTTCCATTTGAGTACTCTTGACTCCTGCCAGCTATGGGTTTGTGCTTATAAATTCTGCCCCTCTCAACGAGACAATCCTGATGAACCATTTGAGACGCTAACCTGTACCATCCAGAGCTTTTAAAATGGTGAAATGGTTTTCAAATACCTGGTTCTTCTTGGAATTTCACATCAAAGCTGTAGCAGCACGGGGGTCCTCACCACCTAGCACAGGTGCGCCCCGGGTGCCCATCTTCCCTTCCAGCCCCTTGGCTGCCAGAACTCAGGGCGCCCCCTTCAGTTCCCGCTCAGCATTCTTTCCGATGGATGGCGGCAGCTGCTGGGTGCAGCAGGGTATGCTTTCAAAGGAACAGTGTGTGATAAAACATAACACACACATTTATAATGTTTTTATATGCAGTTCAAATGTTGATCTGTAAAATTCTGTATGAATCCTGGGGCACAGAAAACCCTTGATGACTGTTCGACCTTCCCACTTGGGATTTTGCCATATCAGAGGTCAGTACTTGCCATAGCAGCCAGCCCCACCTCCTGTGTGAGTGAACATCAAACGTGCACATTTCAAATGGGCACAAATGTCCAACAAAACCATTCTTGATCTATTGAGGCTGCTAGTCTGTAATTTGCAGTCTCTACTGAGTTTTTGTGAGGAATCCTTTTCATGTGCATTATACTTTTGTCCTAAGTCTTGGAACATCCTCAGTCTTATAAAAAAAAAACATGACACACAGAAATCATAGGTCAGACAGTGATTGAAAGAGATCGGGATGCGATAGCCACACAAAACCGCAGGCCCTTGATGCCACGCTTCTTGCGATCTAGCATCAGAGACAGAGCATCCACCAGCTGGCAGAGTAAATGGGCTAATACGCTCCACCCCAGGGAGCGCATCCCACAGCAGCTCCAACGCAGACACCATGCTGAGTTATTACTCTGTGCGCACAAATCAAAAGCACTTTTATGCCTTCCTTAGCATTTATGTAAAGGCGTTCTCTTAGGATTCTTCAGTTAAACACCAATTGTCAGAGTAGCCTTGATAAGGAAGAAGGAATTGTAGAGTCCTTAATTCAGTATTTGGAGAAATATGTGATGTTAGCCATACAGCAAAGCCAGTCAGAGCCTGAAATAATTAGATTTAACTTGGTCTGCCAAACTACAAGGTCTCTTATTCAGCAAAGGATGTAAGGTAACTCACCCAAATTCATACAATTATTGCAGAGTAAGTAAATCGACTCTGGGCTTTCTAGCAGCTGCAGTGGTTCTCAACCTGTGGGTCTCGACCCCTTTGGGGGTTGAACGACCCTTTCACAGGGGTCGCCTAAATACATCCTGCATATCAGATATTTGCATTACGATTCATAACAGTAGCAAATTACAGTTACGAAGTATAACAGAAATAATTTTATGGTTGAGGGGCAACCACCACATGAGGAGTTGTATTAAAGGGTCTCGGCGTTAGGAAGGTTGAGAACCGCTGAGCTAAAGTGGGAAGAGAAACTTGAAGGGCTTCAATAGACACGTGGTCCTTAAATATAAACTTAGTCGCCGGGGAGATGCAGATCCTTGCCTTGTATTGTGGTCTCAGAGGTATTGCTCCCATGTACCCTCCTAGGCAGTGACACAGAAGAGAAGATATTTAAACCTTTCTTGCAGTAACTGGAAATGTTCATCCATATTATTTTTTTTGTTTCTCTTTGTGTGTATAGTGATCAGAATACTCAAGTGTGATACTTGGGGATGAATGCATTGCTATTTTACCTCTCCCCTATCGAGGCCTTGCTTTAATGCTTTAATATAGTATCCAAATGCTACTACCATAAACAGTATTTTAAATTATTAATCACGCCTAATTTTTTAATATATGCTTGAGAATGAAAACAAATGAACAATAAAACGTTTGCTGACAATCCTTAATGAGTAAGTAATAGGAGGATAGTTTCTAGCCTTGCCTCAACAGAGGTACCCTATTCCCAAATCAAGCATTCTCAGTGCTTTTTCCCTCAATGTCATCGTCCACCAGTGGAATTGGTTGAGTTGCTTCTTCAGGGAAACCTTAGTTCCGCAGGCAAGGCCTCTCAACGGATTGGATTAGGCCCACATCAATGATCCGGGATAACCTCCTTTACGTGAAGTCACTGACTGGATGCTCACCACATCTGTGAAATAGCTGCACAGCAACACCTGGGTGAGGGTTCGATTAAGTGACTGGGGCTTGCTTTATCCTAGCCAAGTTGACATGTCCAGCTGGCCATTCCAGGTGGGTAGGGGTAGGACTATGTTTAGAGGTGACAAATCAGTTCTAACGCACCCACTTGGTAGCAGGGGAGCCCGGGTCTGTAGCCCAGCACTGCGCCAAGTCCTGGCTCTGCCTGCCGAGCACAGTGGGTAACCTCTTTGCTTCTGTTTCCTCATATACAGAATGGGTCAATATGCCAAATTTCTGGGTTTCTTAGGACTATCAAGTGAATATGTGGCGTGAAAAAAATACAGCTGGCGGTAGCATTGTGGTTTGGTGGGTTTTAAGGTTTACCATGTGATTGAGAGTTGTGTCTTCACGTGGTTTGGAATGACGTCCAGAAATGTAAGAATGCCTGCTTAGCTGGACACCGTAGCGGGAAAGGAGCTGGAGGACTGTAGGTTGGTGTTGGGACTTTACAAAGTTTCTTTCTTCTTCTGTCTCCAGCCACACGTCAGTCAGGCCTGGTTTTAATAGTCTTTTTTTGTACAGAGCAAAGATTATCAGCTTGTTTATCAAACACAGGGAATAAAAAACCGTAAGTGAGCATGATTCTCTGAGGGCAGTGGAGGGCATGACACATGCTGACATCGGTGTGAATTCCAAGTGGAGTTATTAGGATCCATGCTGCTGGTGTGAGTACCAACTGAATCCGTAATGAGGGGATTCTTAGAATCCTGTGCCACTTAGGAAGTGAGGAAGTGAAGCACTTAGTTTTCCAGTTGGTTTATTGCAGGCCTTAATAAGCGTGACTATAGTAAGTAACAGTTAAATTAAACTCATGAATATCTGTTATAGTTTTTAAAACATAAAATTGAAACAAGCACCTTTTTGTACCAATGCACTGAAATGGCATGAAGCAAGGATAAATGCAGGAGAGCAAAAGAGGCAACTAACTAGGGTGATTCCTCCTTGGTATCTATAATAATCTATAAAGGGTAATATGCTAATTAAACTGGACAGCCGAATGACCTTCCAGACGACCTTCCGGTCGAAGCCAGGGCTGCAAGGGCCGAGCCCCCTGCATTGGGCCTCTAGTTTTATAATAATCAGCATCCAAGATGGTAAGAGAAGAAACTGTAGCTGATGATAGAATCTTAGTTTCTGAGAGAAAGCGAGGGAGTGTGGAAGGGCAGGCAAGAAGCATTTGCACTGAAAATGGGAGGCACGTCAGCAGATGGGTATCCCTGCGCTTGGGTAGGAAAGGTCACTAAGACCAAGAGGGTTATTATGTAAGTTTTCATCAGAAGTTTTCCCCCAAACTAGCAGAATTAGGCTGGCAGGAACGTGAACATGCATTTAAAGGGCTACTGCTTGAAGACCTGGGTGCCACTCTGGAGAAAGAGTACAGAGCCTCCTGGAAGGCTCGCCACGGTCAGATGCCCCACCCAGTACAGTTCTGTCCTTGAATACTTGCCATAGGGTAGCCTGGGAGAGAGTGGGAGGAGGAAATGTGGAGAGTGACAGCCCAGAGGAGGGAGGAGGAGCCCAGGGTGCTGAGGCATGGAGGGAGTGGGAGGAAGCCCCATGGTGACCGGTGACCGCATCAGAGGGGAGAATGGAGGAAAGGGAAGGCAGAATGGTGGGCCAGCAGGCATCAGGTGCAGTTGGCGGGCATGGCCACAGAGGGGATGCAGGCACCAGATGTGTGGGAAGGGCTGTAACTCTAGACCCTAGAAGGCCCCTGAGGAAGAGAACCAAATAGATTGTTAGTGGCCCAGAGAGTCCTAAGAGAGACAGTTGTAGGACTGGACATAGTCCTTTGGACCTTCTTTTCCCTCCAAAGAAAGAGGGTCACCTGAGGGCTATAGGGAGAGAGGCAAAGGCAAGGCTGACCATTGAAGACACAAAACAAAGCAATGAAACGCTGCTACCAATATTGTTTGCACTGAAAATGTATCAGTTAAAAAGAAGCCATGTTTTAATTAAAAACTCCACCAGGCAGCTGAATCAGAGCAGTCACGTGCATGCATACCTTGGAGATACTGCAGGTTTAGTACCAGGCCCCCCGCAATAAAATACCACAATCAAGTGAGTTGTAATTATCTTGCTGGTGGAGTGTCTTGCCTTTGATTTGTAAAAACGCCTTATCTGTGAAGCACAATGGAAGTAGGTGCCTGTGTTCTAGATTCCAAAGCCTTATCTTGGTGTTTGCTTCACAGATCCTGAGAGGAAGGGGTGAAAAATAAAATTCATTCAAAATCAAGTGAAAAGGGCCCCAAGCCAGAGTGTATTTTTGGATAGGCCTTATTTTCTGCATTTTAAATTTAATGGAGTGGAATTCGTTTGTAACCACTGTCCTGTTCAACCTCTAGAAGTGAAGGGATGGCCGTTTAATGAGAGGTGTGCATTTCACTGTGGAGATAGAACACAGTGTCCTTGCTTCGTGATTCTCCAGGTCTGCAGTGAGCACAGAGGACACACACATTCACCCCGGACCTAATAGGCCTGCGTTTATACGCGCAGATCCAGGCTTGTGGCAGCCAAGCTTCTGTTCCCAGTAGGGCACCACATGGCAGAAGTGACATAACCAGTGTCTGGTGTCATATTGAGGAGCCCATGAAGGCAGGACAAGTGAAGGAAAACTGAGGAATTTTCAGGTAAAGATAGAATTTATAAAGAAGATGCATAAAGTGATAGACTAACACTTAGCCAGTATAAACAACAAATGGGAACTTTTTGAAGTCTCTTCATTTACAGAAGTGCTGTCTTCTGGAAATATCTTTAAATGATGTCAGCTAGAGGAAGATCAATATAATAGAGAAAGAATTGTCCATGACGTATATTTAGGAGAAAGATTTGTAATTGGTGACATCAGCGAGTGGTCAGCAGTTATGAAGTAAGGCATGATTCATGATAAAGCCTTCGGGGTGTTTATTCAGTGACATGAAGACACCCTAGACCTTGGGGATAAGCCTGCTAAAGGAAAGTGCTTCAAGTAAAACTCAAGGGAAAAATCTTTGCAAAGTGTGTCAGAATGGGTGATCGATCGCTTTAAAATCTAGTTTAAAAATTCTCATCAAATTTAAATATGATTTTATTTGCATGACTTAAACCTGACAGTTATCTATTTAGTGGAAGTTTATAAAGAGGGAATTATCATTTATAGTCCAATTTCTTGAGCTGTAATTTAAAAGAAGAGACAACTTGGCATGTAAAACAACTACTCTTTGAAACTTTTGAGCAGTTCCTATAGTTTTCATAATTTTTCTATATGCGGATATTTATTTCACTGTTTTAATCCACTTACTAGTTTTTCATTCACTCAACACATATTTATAGAGTGTTTACTATTGTCAAGCACTGTTCCAAATGCTGGGATAAAGCAGAAAAGAGTCTATACTGTGTATCATTGGTTTCAAGAGGAATATTTTCTCACATTTTAACATCTCTGGATTGGAATGTGACTTACAGTCTATTATGTGTCATAATTTGGTTGACATAAGTTTTTCTCCTTAAATGGCACACAACATCGTGGTATAACTCACAATCGACAACATCTTATAATTGTTGGAATAGAGTATAATGAAACAATTATAGTTACACATACACACACATATACACCTAAGCAACTATTTCATGTTTATTGATTGGGAACATGGAGATTATTCTCCTGAGAAACTCATTTCTATATTTTTAGGAAAAAATGGCTCCAATATAGAATACTGTGTCTGTTCTTGAGAGTTAAAAATTGAGAGTAAAAATTTTTTAATTAGCAGGGAAGATAGAATACAGAAGAATGTAAATGCTAAATGTCGCTGTGTTTCTGCCCTCATTATGCATGAGGGGTTTAAGTGACAGCTTAATCATTTCAGCTTGCATTATGTAGGAACTTGGCAATGTGTATGTAAGTATCTTATGTTACTGTTTTTTCTCTGTGTTTTATTCTGTGACTAAAATCAATTTAATTACTTTGTAATATTACTATAAGTAAATCCAATTATAAAAGTCTGACTCATTCAAAAAAGTTAAATTAGGAGGTGATTCTTTCCTTTGAACATGGAATTATCATACAATTTGCTCAAATGAGACATTGAAAATCAACTTTGAATCACAGAAATTCAGTTTGCATGCAGTTTCAAAAGCATGCTGTCATGAAAATGAGGTTCACCTGCATTGATTAGGTACACCTGCATGATGAGGAATCATGTGCATGATGAGGTACACCTGCATGATGAGGTACACCTGCGTGATGAGGTACACCTGCGTGATGAGGTACACCTGCATGATGAGGTGCACCTGCGTGATGAGGTACACCTGCGTGATGAGGTACACCTGCATGATGAGGTACACCTGCGTGATGAGATACACCTGCGTGATGAGGTTCACCTGCATGATGAGATACACCTGCGTGATGAGGTACACCTGCGTGATGAGGTACACCTGCGTGATGAGGTACACCTGCGTGATGAGGTACACCTGTGTTATGAGATACACCTGTGTGATGAGGTACACCTGTGTGATGAGATACACCTGTGTGATGAGGTACACTTGCGTGATGAGGTACACCTGCGTGATGAGATACGCCTGCATATGAAGTACGCCTGCATGATGATGTATGCCTGCATGATGAGGTAAGCCTGCATGATGTGGAACCATGTGTATGATGAGGTACACCTGCATGATGAGGTACGCCTGCATTGTTGAGTTGAATAAACAATTGAATTCAACTGAATATACTAAAAAACACATATGCTGTACATGTATCTTTATTTAAGCATCATCCATAAGTCACCCACTGGGAATTATAATTTATCACTCATTGGTTTTAAACAAATGCTCAATTTTTCTGATCATAAAAAAGAAATATTTTCTCCATTGTATATTTATAAGCCAGTACTAATTGTAGCATGTGGCTCCGATTTTAAGACTTTATATGGCTATAAATTATTTATACTGTTTATTAAAGTTTATAATTTTTAGTGCTCGAGCGTACAGTTTGAGCAGTCATGAGCAAACATACTTCCCAGTAGATGTGAAATCTGTGTTTCGTGAGCAGTGTTAGTGACCACACATGCAGTTCTGTAGGTGCACCCAGAAGGGATCTCACTTTCAGATTTGAGGAGCAAATTACATCCAAGCAGAGACTTAAATGATGCACAGGGGCAGGGGGATAAACATTTGCAAAACCTAGACGTGTAGGAGAGAACTGGAAGAGACTGGGACTGGGAAGCGTGCAGGGAATTAAAAGAGATACATCTGTGCCAGACCCTGAAATGCCTTCTTAGCCGCGACAAGCATTTGGCCTTTCCTTCTAAGGGCACAGCCATTAAAGTGTCTTAGGCAGGCGTTAGAGGGTGTGATGTGATGGGACTGGTGTTTTGGAAAGACCACTGTGGCTGCAGTGAGTTCAGCTGCCTGTGAGGAGGTAAAGGGACTGCAGCAATTAGAGAAGAAGAAAGGGAGGTGGGAGCTAAACCAGCTTCTGCAGGAGCAGAGGAGTGCAGAGTAGAGCTCCTCAGGGAAACGTGGGGATGCGCTGGATGAAAGGAGCCTGGGGCCATCGAGGCTGATTCCCACAATGTCAGCATGGCTAGCTGGAGGGATGGCGGTGCCATTCTCAGAAACGGTGCCATTCTCAGAAATAGTGATCACAGGAAGAAAAGCAGGGTGGGGGAGGGCGTCAAGATAATGAGTTCACTCCCAGTGGAGCTGTCCTGCTGGCTGTGGAGAAAGGCAGGGAGAGCCAGGGCTTAGAGCCAGCAGGGGTTCGCAGGACTGATCGGAACCTGGGAGAGGCCTAGTGGAGTCACTCAGATTGCGTGTAGCCCAGGCACCCAAAGGAAGCCCCAGTCTGCCTGGTTATGTTTAGCTTTTTCCAGCTGTGCTGTGTAACCCACATGTAGGTGGCATCCTGGCAGGGGAATGGAAGCCTCAGATAATCTGCACTGGAAAGGCAGGGTACCTCAGGAGTTTGGGGAGGAAATTTAAAAACATTCCCATCAAACAAAACCTTGCTTATTTCTTAGCTGGAGGACATGCGTGCACACATGTGGGTAGGCACATTCTGTTCCTCAAATGACAAGGGGGGACATTGCCATTAGAGTGGGGCATTTCTACACGGCTGTGTCTCATCCTGTACCCGCAGCTCTGTAGGAGGAAAGTGACTAGCATTGTGCCCTCCATGGTTGCCTTCTAAGGTCCTGCCATCAGGGGAATGTGCCAGACCTATTTCTGAGGTAGCCCAAGCCTGCCAGACTGCCTTTCGTCATGGGCATTTCCCCCTTTGACTGTACCCATGGTTACCACTCCATTCCTGCCCAGGGTAGTGTTAGCAGCTGTTGGAACCACATTGCCAACATCCTGTGACCCTCAGAGAACCCCACGCCTGCTCTGGCCACCCAGACACTCGCAGTCAGTAAATCCCATTGTATCCGGAGCCCACTGTGTCCTTTCGGGCATTGCACCAACCCCTGGGAGATGTACTCCTTTCAGCAGCCTCGCCAAATGCTGAGCAGGCTTTCCTCCAACAGGACCCTGGAAAGCGCCCCTTGAGGTGGGGGTGGGGGGTGGGGGGGGTATCGGGGATGGGGGGTGGTTAGTATTTGAAGGCAGCAGCGGTCCCTGTGAAGAAAAGAGGAAAAACCAGGAGCTCCTGAATGGGCCCTGGTAGTTAATGAGGAGAGAACCAGGGCTGGGCTTGAATGTAAGAGCTGCATACTAGGGACCTGTTCCGTGTGAGAGTCCTTTCCGAGGTCGCCTAAACTTGACTTACAATCTTTAGCAGTCCTTGCGTCCTGAGCACCGTGCGACTCTCTGGGCAGTCATTTAGCTGGTCATTCCTGAGCCAGAAGCACAGCACCAACTTGAGTCCTCTCAGCGTTAGTGCTGTCTTCACACAACCGTCGGCAAACCTTCTTGCCAGTATCATTTCTCCTGCTAAGTTACAGCCTCCACACAGGGCCCGCCCTTCCTGCACTTGAATAAAAATTCTTGTGGAGTCACAATTCCTGTGACAGCCACGATGCTGTGCGTTCTCATGGCCTCCCGTTGCAGTCTTTATGGGATCATATGGGTTGCGTGGTTATTAGTACCGCGTCACCTAACAACAAAGCCCTGAGAAGCCACTTCAGAGCGTGGCCCATTATGACTCGTTAAAGTCTAAGTAGCTGGGCTATTTCCAAACATGCTTTTGGAATGCACGATGAGGTACAAACAGCCAAAGACATTTGTCTACCGTAGGGACTCCAGCATTTCTTTCTGATTAAACACAAAAACCAAACAGAACTCTGTTTCGCTTGCATTTCTATTTCACAGGGGCTTGATTTGTGACCCCTATTTTTCTTGGCCACTGGGGCTTAAAGTTTTCCTTGGGCCCACGTGGCTTATGTGGAAAAGACGTTCGTCTGTGCGTAGCTCTCATAAAAACTGCTCAAACGTTAGGCCAGTTGTGTGTCTTTCAGATAGCAGATGTGTCGGTTCTTTTTTCCTTCAAATCCTTATGTCAGCAATATTTCTTTCATGATAACATTTATTTATCAAAGTTGATGCTACTTTGACTTTTTATAAAATGCCAGTGAAGATAAATGGATCGATTGACCCCAAGAGCAGTTTATTTATCCCTTTAGTCACACTTCAGTGGCAAAATCAATACCCCTGTGAAATATCTTGATATTACAGCGGTTCCAGTAAACAGTGACATTCCTGAGATATGTGCAAGGGGAACTAAAATTTATTATCAACTTAGATTTTTTAGTACCTGTATTGATTTTCCTAGAGAAGCTTGTGAATTTTTATTTATCTGTGGCTGAGCAAGTGACCTTTGTTTCACAAAACTGCAGCGTAAACTTGCCAAGATTAGGGGAGTTGGGAGGACTGGTGTATATTGACGAGTGTGCAGTGAACTCAGAAAAGTAAATAAGAAGGTTTTTGGTTTTGTCCAGAAGTAGGCTTTTTTTTTTTTCTTTCTCAAATATTAAGCATTCTTTAGTGTTGCCAAATCCACACATTTGAAATGCACAGTACTTATTAAAGACATCCTGAGCCTAGACTCCTGGGAAGCCTTCTAGGGTAACTGGCATTGAACTGGGCTTGGTTTTGAAAATGAGGTTAGCATAAGCAGAAGCAGGGGAGAAGAGGACAGAGGACAGGAAGGAGGCTGGTGTGGAAGGAGGAGAAGGGGAGACAAGGGGGAGGTGCTGCTCATTGAGAGCAGGGCAGTCATAGGAGGTAAGGTTGGTCAACAAGAGGATACCAGTCAGCAGGACCTTGAGTCAGTGGGATATGTTTTACTGAAAAATTGGCCTGGTGGCAGGAGGTGTGCAGAGTGGGCAGCTGGAAGAGGCTGCATAAGGCAATGGAGCTGGGCCCGGAGCCGGGTGCAGCCGTGAGAGCTGGAAGCAGCATGTGGTGGGCCAGTGTTGGTGTGAGCAATTGCAGGACTAAGAACAATGCCAGCGGGAGAAGGAGCTGGTGAAAGAGATGGCGTCCAAGATGTGGTTGCTTATGGAAGGGTTCTTCCTGATCACGATGTTGTTTTGAGATTTGAGATGTGGGGATCATGGTCGGTTTCAAGGGTTAGGGCTTCGGAATCCCATGCTGATGCAAGAATGCTGGCTGGGAGCCGCACGGCCCTCTGTGTGCCTTGGCATCCTTAGGGCTGGAGTGAGAGTTGAATTCAGCAACAGCGTTGGGCATCACTTTGGGCGCAGGGTAAGTGCTCAGTACAGGTGAGTAGCTGTTATTTTGAGGATTACATAGAGGAAAACGTTAAGACTTAAGAAGGCCTGAACAAAAGCAAAAGCCGTGTGAACTCAGATTTCTCTCACTCTGCAAGCACATATCCAAATTAGCGGGGCTTGGGGGTGGGGTGGGGTCTACTTCTGTCTGTGCTCAGTGGACATTGCAGAAAGGGTTGGAAGTAGGATATGTTTAAGTCTTGTTGACCCAGCTTATCAGATAAACTCTCTAGTATGTTTCCAAGGTTAATCATTTCTTTTTTTTCTTATCAGTTCACAGTTTATGTTATTTATTAAACTGGCAGTTCATAATTCTGTTTGTGGGCCAGGGCTCTTAACTGTGTAATACTCACTTGCTGTGCCTATGTCATATCTGCCCAACTAAACACTTCAATTCAGTAGTTACTGGACTTGCCAACTGAATCTTCATCACAATTCTGGACAAATAAAAAGGTATAAAATGTATACTTTGCTCCTAAAGGATATCTTATCAGAAAGAAAGACTATAAAATTATGATATAAAAAAGTAAATGAGCCCTAACTGGTTTGGCTCAGTGGATAGAGTGTCAGCCTGCAGACTGAAGGGTCCAGGGTTCAATTCCGGTCAAGGGCGTATGCCAGGGTTGCGGGCTCAATCCTCAATAGGGAGCATGCAGGAGGCAGCCAATCAATAATTCTCTCTCATCATTGATGTTTATATCTCTCTCTCCCTCTCCCTTCCTCTCTGAAATAATATATATAGATATAGATATATAGATATATATAGATATATAGATACATAGATATATAGATATATAGATGTTTTTTAAAGTAAATGAATAAGGCCTAAAAGGAGTGGTATAGACAGTAAGTACTTCAGAAATTGAAAGAAGCTAGAAATGTGAAATAATCAGAGAAGGCTTCGCAAAGGGAGATCAGCTGGGTTCAGAGGAGACAGGGCAGTGTGATCGGCGGGAAGGGGAGGAGAGGGGGGACGCTGGAAGAGGAAACAGGTCTGGGCTGAGTCTTCAGGGAAGGTTGAGCATGCCTTCCTGGCCAGAACTCCCCTGGACCAGATTGAGGGGCTCATTCCCATGGTCTATGGCTCTGTTTCATTCCTAAGTTCTCAAGAGAATCTGTTTAAATGGCTTTTTTTTTGGAGGGGGAGGGGTTGCTCTTTAAGACAGAATAAATTAATTGCACATGACTGAAATTTAAATTAATTGTCTGTGTATTTATAGCTGAATAAAACATTCTGAAATGTAAATGTTGGTCTCTGTTGTTTTAAAATGGTGATTATACTATTAGTTGAATTCACCTTTCTATTGATTTTACAATAAACTAGTGGCCCCGTGCACAAAATTCATGCACAGGGGTTGGGGGAGTGTCCCTCAGCCCAGCCTGCACCGTCTTCAATCTGAGACCCCTTGGGGGATGTCCGATTGCCGGTTTAGGCCCAATTCCACAGGGGCAGTCAGACATCCCTCTCCCAATCCAGGACTGCTGGCTCCTAACCGCTCACCTGCCTGCTTGCCTAATCACCCCTAACCACTCTGCCTGCCAGCCTGCTCTCCCCCAACTGCTCCCTCACTGGCCTTCTCATCCCCAACTGCCCTCCCCTCCTGGCCTGATCGCCCCTAGTCCCATTCCTTGGTCACTGGGGCGACTCAGGAAGCCAAGCCTTCCCATTCGCTCTCCCACTCTCTGGCTGGCTTACCAGGAAGCCAAGCCTTCCCACCTACTCTCTGGCCAGCTTTGTGGCTCAGGCTGGTGCCGCTATCTTTGTCATGTCAATTTGCATATTTCCTTCTTATTGGCTGTAGGCGCTGCCATCTTTATTGTGAAGTGATGGTTAATTTGCATATTACTCTTTTATTAGATAGGATGTCTTTCATTTAATTTTGGCAGATAAAGTAACCAACCATTATTCCGCTTTTGAATAAATCTTCACAATACTATTGAAGACGTAAAATAATAATAAAAGTAAATCTCTTCTTTAGAATGTAATGAGTGTGTTTGCAAAAACAGTTCATTTACATCTAGGGTAGAAAACTGTTAAAAAAGACTATTTTTGACAGGGAATAGAATGACCACAGGAAACATCTTAACTAGCCCATTGAAGTCCTTTGACTGAACTCTGTCTCTTCAGATGGGAGCTTCTGACAGGTTCTTGAGTAGAGCTTTGTGCAGGAACTGATGGGGAAAGTACTTCTGGAACCAAATATTCCTGCAGACGTAGCAGGAGTGAGTGGCAGAGTGGGTAGAGGGCTACAGTATGGAAGCAGGTTAGGCTGGACTTCTCTGTATTTCTGGAGTTTGGGGCTAATAGGAGAGTACTTTAGGTGGTGTTGGTGGGAAGCTCCTTGACACTGAGTGTAGGGATCATCCCATAGTACACAGTTCCATACAAATTTAAAATTGCATATAAACGCTGTATTCCTTATACTAGTACACTTCACTTAGTCCTCCCTGGTTGTTTATTCAGAAACATAAGGTGAACAGAATATTCTTGAGTTTTCTGTGACCAGGAGATTTCTCAATAGAAATTTAGTTTTTTAAAAAATGGAAGGACAACAACAAAAAGAATAGGAATAGACTTATAGGTATAAAGAACAAACTGACAGTTGCAGGGGCGAGGTGAGTTGGGGGATGGGGTGAAAAAGGACAAGGGATTAAGAAGTACAAATTGCCAGTTACAAAACAGTCACAGGGATGTAAAGTACAGCATAGGGAATATAGTCATAATACTGTGATAGCTATGTTGGTTTCAGATGGATACTAGAATTATCGGAGTGATTACGTCATAAGCTATATAAGTGGCTAACCACTGTGCATACTTGAAACTAATCTAAAAGTGTAAGTCAACTGTAATTGAAAAAAGAAAGTGGAGCAGGAGAGAGAGAGCCAGAGGGGAGGGCCAAGTGGGAGAGAAGAGATAAAGGAGACTTCGATATTGTAGAAGAAACTACTGGGGATGCACAAGTACGGTTGCTTACTTGACTCAGTTCACCTTAAATCACTGCCACCAAGTCTCAGATGTGCTGTTCTTTCCGTTTCACTGGGTTGTGTAGAAAGTACAGCCTAGGCCTTTGTTGCAGTCGGCACCGTGGCCAGGAGGTTCTGCAGGACAGGGTTAAAGGTCAGGCTTTACCAAGGGTAAGGGTTTTCTCTGCAGTGAGCTTAGTGGCCTCTCAAAACCTGACTTCAAAACCTTGGTGAATAGGTGCAGTTACATAATGTGTAAGTGAAGGCTCTGATCCTCATTCCACACAACCTCTTCTTTTTAGAGAATTTCATCATGTCATCTTATTAAAATCAAAGGTATGTTTCTATACTGTTTTATTGAAATACAGATCAACTTCAAACATTTAAATCTTTAAAATTGGTTTTCATATTACCCTTCTGGCATAGAGGGAAATGCCTGGTGGTGCGGTTGTCAACTGGTGCAGTGGGGCAAGATCTGCAACCAGTCCAAGTGTGAGCTCTTCGGCCTGGCAGGTCCACTTCTGAGAACATTTCCGGCAGAAATACCCACACATGTGTACAAAGAATTTGTAATAGTAACAAACTGCTATCAGTCATGCACATGCCTTCCTACAGGGAAGAAGTGAAATTGTGGCATATAAACATTGTGGATTATTGTATGCCAGTTACATGAATATCGAGAAATATTAAAAAGGAGTTGCAAAACCAACATACAGGATGATCCCACTTTTATCTCTAAATTATGACACAAAACTGTTACTAATTGGTTATTTTTGGATAAAGATACAGACTGGTGCACAAATAAAGGGGGTTTTAAAATTTTAAATCTATGTCCTTTGGCATTGTTTAAAGTTTTTAAAAGCAGTGCTTTTGTGATTAAGCTTTTAAAAAGTATTTCCTGACATTCATGAGGAAAAATGTCAAACAACTGAAATGCTTACTAAGTACCAATGCTTCCTAAGTCCTTCCTTCCTACCTTCCCTCTTAAATAAATAATTTTTCAAATTTAAATAATATTTTAAAAAATTTACAGTCATATTGTACTCCCCTTGTCCCATCTATCCTGTTTTGCTGTACTCTGTCTCCCCAATACTCCATGTACACAGATCCCTGTAATTACTATTGTCTTGTGAATCCTTCTAGAGTTTTCTTTAAGTTGATAAAATCACAGAGGAACAAATATTTTTCTTCCTCCTCTTTTTTTTTTTTTTTTACAAAAAGGAGCCATATCTGTGTGTATTATTCTCTTCTTTGTTTTTTCTTTTTTTCCATTCACAATTTACCTTGACATCTCTTTCTAGAAGCTATCTCATTGTCTCATGAAGCTGTATAATATTTTATTATATGAGTGAGCCACAACTTTTCTAAGCACTTCATATGAAACATCTCATTTAATCCTGTTATTAGTCTTATTTTCTAGATGAGGAGCCTTTATAGGTCAGAGAGACAGAGCCTTAAAAAAATGAGAATGTGACAAAACAGGATTCCTAGTTTGAGTCTCTTAAATACCGAAAGATAAAAATCTCGAGTCCAAAGCTGAGGATAATGATACAGATATTTAGTGATTTCTGGGTCTTTCTTCCTAGTCCCTCTGTCTAAAGTAATAAAATCAAATAGAGTTAATACCTGTAAACTCTCTGGATTAGTCTTTATGGGTTGCCATGACAAAATATCATAGACTAGGTGGCTTAAACAACAGTAATTTAGGTTCTGTCGTTTCTTGAGGCTGGAAGAAGGAGGTTGGAGTGCATGCAATGTTGGGATTTAGAGAGGGTCCTCCTCCTGGCAGCAGACACTTTCATGCTGTGTCCTCACATGGTGGAGAGGAGGTAGTCAGGCTCCCAGGTATCCCCCTTTTTTTAAGCAAGTTGAGTTTGTTGTTGTTGTGTGTGTGTGTTTTAATTTTATTGATCACAGAGAGAGGAAGGGAGAGGGAGAGAGAGATAGAAGAAACATCAGTGATGAGAGAGAATCATAGATTGGCTGCCTCCTGCACACCCATTACTGGGAATTGAGCCTGAAACAGAAGCATGTGCCCTAAGCAGGAATTGAACCATGACCTCCTGCATGGACCCTCAACCAGTGAGTCACACCAGCTGGGCTATGATATTTCTTCTTTTAAGGGCACTGATCCTGTGATGAGGGCCCCACCCTTAAGACCTCATCTAACCCTCATTACGTTCCAAACACTCTACCTTCAAATCCTGTCACATTGGGGGACAGGGCTTCCACACATAAACTTATAAGGGCACACAGACATTCAGTCCATGCTACCATCTATGTAGATTGCTCAACTTCAACGTTCATTAAATATCTGCTTTGTGTGGCACACTATGAAGTGCTTCAGAGAGTTGCTCCTGTTGTGAGTGGTTTTGAGGTATGAATATCATCATCCAGAGCATAAAGCTTGACTCTACAGGGGCCAGGCAGGCCCAGCCAAAGGACACAAAGATGGTTTATTTGGATTTTTAGAAATATTTGTTTGTGGGAAAAAGCCTATGTCTATCCAGGTGGTAAGACAAGCATTTTCTTTTTTCCTTCCTTCCCTCCTTCCCTCCTTCCCTCCTTCCCTCCTTCCCTCCCTCCTTCCTTCCCTCCTTCCCTCCTTCCCTCCTTCCCTCCTTCCCTCCCTCCTTCCTTCCTTCCTTCCTTCCTTCCTTCCTTCCTTCCTTCCTTCCTTCCTTCCTTCCTTTTTTTTGCTTTTTGCTTTGAATTTTTAAAATTTTTATATCATAGTTGACATACAATATTATATGTAGTTAGACATTTATATCACTTATGAAATGATCCCTCCATAAGTGCCAATACCCCTGTGACACCATACCCAGTTATCACAATATTATTGATTCTATTCCCTGTGCTCTACTTTATATGCCCATTACTATTTTTATAACTTGCAATTAGTACTTCTTAATCCCTTCATGTTTTTACTCAGCCTCTCCACCCTCCTCCAGTCTAGCAACCATCATTATGTCTCTGTATCTATGAGTTTGTTTTGTTTGTCCATTTATTTTGTTTTTTTGATTCCACATTTAAGGAAAATTATGCTATTTGTCTTTCTCTGTCTGATTTACTTCACTTAGCCATTATCCTCTTGGTTCATCCTGTTATCACAAATGGTAATATCTCATTCTTTTTTTATGGCTGAGTAATATTTCTTCGCATATATGTACTACAGCCTCTGCTAACTCAGGTTGCTTCCGCATCTTGGCTGTTGGAAATGATGCTGAGATGAACATAGAGGTGCATATGTCTTTCCACATTAGTGTTTTGGATTTCTTTGGATAAATACCCAGAAGTGAAATTGCTGGGTCATACAGTAGTCATATTTTGAATTTTTTTTTAGGAACCACCTTACTTCTTTTCACAGTGGCTTCACCAATTTGCATTCTGACCAACAGTGTACAAAGGTTCCCTTTTCTCCACATCCTTGCCAACACGTGTTTTGTCAATATATTGATGATAGCTATTCTGACAAGTGTGAGGTGATATCTCATTGTGATTTTAAGTTGCAATTTCCTGATAATTTGTGATGTTGAGCATCTTTTCATATTGGACATCTATCTGTCCTCTTTGCAGAACTGTCTGTTCTTGTCCTGTGCCCACTTTTAAATCAGATTGTTTGACTGCGTTTTTGTTTTATGTGTGTTAAGTTATATGAATTGCTTTCATATTTTAGATATAAAACCCTCCTTGGATGTGTCATTGATGAACATCTTCTCCCATTCATTAGGTTGTCTTCTCATTTGGTTGATGCTTTCCTTCACTATGCAAAAACTTTTTAGTTCGATATAGTCTCATTTATTTATTTTTTCTTTTGTTTCCTTTGTCTGAGGAGGCATATCAGAAAAAATATTACCAAGAGCAATGTCAGAGAGTTTTCTGTCTATGTTTTCTTCTATAAATTTTATGGTTTTGGATCTTATATTTAAGTATTTAATTTATTTTGAGTTTATTCTTGTATATAGTGTAAGAAAGTGATTCATACACACACACACATTCTGTTGATTTTGTGTTTTTAATTGCTTTTAATGTGTGTGTGTGTGTGTGTGTGTATGCTTCTGTTCAGTTTTCCTATCACCATTTATTGAAGAGACTGGCTTTACACTGTATATTCTTGCCTCCTTTGTCATATATTAATTGGTCATATAGGTGTGAGTTTATTTCTGGGTTCTCTGTTCTGTTTCATTGATTGATGGATCTGTTTTTAT
The DNA here is from genome assembly GCA_004026665.1 of Murina feae. NCBI lineage: Eukaryota > Metazoa > Chordata > Mammalia > Chiroptera > Vespertilionidae > Murina > Murina feae. The sequence continues at coordinate 77,548 of PVJC01000044.1, read as the reverse complement.
ATAGTACCATGCTGCTTTTATTACTGTTGCCTTGTAGCATAATTTGATGTCAGGTAGTATGATGCCTCTAACTCTGTTCTTTCTCATGATTGCTTTGGCTATTCACGGTCTTATATAAACTTTAGGATTATTTGTTCTATGAAAAATGCCATTGATATTTTAATAGAGATTGCATTGAATCTGTAGATTGATTTGGGTAGTGTGGACACTTTAGCAATGTTAATTCTTCCAATCCATGAGCACAGTATATGCTTCCCTTAGTTTTTTTTTTTTTTTTTTTTTTTGGGGGGGGGGTTTTGTTGTTATTTTAGTTAATCCTCACTCAAAGATATTTCCCATTGATTCTTAGAGAGTAGAAGGAAGGGGAAGAGGCAGAGAGAGAGAGAGAGAGAGAGAGAGAGAGAGAGAGAGAGACAGACATTGCTATGAGAGATACACATAGATTGGTTGCCTCCTGCATGCACCCTGACCAGGGCTAGGGATTGAGCCAACAACCGAGGTATGTGCCCTTGGCTAGAATTGAACCCAGGACCCTTCAGTCTGTAGGCCAATTCTCTAATCACTGAGACAAATCAGCTAGGGCTATGCTTCCATTTTTTTGTATTGTCTTCAATTTTCTTTAGTTTCTTGTTGTTTCTCTGAGCACAGGTCTTTTACCTCCTTCGTTAAATTTACTCCTAGGTATTTTTAATGAAATTGTAAATGGGATTGTTTTCTTAATTTTTCCTGATTCATTATTGGTGTGTAAAAATGCAATAGATTTCTGAATACTAATTTTATATTCTGTTGCTTTTGTGTTTTTAATTTCTTATTCTCATAAGTATTTAAAATTATGATGGACATCATAATCTATACAGTTGACTTTTTTTCCATAGCTGTACTTTTATTTTTCTGATTCCTGTAGGTGGTGTGACATTGTTCTGAAACTCAGAAGAATATGAGTTCATTTTGGTGGCACCCAGTTAGTGCCAGACCTGACCAGGGAGTTTTAAATGTATAGTCATTTGAAATCTAGGAACCAGTGCAAATGCAAAACCTGTGGATTCCAAGGGTCTCTGGGTTTAAACATTTTTTTTTCCAGTGACTTTTCCAGATATAGTCCTTATTGTTGGTGAATTTACTTTATGAAAATTAAAAACAGATTCTAAAAGTTAAGAATAACATCAGGATTTACTGAGAGTTTACTGTGTGCAAGTATTACTGTAAACATTTAAATTTAATTATAGCAGCAGCAACTCTGTGTGGTAGGAGCCATTATCCTCATTTTGTATATGAGGAAGCTGAGGTTAAGTAAATTATCCAAAAGTCTCAGTTGCTAAGATTCAAATCTGGCTGTCTGGCTCCAGAGCCTGGTCTCCATGGCTGCCCTGTATGCCCTCTACTTAAATTAAGCCTGTAAATACTATTATTATCAGCTTATGAATGTGTGCCATTCCATTCTGACAATCAAGCCCTTTTGTAGAGTTGTGTGGTTTTTTTTACAATAAAGTTAAAGACTTTAAAGATCAGGGATCCTGTGGTCTGATATCATTCAAGTCCTAAAATGCATAACTAAGGAAAATCAGGGTCAGACAAGGATTGAGACTGGCCCAGACAGTCACAGAGTGGTGGCACTCTTCAGACTCCCATACCTCGCTGGTGCTCTTGATAGACATTCCAGAAACTCCATTTGGAATTTCTGTGTATGAATATCCTCATCTCCATTGTAATAGTTGATGTTATATGCTACAGTGTTGAAGGTATCACATGCGTAGTAAGCAGTGATCAGAGCCCTTGAGCCACTGCCTGCAACTGGTCCATCCTGCAGGGACCTCTGAAGCCGCCATCCATGCCCAGGGTGGTGGGGACAGGGATGTGAGTAGAAGGAGCTCCCATGTGGAGCAGGCTGACGCAGGAGGAATTCTTCTCAGACCTCCAAGCCATCAGGCCTGCTTCCTTGGTGGCTCCGATTGAACATACGATGAAAAGATACCCATATCCCACATTGAGCACAACATCTTATTGTTTTATTTTAATGCTATATAACTTTTGAAAGGGCTTTTATAATTTTGCTTTGGAAATTATTTGACTGTAACTAATTCATTTAACTTACAGTTGATTTCTCTGTGATCATCAGGTAAACTCAGGAATTCTTGGGAGGTGAAAAAAAAGTCTAAGCAACACATATTATTGTCTAGTGTAATTGAGTTTTGTTAAGTATAATGGATTTTTAAGTGAATATTAAGTGGAACAATACAAATGACTTCATATGATTTTTGGACGTTTAATTATAAGCATGTATTACTTTTGACGTTATAGCTTTCTCTTTTATTTTGGAACTGATATATTTTCCTTCTTCAGGTCTCATGTGTTCGTTTTGGGACCTTAAAAAGCTGCTAGACTTTAAACCCAGTGTCTAAGATATAGAATGATCCTGAGCCCAGATACAAACCCTGACTCACCTACCTGCTAGCTACGTGACATGGGAAAGGCACCTTCAAACTCTGAACTCAGTGTCGTCATCTTTAAAATGGGGGGGGTCTCATTCGTGCACTGCCTCGGTGTTGAGTGAGACACCCACCTACACCTGTCTTCCACCTGTTATAGGGACATGGTGGGAGCTTCAGTAGCCGCTGGGCCCACACCTGAAAATAGGATCAAGGAAGTCTTTCTTCTAGTCTCATCATCCTCAAAGCTACCCACTGCTCCTCCCTCTTGTATTAATCATGTGTTTTTATTGTGTGTTTTTGATGCTTTGATATCTTCGGGCCAGCTAACCCTGGGCTGACCACCCCTCCCCAAGTCAGCTGATTCCTAGAAATAACTCCCTCCAACTAACCCAGACCCCCCTTCCCCAGCCACCTCTTTTATGTGCTCACCATCTCCCTGCCCTGCCCTTATCCTCCAGGCCTGGTGCTAAGGACTGTGGAGAGCGCCTGACCCACAGCCCTAAAATTACTCAAACTAGCCAACCCTGAATCTGCTTACCCTTCTGGGCTGGTTCCTTCCCTAGAAACTACAATAAAGGCTCTTGGTCACTTTCCTCCAATCCCTCTGCCTCCTGGCTGACCCTGGTGCACCCTCAGGTGGCCCCACCGTGCCGTGTGCTCCTTTCTCTCAGGATCTGTGACTGACAAACTGTTTCTTCAGCATCTCCCAATCTGCTGCCTCCTGTCCCATCCCTGAAAAATGGTAAAGCCTACAAGGAAAAGACACAGGCCCAAGGCAGGCCCCAGTGAGCCAGGGAACTAACTCTCAGCCCCCTGGGTCCCATGATGGAGGTGGGCCAGTGACAGGCCTTGATCCTGCACTTGGTGGGCCAGGGGCACATGGAGGTCACAGCTACCCAGACAGAGTAGGAACACCAAAGCCTGTCTCAGATGCCCCTGCTGTTTGAAGGACCGGGGGAGGGGCTGCTGGTGTGAGAACACAGAGGCTGTGAGAAAGCACAGGATTCAGAAGCGGCATGCCTGCCTCCCGCCCAGGCCTCTTCCTGCTCTGGCCCATGACCTGGTTTGCCTGGTCAGGCTCCTGGTGTCCTAGGCAGGGCTTGCTTCCTTTGTGTCTCAGTTAAAAACCAGGCGCCAGCACATGCATGTACTTTAATCAAGTGTGAAAAGCTGGTTATTTCTTCTGACTTCCTCTCCACTCCTTGTTGCATTTCTGATGAATTTTCCACTGAAAAATTAATACCAGAAACAAATGATTAGAAGCAAAACATGTAAATGTGTAAAGCTAGTTCTGCAAACCCTGAACATATGCCTAATGACAAGACCATCAGTCCCCTAAATTGTGTGAACAGCAGAAGGCATTCCTTCACCGCTGTGCCCTTTCCCTGGCCCCTGCCGCTGGCTGGGCCTGTCTTCTGGGCGCCTGCAGTTTTCCAGGATGTCCACGGAACACTGTGGGCTGAGCGGGTCCCCATGCTGCTCTCTCCAGGCCCACTTTGGCGCAGTGGCACAGTGTATGGGAGCAGGGGAGGCCGCTGGTCTTAAGGAAACCAACGGAAAAGCCCCGCCCACTCAGAACTCACCCCTGTACAAGCAGAAGGACACTCATGTTTTCCAGGGGATGAGGCAAGGGCAGCTTTCCTATAAAATTAAGCTCAAATCTCAGGCTCCTGGGTTGCACGGTCCTCTTACAAGGCCCTGAACCTGGTTTTGCAATTTTTAAAAGCGCACTCAATAGCCTTTCAGACCCACACAGCCTGCGTCTGCCCCTGGGAAGGGGTTATGTGGGTATGTGTGTGTTGAGATGGCACGTGTCAACATAATTAAGAAACCACACTGGTATGACTGCTTATAAACGATTTCAAATATATTATTTATAATATCTTAAAGGGCTGGAAACCTCTTGCTCTTCTTTACGAGAGTCAGATCTACTGGGGCTGCGGGAAAGAGAATTGATACACAAGTGCTTTTCGTTCTCAGCTATGTCTGTCCTGGGCTTCAAACCTAAAAATGGCTTTTTAAAGCTTTCAAGCAGGCCATTGGGTCATTACTTCCGTGACAGTCAAATTAATTCTTTCATCCTCCACTGAAACCGGTGGAGATCGCAGGTCCCGTTTTCTTACTTTAATGATGTGAACCTCGCTGAGAATGAAGATTCTGGGGGGTGAAGAAAGGTGCCGTGACTGTTACTGAGTGGTGTCCTGTTGGCTTCTTTGTCGAGCCCTCATTGGCCTTGTGGGCAGAGAGGGAGGCCCCAAAAGAACAGTGCGGATGTTTCCTGGAGAAGATGCAATGCTTTGACCAAGGCCCTGTGTGCTTTAAGATGCAGTTTTGATGCACATGCCTCAGTCTTTCCAGAAGTACAGTGATTGGTTGCAGTGCATCAAGGGGAAGACTTCGAGTTAGGTTGGTTGAATGTCCGTCTGAAATACTTAAGTATAAAAGTCATTGTCAATGATGACTTCTAAACAGCAAACTGCAAAGTAGGAAGAAATAAGGGAAAGATAATGAACTTACCTACAGGTACTAGGGTAGTTATAGCATTAATTTTAATAACAATTTCTAGTCTCATAGCTGTGAAATCCTGGATGTAGTTTTCAATATGATACAGAAAATTTTTAAAAATTCTTTATTGTTTAAAATATTACATATAGTATTACTTATGTCTCCTCTCTCCCCATTTACCTCTTCCTGGCCACCCCCACCCACCAGCACATGCCCTCACACCTCCCTGACACCCCAGTGTCTGTGTCCATTGGTTATGCTTATATGCATGCATACAAGTCCTTCAGTTGGTCTCTTACTCTCATCCACCCCTGACTTCCCTCTGAAGTTTGATCGTCTGTTTGATGCTTATCTGTCTCTGGAACAAAAATAGATCCAGAAATGTTATTTTTTTAATGGCCAAGTTCAAATATTGTTTGTATGTTACAGCTTCTATTTAATTAACAGTTTTTATTCATTTGAAATTACCATTGATGCTTGTGCTTTATAGGGAAGATTCCTTTCACAAATGCCAACACTTCCATTATTTCCTCTTATCATTTGTTCTTAAGTTACAGTGAAGTTTCACTATCTAATCTAATAAAAGAGTAATGTGCAAATTGACCCTCACCCCATTACACCCACAAGCCATGCCCACCAACCAATCAGGAACAGATATGCAAATTAGCTCAACTAAGATTGCAGCGGCCACCAGTTGGAGTTGCCCCGGGCAATGGAGGAAGCCAAGGCCCTGAGGGCCCTGAGCTCTACTCAAGGCTACAAAGTTTCAATTATAGAAGATAAACCCCAGATACCTGTGGGGCTGGGACCTTGGATTGCCAGGGGCAACCCAGGCTTCAAGTAGGGGAGCAAGGCAACAAAGTTTCAATTATAGAAGTTAAATAAATCCCAGACACGGGCTTCCAGCCAGGCATCCCATTAGGGACCCGAACCCTGAAGGGGCTGTGGGCAGCCTGAAATGGCCATCAGTCCCTCACCCAGGCTGGCCAGGCATGCTAGCAGATGGACATCCCCCGAGGGGTCTCAGACTGCGAGAGGGCATAGGCCAGCCTGAGGGACCCCCCTGAGTGCACAAATTTTTGTGCACCGGGCCTCTATTATTTCATATTTAGAGTTCTGCCTCCCCATTCGTGTTTTATTGGGAATATACTTTTTCATCCCTTGCTTTGGAATTATATCTAAAGCAGCGGTCGCTCCATGAGGTCCAAAAGGTTGGTGACCGCTACTCTAAAGTATTCACAATAGGTTCATTACCAAAACATGAGAAGCAAAGTTTTGACAGTGCATGACAGTGTTTATCAAGTGAACTTAGTTATCAACAATGAGTGCAGGCAGTGGCTTTTAGAGTCATATGTGCCCACGGATGTTTAGTGCAGCTTAGTAACCTGTCTCCTCCCCTTCCATCTGTGAATGGAGGGAAGTAATACTCATGTCATAGGGATGTGATGAAGGATTAAATCAGATGAAGTATAGAAAGAGTTTAGTATAGTGCCTTTTATAATAAGTATTCAATGCTTGATAACTGTTAAAATAGCTTAATAATCATAAGTACAATAATAATACAAATATATATGTGTACTGAATGCTAATTGTGTTCCAGGTACTGTATTATTTTCTACTAGGGGCCCGGTGCACGAAATTCGTGCACTGGGGAGGAGGGGTTCCTCAGCACAGTCTGCCCCCTCTCACATACTGGGAGCCCTCAGGAGGTGTCCTACTATCGGCTTAGACCCACTCCCTGCTCCCCTTGGAGAGTGGCCCTAAGCCACAGTCTGGCCTCCCTTTGTGGGAGGTGACCGGGCTGATCAGGGGGAAGCCACCAGCCCAATCACCCTGCTGCTGCAGCCACTACCAGACACTGCAGCCACCAAGGTGTTTTCATCAACACGGACTCTAGTCCCTTCACCATGAAGAAACGACAACTTTATTTAGGCATTTTCAAGATGTGTCTTTCATAGGATATGACATTTCTTTCTTTTTTTTTTATCCTCACCTGAGGATATGTGTCCATTGATTTTTAGAGAATGTGGAAGAGAAGAGAAAAGCAGAAAGAAGCAACAAAATGAGAGGAACACTTTAATTGTTTGCCTCCTGCATATGCCCTCACCTGGGCCCCGGCCAGGGAGGAGCCTGCAACCTAGGTACATGCCCTTGGTCAGAATTGAATCCAGACCTTGCAGTCAGCAGGCTGAAGCATTATGCACTAAGCCAAACCGGCTAGGGTAGGATATGACATTTCTTAGCCCTGCAGCAGTGGACCTTCATTTTTTTCTCAGGAGTGTGGTGGAAAAACCCTAGATTTCATGCATGGAGCATGGTATACAGAACCGTTTTAAAATAGTCCAAAAGCAATTAGAAATTTTCCTGATAGCAAACTTTGCATCCTTTGCATTTTTCTAGCAGGGAGGGAGGACACAGGGGACTTCCCCCAGGCCCAGCATCAAGGGAATGTTGTCCATCCTGCTTAATTAAGGGGGCTTCTGACCATGTATGTCCTCCTGTGTTCCTGGCAAAAATGTTGGTGTAATAACTCCAGTGTATTCGCTTTAATTTAGCCATGGGCATTGTGGGGCATCCATGTGTTCAGGTAGCTAAGACCAATCTGAGGAAAAGGTTCCCCAGCAAGGGCTGGCCAGGGGTAGATAAGTGTTCTCCCAATTCTGGATGTGTGGGTGGAAAGGAGTGGTATGATGTCACTAGTGTGAGGTTGAGCTCCCTCTCAGTGTCTTGTTACCTTTTTGAAGTAGCAAGAGGTAGCAAATCTGAAAGGCCCCATATAATTGAACAAAAAGTGACCAGAGACTGCATCTCCAGCACAGGGTGCATAAGAGGTATGTTTAAGGGAGATTTTTACATGTATTTTCAAAACCTAAGTAACAGCTGCACTTCTGGTTAAGGCCTTGTTCCCCCTTCTTCAGATCAATCACTAAGAGTAAACTGGATCGATAAACTTTTGCTGCCTACATGTCCACTCTTCCAGTGTCTGCTGGAACTTCTCTAGACACTTGGAGATGAAATAGAACTAGTCTGTAACAGGTTCTGATAATGTAGCTGGACGAGGTAGGAGGAGAAACCTGTCACCTGATCGATTCCAAAGCTGGGCCTATAGGTGACATCTGCTCAAAAGTGAGGTCTTCCTGCTAAATGAGCTTGTGCTAATTGCCGAAGCAAGTGATTGAATTTCTCGCCCAGATTCACTACAGAAAAATTGGTGATCATTGCAAAGGACCCCAAAGGGCGCTGTATCTTCTTCTCCTCTAAAACTTACAAGGGGCAAGGATGGAATTTTTGAGGTTTAAAAGGCCTATGCACCATCATTCCAGAGACCAGCAACTATGGGCCACAAACACCCGCTTAGAGGTCTGGAGTTTCTCTGTGAGATTCCCGTTTCCTCCAGTCAAAGGTAGAAGCAGGAAAAGAGTTTTTAAGAGATGATTAGTTCTCTTTAGTCTTTCCCGTGGGTAGGCTACATGCATGGCGGTATCAGACATACTTCCTACTCAGAGTTGTTGGTAACACTTAAGCAGGTGAGACATTAAGTAGCTCAGAAAGATAGGAAGGAATGAGTATCACACAAGAGAGGTGTAGGCATAGGGTTTGGGGAGGAAGATGAGAGAAAGACCTCATAGGCGAAGTAGGGTTTGAGCAGACCTTCAGAGGAAGAATTTGAATGGGGGGAGGAGGAAGGAGGAGCCCCCAGCAGGAAGGGACACTGTTCAGAAGGAAACGCCCAAATGAATCCGACAGGAAAGCTTAGTGTGGGGCTGTGCTGGGCTCCGTGGACTGCATATTTATCTTCTAGGTGATAGGGAGCCACTAGTGGTGGGTAAACATGAACTAAATTGTGAGAGCTCTATTTTAAGATTAACCTACTAGTATAGGATAGATTTCTTTGGAAGCAGTGGGTAGCAGACTAACTTTATAGGAGTCATTTCTGGCTGAAGAACACCAAAAATGCCGGAATGCACATGGATTGTTCCAATGGATACCCTTGAAGCACTGGGGTTGGAGAGGGTAGGAAAAGAAATATAGTGAACCCAGTAGTCCCTAAGCCAGAATAGGTCTCCTCTAGGACTTGGCTTATGTGCTCTTCACAGTGAATGTTGGGGATAGTGTAGACATATTCTGCTTTAAGTAAACATCCAACTGAAAAATCTGGAATAATAAGCAAACAAAGGAATGGTTTTCTACTTAAAAAGGCATTACAGTAGAATTACTTCATAGACCAAGCTCTCCTAATGTGTTTAAGACATTATGTCTGTAGTATCACACACATCTGGTGAAACAAGGCAGCATTTATCCTGACTGTACACAGACTTCATTCCTTCCTTTGGCCTGTTAAATAAACAAACATTATTAATCTTTGGTGGTGACACTGAATAATCAACTGAGTTTGGTGTCTATTGGATAAACAAGGCCCCTGCAATTCCTATATAATAAAAGAGAAACATGCAAATTGACCATCCCTCTGCTAAGCTCAAGCCACGCCCACAAGTCATGCCCACCAGCCAATCAGGAGCGAGTATGCAAATTAACCCAACTAAGATGACGGCTGCCACAAAGCTGGAGCAAGCAGGATGCTTGGGTTGCCCCTGGCAATGGAGGAAGCCAAGCTTCCTGCCTGCCCTGGCCAGCCCTGAGTTCTACTTAAGGCTACAAAGTTTTAATTATAGAAGATAAATAAATCCCAGAAAAAAGAAAAAAAGGAGAGGCTGGGAGCTTGAGTCCCCGGGGGGCAAGGTCAGCCTGAAAACAGCCATCAGCCTCTCACCCATGTTGGCCAGGCACCCCAGCAGGACTTCCTCACCCTGAAGGGGCTGTGAGCAGCCTGAAAACAGCCCTTAGCCCCTCACCAGGCTGTGCTGGGGGGCTTGGCCAGCCTATAAACAGCCATAAGCCCCTCACCCAGGCTGGCCACACCCCCATGAGGTGAGGGTTCCTGCTGGTGAGCTTGGCCAGCCTGTAAACAACCATCAGCCCCTCACCCAGGCTGGCCAGGCACCCCAGTGGGGATACCCACCCTGAAGGGGATGTGGCCAGCCTGAAAATGACCCTCAGCCCCACACCCAGGCTGTCCGGGCACCCCAGCGAGATCCCCACCCTGATCCAGGACAACCTTCAGGGAAAACCAGCCGGCCTCCACCCATGCACCGGGCCTCTATCCTATATAATAAAAGGGTAATATGCAAATTAACCCTGACAGCAGAACGACTGGTCACTATGACACACACTGACCACCAGGGGGCAGACACTCAATGCAGGAGCTGCCCCCTGGTGGTCAGTGCACATCCAAAGGGGGAGCTCTGCTCGGCCACAAGTCAGGCTGATGGCTGCCAGCACAGCAGTGATGGCAAGAGCCTCTCCCGTCTCCTCAATAGTGCTAAGGATGTCTGAATGCTGCTTAGGCCTGCTCCCCGCTGGCAAGTGGACATCCCTCTAGGGCTCCCAGGCTTCCAGAGGGATGTCTGACTGCCAGCTTGGGCCCAGATCCCAGGGGAGCAGGCTTAAACAAGCAGGTGGACATCCCCCAAGGGTTCCCAGACTATGAGAGGGCACAGGCCAGGCTGAGGGACTCCCTGAGTGCACAAATTTTTGTGCACTGGGCCTCTAGTACTATATAATAAAAGGATAATATGCAAATAGACCAAATAGCTGAACAACCAAACAACCAGTGAAGGCATAATATGCTAATGATATGCTAAGGCTGCTCCACTGCTCGCTATGATGTGCCCTGACCACCAGGGGGCAGACAGTCAACTGGTTGGTGAGTTGCTATGATGTGCACTGACCACCAGAGGGTAGATGCTCCAAACAGTAGGTTAACTTGCTGCTGGGATCCAGCCAATCGGGACTCAGCAAGATGGACATGCCCTCGAGCCCTCCTGCAGTCCCTCCCCGGCCCAGTGTGCACTGGTGGAGTTCCTCAGCCTGGCCTGCTCCCTCTCAAAATCTGGGACCCTTGGGGGATGTTGGAGAGCCAGTTTCAGCCCCATCCCACCCTTGGGAGGGTACCAGATGCAGGGCTCATGGCTGGCAAGCACTGCGAGCCTCTCCCAATTGGGACTGATTGGGTGCCAGCTTGCAGCAGACACAGTTGGGCCAGGATGAGTGGGAGTGGCAGGTAGGAACTGCAGGTGGTGTTGGGCTGTGAGTTTTGGCCCAATCCCTGTAGGCCACCCAGAGGGACCCCATCCGTGCAGGAATTCATGCATCAGGCCTCTAGTAGAGAATAAAATCCCACCCCTGGCCAGTGTTGCCGTTATTAGAGCATTGGCTTGTACACCAATTCCCACTCAAGAATCTATATCTGGGTCACAGGTTTGATCCCTGGCCCCAGTCAGGGTGCATGAGTTAGACATGTGTGTCTCCCTCACATCAATGTTTCTTTCTCCCCATATTTCCCTTCTACTCTTTCAGAAAGAAAAAAAAAAATCAATGGAAATATATCCTCAGGAGAAGATTAACAACAACAACAATAAATCTCAACCACTATTTAAATCCTCACCTGAGGATATGTTTTCATTGAGAGAGAGAGAAAGAGAGAGAGAGAGAGAGAGAGAGAGAGAGAGAGAGAGAGAAAGAAAGAGAAAGTGGGGTGAGAGAGAGGAACATTGATGTGAGAGAGAAGCAACAATTGATTACCTCCACATGTGCCCTGACTGGGCATTGAACCCACAACCCTTTGAAGTACAGGGTTATGGATTCAATGAGTCACCCATCCAGGGCCCCAACCATTTTTGGTGTGGCAAAATTTTATTAACTGTAATGTGTCCTTCTTCCAAAATTTTTAATAATTCCATCTAGCCTTTTTTTTTTTTTCCACATACACCTAAAACTAAATTTTAGTCCCTTTCCTGATGTCTTTTGATTTTTGATCTCCAGTGTTTCAGTTGAGAAGGAAAAAGAAGCCACCTTAGGGGTGAGAATGGGAAAATGATACCAGGAAGATCATGTTATGTAGCTTCTCTCCCTGAAATCCTGGTTTGCCCACAGAAAATAGACCTTTGTAAAATGCAGTTCCCTTCCCAAGGAAACCGAAGGGTCACGCTGAAGATTAATGATTCTGAGCTGTTAATTCAGAAGGGGATTTATTTTTGAAGGCCGTGATGTATTCTGAGCCAGAGGATTCCGAGTTCAGCTGGGGGACTAATGAAGCATGTGTTTTACTTTGTGGCGTTCCTAGCGGTGCTGTCAGCCATTTAACGTGGGGCCCATTTGCAGGAATTTTAAGATCTGGCTAAAAGTGTGCATTCAAACTGTGAGATCCTTCCTCATTGGGAGTTTTCTCAGGAAACATTCAGGGGAGCCGCTTATTTCTTTTATACTTGAAAGGTTTTATGTGTGAGAATTTATATTATTGGTCTGAATTTATATCATTAACGTACTGCCACGGTTAAAAAGCATGCTCACCACAGTAGGGTACTTTCCCGTTCCTGTATTGTACATTGTGTTTACCGCCTGGGGGTGGAAAATAAAACAGTTTATTACTCCAGACGAGGCTTAAGTTCCACTTTAATATATGCCTCTCGGTGCACAGTGCTTCTTCAGAGTTAATATCTGAATAGAATAATACCTTGGGTTGCTTTGTCAGGATTAACATTGATTATCACTCGAACTGCTTTCCTTCCCCATTTCTTGTCCCCAGTACTTCTCAAGGCCTGTGGACACATAGCATTAGCTTCTTTCTTACTAATTAGTGCTGATCTTAGATCATAACCCAATCAGTGTGCCCACCAAAATGTGCGTTATTGGGAAACTGAGAGGCAGAAATGAAATAGCCCCAGCGTGGGCTGAGACCACCGTTTCTTTGTGGCCAGCTGTCATGTTGACAGTCCTGAGCCTTGTAGTGAATCAGCTCGATCACGCTGAAAAGAAAATTCTCCATCAAATTACCTGGAACAGTATGTTCAGTGGAATATGTAGGCGTAACGTGAGCTGCCGTTCGTCATGACGCGCTCTTTCATTAGCCAAACCTTCGAAGAGAGATGCCCCTCGCGGAGAGGTGGGCCATCACTGGGCACTATCACAGGGCATGGGCGCTTCCCAGAATCAACCATCCCAATGATTCAGACAGGATTTGAGGGTTGACCACAAGCCAGACCGGCAGTTGATGCATCGCCACTAAGAACCGAAACTTTTGTGTAATGCTGTTCGCTGTTTTCTTCCCCAGCTGGATGGTTTCAGCTCTCCCTCTGTGTTACTTCCCCAACATTTGACCCCATAAAATATAATGTCTCTAGAATACCTAGACTGGTTAATGGTAATTTATTCTGCAGGCTGGGGCTGGAGAAACCCCCTTGGGCAGATTAATGGCTGTTCCCTGGACAGGAGGTAAACCTCAATAGGGCAATTATTTGTATCTTTATTTTATATACATTCACTCTCACACACAGAGCTAAGAGCTGGGGAAGACACATGGGTAAGCTGAGCTCTCTCGCATGCACAGGGACAGCCAGAGAATGCAAAGAATGATTTATATGTTGCAGTAAGAGAGGATGGAGTGGGGGTGGGAGAAAGGGAGACACAGAGAGGCAAATGAGAACCAAACAGGCCAAAATGAGACATGATTTGTTGCTATTTTCCTTTCTCTGTATCTTTCCTGGATCCCTCCCTCGCCACTCACTGCTCAGTCCCTCCTGTTGTGCGTGCTCATGCATAAATTCAGGTCAAGTACAAAACCCTGATTTCTCTGTTCATCCCAGGAACGGGTAATGTTCTTATCAATACTAACAAGAAATCACAACTAATTTGTCTCATGACCTTAATCTTTTGTCATTAATGGCTGATATGGTGTTTGCCTAGCCATTAATGCATTGGGCTCAGTAAACTAAAGCTGTTGGAAATTTTCACTAATCCTTTCTCATTGAGGGCCTCCCTTAGACCAAATCACTTCTGAATAAAACAAGAAAGCGAATGCATGCCCAGGTTCCTAAGATTTTCTAGATCAAACATAATTTACAGGGCACAGCATTTTAAAATGAGATTCTGTTTCTTTGAAATTGCAGATCCCAAAGTATTGAAGAATAAATGAATGGTTTACTGAAAATGTGAATTGCATGAACTTACCCCAGAAAGTGTTCAAGTATCGAGGGCCTTTTTTCCCCCAATGCAAAAATGAGCCCCTGTCTAAGAATAAAAGTGGAAAAATGGTTTAACACCTCTCACCAAGATGCTTCTCGGACGAATCCGTCTCTGCTGTTTAATTTACATTTTGAGGGCTCATTAGGATGATGAACGGCATGCCTGGAGAACAGGGCGCACTTCCTGAACAAAGGACGGTGTCTGTAGCCTAATAACGTTTTATGCCAGCACTTACATTTGTCAGAAGTGGATGCTATTTATCCCTATGATTATTTAAAAATCATTTTTATTGTCCTTTGTGCTGTGTTCTCTTCTGGGAATTTTAATTCAGAGTTTGACACCTACTTATTAACTTCGGTGAAGTATGGAGTACAAAGGCAGATGCTCTGGAAAGAATTCTCAACACCCAGGAGCTCACTTTGGACTTGTCTCCATCAGAAAGGGGAGGCCCCTGGCAGAGCATGCAGCCAGCCTGGGCTTCCTCGCGAGGCCGGTGCTCTCTCCATATGAACCAAGCAGGGCTTGGGAGTCGACAGAAGGGGATGTTTCCTAATTATGCTCCTGCCCTTCCATTCCCCTTGCCTCCTCCAACTGCTCCTCCCAAACAACACTCCGTCATCTGTCACCGCTGCTGTCCTTCCTTTCCTCTCTGATCATTGCCCAGCCTACACTCCGACTCCCACACCCTCACTATTATTCCACATTGCTGCTTCCTGAGCCATCTGTTTGCCTGCCTGTGTTTTTTCACAGCTCCTCAGTGGGCTAATGTGGTTTTGTGTGGGGTTTTTTTCCTATGGTGGGTTGCACCCTTTGAAATTGAGTAGGAGTCCTGTATATATGATGAGATCCACAGGGATTCTCCCTGTGGCACAGCCGTGAAAACCAGCCTACGCTGCCGGGGCAGCAGCCACAGGACCATATGGTCTCCTTTCGAGCCTCATTCCTACCCGCCACTTCCCAGGGCCAGCTAGCTTTGCTCATGACTCATCCCAGAGGTTTTTATAAAGGGCAAGTGTCTGGTCCTTCCCCAGAGGAAAAACAGCCCCGGTGCTGTGAGTCAGAGCCGCAGAGGGCGCCCTGTCTCTGGAGGCCTCAGCAGGCCCAAGGAGCTCTCCCGGGGCCCTTCCCACTACATATGAGGCACACGTTTCCTCAGACTTTTACTCCTCCGCCGCCGAGACTCACACCTGCTTCCATCAGGTGATCTTACTTTGCTCTTTAGCAAGGTGGAGATAAAGCAGCCAGCAACATAAATTCAGAGGTGAATTTTTGGAAAGTAAAATTCTGATACTAATTTTAAATCTCTGTTATCAAATGATGGTACTTCGCTGATGGTACTTCAGATCGATATTCTACAGGGAACTCAACTTTGAATGATTGGTTTGGCTTCATTAGCAATTAAATGAACATATAACCATCTTGCCACTTTCATGGTTATTTTAAGTGCTATTAAAAAGGGAAACTATTTCTATTGGATCCTTAACTGCTTTAATATTTTAATTGAAGTTACAATGATAATTGATGGTAGCCCATACTTGTGAAAAGAGTAGCTACTTTATCTGTTTCCATGGACATTAATAAAACCAAGAAGGACATGAAAATTCCAGAAGAGGAGAAGACATTAACCTCAGGGTTTCCCTACTTAGGGCAAGAACGTATGTGGCCCTGAGACACATTGGCAAGACCCGATGCCTTGTGAACCTGGCCAAGTCTGAAATGTTGACCAACTTATTTTGCAGAATAGAAGAGGTGAAAAAGACCAGTTGTTTGAGCTCAGTTGACTAGTAAATAGTCCAGAATTCCAAATTACCTTCACAGAGAACCTCTGACTATTCTCCTCCCTTGAAGTAATAGAGAAATTTTATGAAGGTGGCTTGCTGTACCTCAAAGAAATGGAAGAAAAACTGATGTACATTCTGTAGTTTTTATGTAATGCTTCATTAATATTTTTAATATTGTTATATGGACATTTATGGAGCTACTAGAAGTTGATGAGCACGGCTAGAAGATATAAAAATAGTCCCTGTTCACAGTCTGAATGCAAATAACCTTGGAGATGGATAGTGTAAACAGAATTCAGCTAAAGGGAATGACTTCAAGAAAGGAATTCCATGAATCTGCAGAACTCATTATGGACTGCGTGGGGAAGTCACTGATTTTTTTAAAAGCATAAATAATAGGTATCTTTAGTTAAAGAACACAGTATGGAAAACAGCTTTGGAACTGCACGCTCTGCATTTCCACCGCAGTGACCCGCTCTGCAGGTTGCCCAGCCTCACTGCTTCTGTCCAGAAGACTCCTGGGCTCCCCTGAGTGCAGACTTTCCCTCACAAAGAAAGCCTGACTTCTCAAAGGGACCTAGTTTTGTGGCCTGGAGTTGTTTAGTTTTCTTTACCTCTGCCCACGTTTCATTCAGACATTTGAAAGATTTTCCAAACACTTAAAGAATCAAGTTGTGTAAAAGAGGATTACAGTTTAAATCCAGATGAAGTGTATTGAGCAGGACGCTGTGAAATCAGAGTGAAAAGACAACACTTGCTGGCAGACTTCGAGAATCACCCACCCACCTCCTCTTTACTTGAAAGACTTCCAAATCAAGAGTTTAGGGATAGCTTTCTTAAGTAATTAGTTAGCATATCTTTCATGTTCTTAAATTTATACTTATCATGGATTATTGTTAGATTATATCTGTTTTCATGGAAGGATAGCCCCAGAGAACATGAGAATTGGAATAAATATAAGTCAGTGTCTACTTACTGTAAACTACCATATTAAAGGGTGAAATATGTGGAAGGCTGTGAGTGTTCAAAAAGCCATCATTAATGAGTAAAAACACGTAGTGTGTCCGAATAAATAGGTGATTATAGCATGGAATTTTCCTGACTCTGAAGTACCTAAAAACAAAAATTGAGAGTAAGACTAATTGCACAGGAAAGAACATTCCATGGCAGGAACTATTTCTTCCAGAAGTTGTAATTTAGCCACTTCGAGTTCAACCAAAATAATCTTGTTCGAGGGTCAAATTGCCCAGCTTTGATTTTTCTTCTCAACTCAGAGTTCACTGTTGACCTGGAGAATATTGTCATAGAGGTTATGCAGACTTCCTCTTCCTGTTTTCTCCTACATATTACTATAAAATTTCATCTCGTTGGATGTTTCTTTTAACTATTAGATATTTTGCAACATTTAATGCTAACTGATCAAGGTAAGCTGACTTATAGTATCACGTATGTATAATTGGGAAATGCTACATACAACACAGTTCTACAAATAGTGTTGAGGGTCTGATATATAATAGTGTGATTTGATTTGATCCATTCATTCAACACCCATTTTGTGCCTCCTGTCTGTCTTTCTAACCACTTTATCTCTAGCACCTAGAACACTGTCTGACACCCAGGGGGACCCAGTGAATATTTGTTGAATGAAGAGGTCAGTCTTTTGTGAATTACATTATTTGGAAGAAAATTAATGTCTGCTCTTTAGATGATAATGTCCAGTCATTGTTTAGCAATGTTTATGCTAGTGGCAAACAGAAGTTACAGTTTTCTTCTAAACAAAGTAGGATATTGTGCTTATAAAATAGTTTAATATTTCACTTAATATTTTTGTAACGTTGCAAAAGTAATGCTAACTTCATGTGTTCTGTGTGCCTACAGAATAACGATCTTTAATAAAGTGCCAATGATAATATCAACATGCTTATCTGGGTGCCAGCAGTTGTAATGGCTCTGCCACCCATGGGCTCTCAGTCTCTCTTCTCCATGTTCCTAGTGAGCGCCCTTTCGGATGTCTCATAGTGGTGGTACCAACCTGCTGGTACCCTCCATGGCCCCCCACCCATCATGGCAGGTGATGGATATCTCTACCTGATGTCCCAAATTCATGCCCCAAACAGTTCATTATCTTCCACCCAGTATACCAGAGACATCTCCTCCTACATACCCCATCTCAATGGTATCACTGCTTTATCCTTGCCACTCCAGTTCCTCTTCCCTCCTTTTGCCTTTATAAATTACAAATTTGATTTAAAGCACTTTTCTTGCTTAAAGTCTTTCAATAAATGTTTACTGAAACTCTGTGGATCATTCAGAGAACAGAAAAGTTAGAAAGAAAGTATTACAGGCTAAGGGAACAGCATGGGCAAGGGCCTTCAGATAGGAAATGTCTTTATACTTTAGGGACACTAAAGGAAAACCAGTGCACCTAGATCTTAGTGAGCCAGGGGGGAGATTTTGGAATGATGGTGAAGAGGGTGGGACGAACGAGACCACACAGGGCCGATTAGGCTATGTTAAGAATTTTGGTTTTTATCATGTAGATCACAGATGGTTTTAAGCATGGAATTGACATGATGTGAGTCCTCTTTTATGAAGAAGACTCTGGCTGCTATATGAAGAATAGAACTGGGCAAGGAGAAAAGCGAGTAAACAGGTTAAAAGATGAGAGGTGATGATACCTTAGGGTAGGTGGTGAATTGGATCTTTTGAGTCACGTGAATTGACGTGACTTTTTGATGAAGTGGATATATAAGAAGACAGCAAGTGGATTTTATAGGGTGCACATTCCTGAGATGAGAAGGATAGAAGCTCTTCAGGAGGGAAGATTGAGTTCAGTTTTAGAAATTTTGACATTTCTGTTAGGTATTCAAGTAGATGTGCTAGCCAGGCAGCTGGAAAATGAGTGTGGAATTTAACAAAAGATCCAGGCAGGAGATACATATTTGGGGTTTAACATACAAATGCTGTGGAAAGCCACAGGAGAGCATGGCATGGCCTCGGGAATAGTGTGTCATGAGCAATGAAGAACTGAGTCTTTTGTAACCAGGAATATTAAATGGTTAGGGTGGAGCTGGCAAAGGAAAGTGAGAATCAGGGGAGCAACCAGAAGTCACCAAAAGTCACGGGAGCAGTGAAGGGGGGCCGCTCTGTCTCACTGCTTAGAACAACCAGAAAGATGAAGATGGAAAAAAGCCTGTTTGACTTGGCAACGTGGACATCTGTGTGACTCCAGCGTGAGCACCTTCTGTGGAATGATGGGGTGGAAGCCAGACGGGGTTTTTCAAAGCATAGCTGTCAAAGCGAGTGCCTGGCAGACTGTCCAGCCAAGCTGTATGTGAGTTTCTCTGTGGGATTAGGGAGGTCACTAGCCTTCCACAATATAGTCCTTTTTAGAGTCAAAAACTCTGTGATTTATTCACTCATTAACATATTATCACTCAGTCAAAACAAATATATATTGAATACTCAACATGGCCAGTGTCCCTGATGGTGAAGACTGATCCTACTGCCAAGTCTTCAAGACAATTGAACGTCCACTCAGTTGACAAGTACTCAGTCGGTGCCTTCAGCACTCCAGGTCCTGCCCGAGGGAATTGAGCTTGGTCTTTCTTTTGAAGCATCAGGCAGACAAACCTTATAACATTAGTGACCAAAAATGCCAGGTCTACCCTCAATGGGGAATAATTTTCTTGGAGGAAGATAGGTAACTGTAAGTAAAAAAAGCAATTTCAGATACTGGTAATTTTATTTAAAAATAGACAAACCGTAACCGGTTTGGCTCGGTGGACAGAGCGTCAGCCTGTGGGTTGAAAGGTCCCAGGTTCGATTCTGGTCAAGGGCATGTACCTTGGTTGCGGGCACATCCTCAGTAGGAGGTGTGCAGGAGGCAGCTGATTGATATTTCTCTCTCATCAATGTTTCTAACTCTATCCCTCTCCCTTCCACTCTGTAAAAAAATTTATTAAAAAAATTATTAAAAACAGACAAACCTGGAATGGAGAGAGAGAGAGACAGACAGACAGACAGACAGACTAGGGGTGGGAGTGAGGGAGCCCTTGTAAATAGGATGGTCAGACAAGGCCTCCAAGGCGGTGATTCCTGCTTTAAGACCTGCCTGTGAGGAGGAGCAGTCTTGGGAAGGACACAGTGGGGCCTGCTCTAGGCCTGGAGGCCCCAGGGCACGGCCGCAGGCAGAGCAGATGTGTCCTGTGGAGGCAGAGCGGAGCACTGGCTGTGGTGCTCCGAGCCGGGCAGGAAGCTGGCTCTGGATGCGGCCCAGCAGGTCAGCATCAAGCACATGGCCAGTGAGCAGCATCATTCATAAGTGCTCTTAATGAAAGCAAAGGCATTGTCTGAAACATTTATACAAGTTTATATTCTGCTCCGACACATTATATACATCTGTGTCGGCCTTAATTTTTTGAGAAGTCACATTAGTGTCATCAGGAAAAAAAATAAACTCCGAAATCAGTTTCCTGTCTTGTGGGTTAGAGGGACAGATGTGTGTGCCCTGCGCTGGCGTTTTTGGAAACACTGACCTGCAGAGCTGTCATGGAACATCAGGTTCAGGGTGCAAGCAGTTTCTCCTCTCACCTGGTGTCACCTCCCTGTGAGGAGGACCCAGGTACACGCAAAGGCGTGGATGTCAGTGTCAGCTCTTTCTCCAGAGCCTTGGGTGATTTCCAGGCGACTCCTCAGAAGAGAGGCACAGAACACGCTGCAGAAGTGGGGGGGTTGTGTTCTCAGGCCACAGAGGGGGGATTCAGCAATGAGAGCTTTTTAAAGGGAGGCATTTGTAGGAGTCTCTGACCAGTTTTAATGATGTCAGGGAAAAAACCAAGAATTTTCAATGGAAATGACTGACAAATGTTCTCCTTTTCATTAAACACTAAGATGGTGTTTTTTTTTATCACACCCAAATGAACCAAGGGTCTCAAGTGATCCCTGGTCTCCTTTTAGCTGATTTTTTTATGGCACTCACTATAGGCCAGCTTTGTTCTTCTGTCTTTACATGGTTTATTCCATTGAGTCCTCACGATACCCTATGGGATATGTCCTACGTACGAGTTTTCTCCATTTTACTGATAGGAAAATTGAGACCTGGAGAGGTGAAGGAATCTGTCGAAAGCAGCTTGTAAAGTGTACTCTCTGAATGCTTCAGGAGCCTTACATTGGGTGCCTCAGATCAAAGCTGTCTTCACAATAATACAGAAATGCTATTTGTCTTTTTTCACGGTGTTGACATTACGCTAGGTGTGGAAACAATGGAAGGTAAGATGGCAGGCAGGCACCGTGGCATGGATGGCAGCAGTGGCCCTAACTGCCATGCACACACAATTTAAAAGGAACTCCAGTTTCACTTAAGAATGTCCCTGATACAGAAGCAAAAATTATTCATGTTATTAGATCTCATTAGCTGAGTCTGTGCCTTTCTAATACTGTGTCTGGTCCCTTCTACTGCTGACTCAAGAATGGCCGTCATGAAAAAAGCCACCTAGTGGCATGGGAGTAAAATGGAATACGATTTTACTTTAAAGAATGGCTGAGAGACAAACTGATCCTCCAACTTGGGTGTTTGGCAGACATGTTCTCAAAAGTGAATGAAGTAAATTGTCACTTCAAGGAAAACATCTGACAGTGTTTGTTGCTGCTGATAAGACTTGAGCTGTCAGGCAAAAATCAGAATTTTAGCAAACCTTGCGTCTGCCACTAGGAGCCTCACAGTGACTCTGACTTGAGCTTAAAGACTTTTGATGACACCAGTGGTGATATAAACAAATATGATTTTGATGTTCCATAATGAGATGTGTTAACTAACATGGAAGATACATATAAATCAGTTGAATCCATATTTGCCAGTGACCAGTGCATAGCATCACGTAATTGTGCTTCCGTGAGAGATGCATGTGCAGAGTGCCGGGGAGACCAATGGATTTTAATGTCATGGGGTTTGAAAAGTTCACTGCTGTGATTTCAGAGTCCGCATTTACTTATTTTTATTTTTAATTTCTCAGTAATGTTTACAATACTACCTTCCATTGTTGACTGAGAATCAGCTTTGAAAAAACATCTGTAAAATAAGCTATTTTTAAGAGCATTTCTTATCATTAAGACAAACATCAACTGTATTCAGCTTATCCAGGTTTTTCATCTGTTTCATGATGGGTCATAGGACATCAGCGAGGTGAGAAATAGAACAAAACATAGTGTTGTGAAATAAACATTTAACAATATTATTAATAGCTAATGTTTATTGAGATCGTGTGCCTCGTATGTGCCAAGCTCTCGGCTGTGCATCTAGCACGCACAAGCTCCCTGTGAATCAGGTGATCTTACATTCCTCACTGTGTAAGTGAAGAAACTATAAGGGTTAGTCGCTATTGCGTGACAGAGTCAGCATCCACACTCAGGCTGTTTACTCCCGGAATCCCATGTTTTTAATTCTACTTTATAGAATTTAAATCAGTGTGAGGGACAAAGTGATTTCTTTGTATAATTTATTATTTTTCAAATACTGGTTTCTAATTCTTTTTTTTTCCCTGTGAAAGTTTTATGGTTTCGCTCATCCCACAGCTTGGGAGGGTAAGGCTCCAGGGTGGATAAAGAGCTTCCTCAAAGGCCCAGGAGGCTCCTGGTCACCGAGGTTGTTGCCTGGTCCGGCCTGTGAAGGATGGTCAGGTGACCACCCATCTCCTGGTCTGAGAGGTTCTCCAGGAAGTCACTGGGCTGCCGTCTGTGTGGCCAGATCCCCAGGGCTGGCACAGGTGCTTCACAGCACCAGGATGCCCCTGCCCCCCCGCCACCCCCCCACACACACACACTCTCCGTGGCCAGCTTCCTGCACCATGGGAGAGGGCAGGCGTGTCCTCCCGCTATCTCCCACCAGCTATGGAGAGTGGAGTCTAGGTCCAGGGGAAGCAGGTGTAGGAGGCTGATGCAGGCGGCCAGACAGCCGCTGTGTTTCCCTGGGGAGAAGTGATGCTGTTGGATCTGGAGTTCCTGTCTGGTCGGTGATAGGCTGCCACCCACAGCAGCGGGTGTTTGCTGCTCCCAGAGGCAGAGGGCGGCAGAGAAGATGGTCCAGAGGCCCACACGTCTCCCTGAACATACAGACGCCTACTCCTTCTGCGTTTTCAGGACTTGTATGAAGTTAGCTACAGAAGAAGAGAATTTCCACTCGTGAAGAGTACAAGAGTGTATCCACTAGTGACAACAATTTTTAAGAATATATGCCCACCCTCCCACTCCCACCCCCACTACCCTGTACAAGTGGCTCTCTGGTCAAGGTTCTGTCACTGGGCCTTGACTTGACTTGCTGTCTGGCACATCACTGCACATGGGGTTGCTGTTGGGGGTGGCCTGGGACAGGCTGTGTTATTGATATCCTTTGAAAGGGCACACAGTGGTGACTGCTAATGCTGGAGATAAATGAACACGGTGGAATACTTGTTCAGCATTTCTTATTAATAAAGTTTGTGTCCGTCCCAACACTTCCTCAGGACAGCTGTCATAATTTCCAAAATTATATTCGTGACCTTTTAAACTGTGGAAGTCTATGCAGTAAGTACTCTATCTTAGTCATATTGCATTCTCTCCCCCACCCTCTAACCCTATACCTGACCTAAGGGCAGAGTGGCTGCTGGGTACATGTTTATTTGAATGAGTTCCTTCTTTTATGGAATACCCTTGCTGAGATTTAAGAAATACTATAATTTTATCACGTCATTACAAATCAATTCTGTTAGCTATTTTCTGGGAAAAATTATTAATTTCATCTATTCCAAATCCTGAGCATATGTTAAAGTTATAGGCTACAGCCCTCTTGGTACAGGATACCGGAGGCCACACTGTGCTTGGAGTCAGTTTGGTGAGCCCCTGAGCTGGCTGGGGTCAGGTGGGTGTGGCAGGGACCACCTAGAAAGTCCAGAAGTAGGAACTTGTATTAAAAACAGGACTGTTGGATCTTGGCATAGCTCCCTTTCTTCATACAAAGAGAACACACTGTCCACCCAGAGAACAGTAACTTCATCCTCTTTGCTTCTTTGATATTGTTCAGGGGTCATAGATGAAACTGATTAAAATGCTCAGGAAGCCAGAGGTCACAAGACAGACTCATGTTCTCAGTACTCTTCCCCCGCTTCTCATTATCTTGCTGTTTCTGTACAAAATCCCCAACCCCTTTTCTAGAACTTTCATAGCAAGATAAAAGCCCCTCCCCCAAGTCCCTCCCTCTTCAGGACACATCTCCCCTCAGGGCACCACCTGTCAGCCGCCCTGCTGTCTCTCCTTCTGGCTGACATTGAATTTCAGTTGGTTGCAGCTAATGTTGAATATATTTCAGATGCTGTGCCCTCTCTGTGAACTATGAAGACAAGATTAGCAGACACAATTAGCTGCTTTAGGATTAAAAGAAAACAACGAAAGAACTGGGTTTTAATTATTGCCCTATTGGTTATTACTGGTTGGAACACTGGCTTCTGTAATCATCTATTTCTGAAACAGAGAGAGTGGAAAATGGGTAGAAATTAGAATACAGGGTTTTTTTCTTCATAAGGAAAAGAAGCCTAGCACACTCTGCGGAGCTGTGAAAGTGTTCTCATGATCTCGTAGGTCCCATCTGTGCATGTTTTCAGCTACATACTTCAAGTACACGAGCTGCAGTCAAAGGACCTAAGAAAGAAAGAAGAAAAAAAAAGGAAGGAAGAGGGAGAAATGTAGGTGTTAATGAGAGGGCCCCAGCTTGACAGCTGGAGGAAAGCTAATCTCTCTTCACGTGCCCACCTGTCCCAGGGGCACAATTAGCGTGCTCTCACTTCCTGCAGAAATCTGGCATTCTAGGGAGTCACCCAGAGTCCACAGTGCCCCGTGGACGCATTCTGAGGTGTGAGGTCACTCAGCTCTGACCCAGCACTGTCCCATGGAAACCACAGTGAAACTGATGGGAGAGACGGTGAGCCCCTCTCTGTTTTCACTACTCGGGTGGGGAGGACATGGCTGGCATGAAGAAGACATTGAAGAACATTCTGACCATGAGCTGTATGCCATCTGCAGTTCCTGATTACCTTGGGAGGTCATCAAATGCCCTTCCCCAGAGGCTTTCAGAGAGAGGGGGCTGCCAACCATCATTTGGGAAATGCAGGCCCTGAGGATGTGTTGTGATGGATTCCCTGACTGCTAAGGTGTTCTTCCAGTCCTGTGAGCCTGGGGGGTTATTCTTGGTCACCGCTGTGGCAACTAGTTCTCCACAAGGCTGTCAACACACACCTCTGCCATAAGACATCCCGAAACTCCCCAGTTTCTCCTGGTTTCCCTCTGTTACCAGTTTTATTTCAGACCCACTACGACGATTTCCGACTGGTGTTGAGCATGTTCATGAGAGACCATGACTATCATAATTCTTCCTAAAAGGGGATTTGGAGAAGCAAACACTCTTTGTGGTTTTAAGGAAGTTATGTTGCCAACTTTAATTTTTCTTTCATCTTTTGGGCTTCTGTTTCCATTGTTTGGCTTTGTTAAAGTATCATTGGGAGACAAACCACTATCACTGCCATTGAGTGTTTTTAAACCTTTACTACGTTTTGGGGGCTCTCAGCCTCTGAGCACCATGGTAGGACACCCCACCCCCGCAGTGAGGCAGAGCCCACCTATCTAGGCTGAAAATGCTAGATACTTGATTCCCAGCTTCCCTTAAAGCCAGGGCTTAGGCCCATGATCCAGGCTCTGTCAGTTCAAGTCATCCCTCCAAATATTAAATTCGAGGCTAGTGCTGTGAGGATACAGGACTGCATTTCCAGTGAGAATGGGAGCAATGGTGGCAGTTTCCTGGATACTGTTCTTCTAGCACCATTGGCAGTCACAGCAGAGGTGTCCTGACCAGCCCAGCCTGGCCATGCACACCGGAGACCTTCTCTAAGATCTAGCTTTGCAGGTTTCCTGGAAACTCTCTGAGAAACCCTATCTTCTTTAACAAATACCATTGGTGTTTAAAATAACCAATGTTGGTTTCTGTTGCTTTGTATTGAAAGCCATACTGAGATAGCCTCTTTCTTAGAATGTAGAAGACTGAGAAAGAGATGCATGGTGGAACTCATCGGGGAATCATAAACTACTCTGAGGTTGGGAGCTTCAAATGCATAGATTATGATTTCCAACCAAAGACTAAAATGTAGCTTCCAACTTTTTTGTCTTAGTATCTTCAGAGACTGTGGGCCCACTGTCTCCATAAGGCAGCCAGTTTTTTTTCTAGAAACTTCTGACTATTGGGACAATTTCCCTTATCTTGTAATTCTGCTGCCTAGCACAATGCCTGACATAGTAGGAGCTCCACAAATAGTATTTGTTGAATGAATGATTGAACTGTAATGTCCAACTGTGGCTCTAATTTTGCCCGTAATAGCCTCATAGAATAATGCCTATCTCTTGTGTACATAGCCCTTCAAAAACGTGAAGTCTTTTTTATATCCTTGTGTTCGCATATCACCTGAGTGAGCATTTTCAGTGACTTGATGCAGCCTCTTCTTTGGACATGTTCTGAAGGGATGCACCCAGAACCCAGCACATTTGATCCATGAATAGGATTGTCCTCTTCTTTTTCCTACATAATTAATCAAATTAATGTATTGGCCAATGTTGCTTCATTGTTGACTCCCAGAAGTAACTCCTAAGTCTTATACACATGAAGCTCCTAAGCTACAAGTCATAGGTTCTTAGAGTTGTATCTTTGGGCCTAAATATAATTCTCATGGATCTCTAATAAATTCTTTGTTGTTGTTATGGCTGTTCCATCTTAATGAGATCTTTCTGAATCGAATTCTGTCATCAAACATATGAACTATGTGAGGCTAAAATAAGCAGTTTGACAGCCAGAACCTACATTGCTCATATAAATAATTCTTTGTTTTACTCTCTATTTCCATAGTCCATTGCTCATGAGCCATAGTTGCCTGCTTTTTGTCCTTGAGTCTTTCAGAGTTTGTTCCAAGAAGCTCTCCCCTTTCCACTGGTTGTGATTGTCCCCTGATATTTCCCCCAGCACATGGTGACTGGGCTACAGCTATTGAAGGTATGCCATTGTGCCCTGAGAGCATTTTATCCCCCATAGAGCTTCTGTTCACTTCCGTTCAGCGTTTCATGCAGCTATTGCTTAACTGTCTGGTTCTATCCAACCTCCACATTTCCTCAGCCGTGTGGACTCAGCAAATCGATTCTGTTTAAGAATCTGTTTTCTTTCTATTTAATGCTTAAGAAGGTACTTAAGGGATGCTAATTAAAATGCCTAAGAAGCATTATGTGACATCTCTGTCACCTCTAAGTCTCCAGCTGCAGAGAATGCATGACTCTTTGCCCTTTTGTTTGATTTGAAGTTTCAGGGGGCCTTGATGGTGTTGAACTCTATCACCCTCCCAAAGACCATATCAGCTCTTACTTAATATTTCATGTTCAGTGAACACATTTGATTGTGAAAGGGGATTCAGACGAGGCTTCCAGCCCTTCCTGTGATGAAGCCTTTTGGTTGCTTACAGGATTCCCTGGCTTGGCTCACATGGTAACCTCACACTTCTCATTGCTGACTGTAGGGACCTTCACAGCAGAGTGGTCATCAGATCTGGAAAGTGGACTTTATTCAGAGCCGTCATGAGCAGGCCGCCTTTGAATAGCTGGTTATGTGGTTGTTGAATGGCTGGTCATAACTTTTTGTAGCCTATTAATGTAAGAGACTCTCCCGAAGGACTAGATACATAGTTATACAAGTCTAAAGATCTGTGTTTGTCCTTTTAAAAATAACTGCTTAGGCTGGCCAGCATGGCATAGTGGTTGAGCGTCAACCTATGATCCAGGAAATCACAGTTCAATTTCCAATCAGGGCCCATGCCTGGGTTGTGGGCTTGATCCCCAGTGTGGGGCATGCAGGAAGCAGCCAATCAATGATTTTTCTCTCATCATTGATATATATATATATATATATATATATATATATATATATATATATAATCTCCCTTCCTCTCTGAAATAAATAAAAAAAATATTTTTAAAAATGCATTTAAAAAAAAAAAAGAGATTGAACAAAATGGAAGCCATTATGGAACTCTGCTTTACTTAAGGCCCAGTTAGGAGACATTATTGGTTCAGACATGTTTGCAACCCTGCCCTTATCATCATGCAAACAACTAGGTGGACTTTTAAAGACATTTGGACTTATTAGCAGACAAACTTATCAAGACCCCAGAATCCAAGTCCAGCAGTGATATTAGACATCCTTTATCATAGCCTCTGTTTTTTGTTTGTGTTATGCAGCCATCACCAAGTTCCTTACATCAGAAAACTATAGTAGACTGTAATTCCCCAAGGCCATGGTGGGTGAGATTAAGAAGTAGATAATCTAGTCAGACATTTGCAGGACCGCAGCAACAACCAGCTTCCTTGGCTTCTCTCCGGGAGGTGATTCTATGGAACTGAAGAAGCCAATACACAGTTTATATCTATTTCACTTTCCTGTAACTCTGATTGCTTAGAAGGGCCTCATAATATCTCTTTCTTGTTCTTCCTTGTCATCTTCAGCATGGAGAGTTTGTTCTACCATTATGAAAGTAATAACATCTTTTTGGCATGTGGACTTCAAATGAAAATTGATCATGAACCTGTCATGTTCTTTCAGCTGAGGCTTCCATCCTAATCTGCCTCAGAGCTGCTCAGTGAAGTTGCTGCCAGCTGACTCATGCACTCTTGCCACACTGGTCCCAGTAACTTCTGGATATAGCCTTGATGAAAAAGGGTCTGTTGTATGGATAAGTTTGGTCTCCATTAAATAATATTGTTGTATCTTCAGATCAAAGCATAACATGTACATAAAATAATTGATTTTTCAGTGTTCTCTGTAACATTGAATATAAAAAAACATAATTCAGTAGAGGAATCCAAATATTTTTCGGTATCTTGATAAGTCATGTTATATCTATTTAAGATATTTTATTTGGTGGTTAACGGATTAGGGTTGAGGTTATGTGAACTCTTTTCTGAATTTCTTTTAAAAGAGGAGACAAAATAAATAGAAGAGTCTGACTTTGATGTTTGTATAGTTTAAATCAGTCATCATCAGACTTCATTGCCCATGAGAAAGTAGTGTATTTAAACTGGAATAGTTATCTTCCCAGCACCTAAGTCTTACTTTTACTCTGAGATGGTTATCCTTTTAATACAAGACAAAATTTTACCTTTTGGGGGATCTGGAATAGGCAATGCAGAGCTCCTTGGAGAGTGACAAAAACATCTACCTTTTAAAAAGCTTACTTCTTCTCAACTCACTGTTATTAACTGCAAAAATCAATGCCCATAGGAAGTGAACAGTGGAGTCTTTATTGAGCAAGGTGGATGGGTTAGTTTTGAATTTCTGTGGTTCCATTTCCTTTGTAGGAAAAACATCTGTTGAGATATTTTATTGAGTGTTGCCATTTAAAACTACATTTATTTTAATAAAAAACCTTTGTAATATTTGTTTACCAAAACAGCATCGTTAGATGACTGGAAGTGGTTGGAATGCAGAACAGTGTAGTGACAAAAGGAATCTTTTAATTGCTATCGTGACTGTTTAAAAGAAGAAGGACAGAAGGAAGAAACCTTTGATATCTGGTACTAGAGTTTAACTTAGAAAACTGAGTAAGTTTAATTGCAGCCTCATTCACTGTCACTTGTGATGTCTTAGCATATTAACACATCACGTAGGTTTCAAAGATCCCTTTTATGTCTGTAAAATAGTGACTGTTTTTACTTAGCTCTTACACAGGATAGAGGGCATAAGGAATAAGGTGAGACTGTGGGAATTCCCTGCCGAATAATTCAGCCAGCATCAGGACCACACAATGGGGCATTGGGACAGACAAACGATGCTGGGTGTTATCTGTAAACATGACTGGAGAAGCTGAAAAATTGGATGAGGGTGTCTTGGGGAGGAAACCTTCCAAAACTAAGCACTGTAGAAAAAAATCCACCGTTTCAGGGAGCAGCACATCTTTCAAAATTCTGACAGTGTCGCGACTGAGGAGAATGGGGAGCCTAAAAATATGTGGCAGATAGAGAGTGTTAAGAAAATAGGTCATAAAAGAATTTATGGGCAACTTATAGTTTCCCTAGAAATTCTGATAAACAAATAGGTAGTAAAACTATAAAGAAAAGCAAGGGAATAACAAGCACACCATTTGATAGTGAAGGCAAGGTGATGACATCAGTAAGAAGCCCAATGGATCCAAAAATTTATTGTTACAAATCTGCCTCTTAAGCTATTTGGGAACACAAGTATGTACTTTATGGTTATTCTTTAAAATGTACATATACATGATGGATACTCTTTTGTATGTCTCCTATATTTTGAAATGAAACATTTTTTTTTAAAGGAAACAAAAAGGGGGTGTGGTTAAATACAGAGGAACCTAACTAAAGATTTATAACAATGCCAAGAGCACACTCAAGAATTTCAAAATAATAATCACAACAACTCACACATCTTAACTTCTGATGAGCCAAGCACTGTGCAAGCACTTTAAAATGTAATCAGTGTGTACTGCACTGGCTGGTGTGGTATGCTAGTGTTATCCCAGTGTATACAGTGGGGGAAACTGAGGCAGGGTAAAATCAAGGCCCCAGTGCACGTGCTTTGGCTTCAAAGCCCATGCTCTTTCTATATGATCCACATGGTAATAAAGAGACTAAATAAAATTTTGCATTTGTTCTTACGACATAGAATAGAAGCCACGGAAGAAACCATTACTGGCAGTTTTGGAACCTGTTGGCTAAAACCTGTCATGTAACTGGCAAACTGCTAAAAACCTGACCAACTTCCAAGTCTTCTTCTTCCCAGAAGAAACTCAGTGAGTTAAGACTTGTAAGTCAGTTCCATGTGAGACCAGCCAGTGAATTCCTTTAAAGAGGAGGATCATTGAGTGCAAAATGTAAGGGCAATTCTTTAAAGGGGGGGAATTATGACTTCTATGCAGCAAATATGTAACCCAACTCCAAGTGCCACTTTTTTTTTTTAGAGAAGATATAAATTTGTTAATAGAGAAAAGCCATTGAAATAATTTACTTAAATTACCCAAAGGATTTTAAATAGTATGTACCAAGGTTACTCAAACAAAATTTGAACTTTGATGTCATTAAAAGTGGAAGTAAGAAAAAGTCATGGTTTAAAGTAGTAGATAATGAACATATAGAAAACAAAAATAAAGAATAAACATATATTTCTGGATAAAGATATATAATCATTTAAATCCTTTAGGACTGGGATTGGCTTCAGATCTGGTTGGTTAACATTTATACTATTCGAGTGTTTCACAAACTTTGCTGTAACAGAAGAATTTCCTAGGGAGCTTGTTAAGAAATGTAAATTCCTGGATGCCACCCCGAGACTGGGACTCAGTAGACCGGGAGCTGGTCCAGTAATTGCTAATTTTCACAGGCGTTCTGGGCGACTGTGCTGCAGGTGGCTCCTGGCCACTCCAAAAACACTCCATCCCCCAAACAATGGGATTCTAGAAGACAGGGTGGCAGTGATGTGTTTGCAAATAACCCCAACTCTGACGAAGAACAGTGTAGCAAAGTGGTCAGGACAAATCACAGGAAAACCTTCAGCAATTAAGTGGACAGGAAAGAGAACATTAGTCTTAATGCAAACAAGTGTGAGATAATGTCATTGGTGGAAAGCAATGTGGATGCAACTTAGCACTGTACTTAGGGCAGAGGAAGGTAGAGTTACTTCATTTGGGGGATTATTCCAAAATGTGTTTTAACCCGGACACATTCCTAGTGAATCAAACCCCCACATTAACGTGTGCATCATTACTGAGGAACATCCCACCCCAAACTCAGTGGCTGAGAACAATAGTCATTTATTCTTGCTCTATAGCCAGGCCTGCCAGCTCCATGTTGAAGGCTGAGTTCAGATCTGTTCTCAGAGTTAATCCTCTTTCACCCACACGTCCTTTTCATGGAGATGGCAGGAGTTGGGAAGGGCAATCCCTGCTGAGCAAGTGTCTTTTAAGCCTTGGCTTGTATCATGTCTACTATGTACCATTGGCCTAAGCAAATCATTTGACCAACCAAGATGAGGGGTAGGGAGGGGAGAAAATGTTCCACTCACAGTGGGAGGGAAAGGGGAGGGAATATTTTTGAACAAAATAGAGATATTTTCCTTTAGTTTGTGTCGGGGGAAAAGCTATTAATGAGATCCCCATGGGTGCAAGGTCAAATTGAGAAGGTGGACTTACCCAAATAAAGATAGACTGAGAGAAATGTAGCAATTAGAGACATAGGCAAGCTACTTTGGGAGGACATAAAAGAGAACAATTAATAATTTGGGGGGCCCTCTGGGAAGGTTGAATTAAGTAGGGTTCATAGAGTACATGGAGCCTTTCACCATCATGAAGAGAAAGTCAGTCTGACCCACACTGGGATTTATGTGCACATGTGCTCCAGGGTTATATTCCATATATTTATGCCTATCGCAAATAAAATTCACAGCATATATTCCCCTTAGTTTATTTTTCTAATGAGCTATTGACAGAGTGACTTGGAAAAACTTCTAAATTCTTGGAAATAAAGCAAACAATGAAATAAAAAGCTCTGTAGTTCAGGATCTATGTATGCAATCATTACATAAAACATGTTCTGAATGTTAAAAAAGAAGCTAAATAATACAGAATCATTTGATAATCAGCCTAATTATTTTAGGATTAAAAGTTATTCAGTGCTATAAACAAACTGCGACAATCTATCACAATCAGTGCAAATAAGTGGAGTTCAGTATTCTGTTCTGATTCGTTCCATTGTGCCTGTAAACGAGTGGCTCGGTGACAGGAACAGTTTGCTAATGAGCTCCCAAACACGGACACCAGTTGTGATTAGTCATTTATTTAGAGTGAAAGATGATCAGTTCTACAGATAGTTCCCTTTGAGAAAATAAATATTCATTTGGACAGCCTTCTTGAAACCTATATGCATGTGTCTCTCCAAATAATTTAGTAATCAGTAGAAATGAAAACGAATGCTGTTTGTCTTTGTGGTTCTTGCCAGGAAAAGACTGAAGAATTTATTTATTTTTTTAATCCTCACTGGAGGATATTTTCCCATTGATTTTTAGAGAAAGTGGAAAAGAGAGGGACAGACAGAGAGAAACATCTATGTGAGAGAAATAAATCGATTGGTTGCCTCCTGTATGCACCCCGACCAGGGCCCGGGTCGGGGAGGAGCCTGTAACCAAGTTGCACAATGGAACCTGGGACCCTTCAGTCCGTAGGCTGATGCTCTATCCACTGAGCCAAACCAGCTAGGGACAAGACTGAAGATTTTAATGAGAGATACTCTATGAAAGAAGGATGTATTAATTCCCAACAGAATTTCAATGCCCCAGAACAGAATTTCTGTTCTCTCCTATATGCCCCATGCCAGCACATCAGTTGAGTCATCATTTGAGACTTTTCTGAGAGATGTTAATAGGCTTATGTGGTACATTTACACAGTAGAATATTACTCAGCCATAAAAATGAAGGAAATCCTACTCTTTGTGATGGCATGGATGGACCTGGAGAGTATTATGCTAAGAGGAGTAAGCCAGTCAGAGAAAGGCAGGTGCCATGATTTCACTTCTATGTGGAATCTAATGAACAAATTAAGTTAATAAACAATATAGAAACAGACTCACAAAGACAGAATGACAGTTTCAGAGGGAAGGGGATTGAGGGGCGGGGTGAAACAGGTGAAATTATGAAGGAAAAGAAAAGAAACATAAATGTAAACATCAAAAACAGTATGGTAATTACCAGTGGGGTTGGGGGGAGGTGAGAGAAGATAGAAGAGGGTAAAGGGGGACTAAGTGGTGCTGGAAGGAAACGTGATTTGGGGTGATAAACACACAGTACAGATTCCATATACAGATGCTTATTATGGAATTGTACACCTGAAACGTCTATAATTTTATTAACCAGTGTTATATATATATATATATATATATATATATATATATATATAGTGCATATTTTTTAATATAAATTTTATTGATTTTTTACAGATAGGAAGGGAGAGGGATAGAGAGCTAGAAACATTGATGAGAGAGAAACATCGATCAGCAGCCTCCTGCACACCTCCCACTGGGATGTGCCCACAACCAAGGTACATGCCCTTGACCGGAACTGAACCTGGGACCTTTCAGTCCGCAGACCGACGCTCTATCCACTGACCCAAACTGGTTAGGGCCCAATATATTTTTTAAAAGATATGCTTATATATAATTTGTTCCCCAAGTAATCAGAAGTTTCGTGTTTCCAGGTTAAAGATGGGATCTCTAAGGTACCATCCTTTCTAAAATGTTTGGTCATCATTAAGTTATGAAAGGACTAGTTGCCAAAAGATATTTTTTAAACTGATTGTTTGAAACTTAAAACATAACTTCTCAAAGAAACAATGCTTTGAATAATGGTTTAGTTTCAGAATAGTCCATAAGGATCAACTTATCTTAGACTATTATCAAGGTAATAATAATATATTTCAACTGTATCAATCCTTTTAAAATTTATTCTCATTTTGTTCATTTTTGAGGCATCATATCTGTATAATAAAAGCCTTAAGCGACTCTTACAGTGGAATGACCAGGAAAACTGGTCACTATGATGCACACTGACCACCAGGGGGCAGATGCTCAACACAAGAGCTGCCCCCTGGTGATCAATGCGCTCCCAAAGGGGGATGTCTGCTCAGCCAGAAGCTGGGCTCACGGCTGGAGAGTATAGTGGAGGTGATGGGAGCCTCTCCCGCCTCCATGGCAGCACTAAGGAGTAGCAATCCGAGAGGTAAGGAGCAGTGAGCAGGGGGACATCCCCCAAGGGGTCCTGGACTGCAGGAGGGCACGGATCAGGCTGAGGGACCCCCCTCCCTAATATCTAATCTAATAAAAGAATAATATGCAAATTGACCCTCACTCCATTATACCCACAAGCCATGCCCACAAGCCATGTCCACCAACCAATCAGGAGTGAATATGCAAATTAACTCAACTAAGATGGCGGCGGCCAGGGAGCTGGAATTGCCCCACACAATGGAGGAAGGCAGGGCCCTGTGGGCCCTGAGCTCTATACTCAAGGCTACAAAGTTTCAATTATAAACTTGAATAAATCCCAGATACCTGCTTCCAGACAGGCACCCCAGTAGGGACCCAAACCCTGAAGAGGCCGTGGGCAGCCTGAAATGGCCCTGTGCCCCACACCCAGGCTGGCCAGGCACTCGAGTAGGGACCCAAACCCTGAAGAGGCTGTGGGAAGCCTGAAGCGACCCTCTGCCCCTCACCCAGGCTGGCCAGGCATTCCAGCAGGTGGACATCCCCCGAGGGGTCCCAGACTGTGAGACGACACAGGCCGGGCTGAGAGACCCCCTGGGTGCACAAGTTTTTGTGCACCAGGCCTCTAGTATATATATTAAAAGTCACCAATT
The DNA here is from genome assembly GCA_004026665.1 of Murina feae. Classification (NCBI taxonomy): domain Eukaryota; kingdom Metazoa; phylum Chordata; class Mammalia; order Chiroptera; family Vespertilionidae; genus Murina; species Murina feae. The sequence continues at coordinate 42,282 of PVJC01000044.1, read as the reverse complement.
TTAAATAAATAATCCAACACATTTTGATCATTTTAACATGTATGTAACCTCATTATTGGCATCTCTTGTCTTTTCCCATGTGAGTTGAGATTTTCCTGGTTCTCTGTGCTCAGTAACTTTGGATTGCGTTTGGACATTTTGAGTATCACCCTAGAAGACTCTGGTTCTTGCTTAAATATTATGGAGAATGTTGATACTTCTGTTTTAGCAGGCACTCAGCCTAGTGGGATTTAGGCTTTCAGTTTTGATGCTCCTTCTGTGGGTTTTAGTTTCAATGTCAGTTTTATTTTCAGCTCATTTGCATGCCATTCAGAATAGTTCTGGTTGCATGCCATGCAGTGTCTCATCTAGGACCAGCCTATCCCAGAGTTCAGATTTATGGTTTGCTGTTTAGAGTTATATCCCAGCACATTTAGCTCAGTGGTAAGCCTAGGAAATTATAAAAAACTACATACAGTTCATTTTTCAATCATTTCCCTCTGTGAGGCCCCTGGAATCTTCTGGTTCCTTGAGGCTCCTTTTTTTAGGCATTCAGCCAGAAATCTGGGACTTTCTGTCACCCTGTCACACACTTCCTACAACTCTACCCAGGGGTTTGCCTCACACTCTCAGCATTCATATCTGTTCTAAGAGTTAATCCCCCTTCAACCATGTGTCCTTTTCATGGTGATAGCAGGAGTTTAGAAGGGCTTTTGTGTACGTGTGTCTCATTATTATACTCACATAGCTCATGCCGCTTGGGTATTCCTCTAATCCAGTGGTTCTCAACCTTCTGGTCCTTTAAATACGGTTCCTCATGTTGTGACCCATCCATAAAATTGTTTTCGTTGCTATTTCATAACTGTAATGTTGCTACTGTTATGAATCGTAATGTAAATATCTGATATGCAGGATGGTCTTAGGCGACCCCTGTGAAAGGGTCCTTCGACCACCAAAGGGGTCGCGACCCACAGGTTGAGAACCGCTGCTCTAATCAGAGAGGAAAGTTCTCCACCATAGTCCTAGGCCCTTGCTGGCTCCCATTGCTGCCACTGTCAATGATGCCATCACCACCCAGGGATGTTTTGAAGACTGAGAAGTGAGAAAATGGAGGAATGAAAAGACAGTCGCTGAGGGTCAGGAGATTCCCTCCTTCGCAGCCATGTTTGCAACCTTCTTTCTGGAACTCTCTCCCTCTCGGCACACAGAGCCTGCTTGTGGGTTTCAAATGTTGTGGAGAAGAGACCAAGAGATACCAGAAGAAGAAGAAAATGATTCATCTGGTACCTTAGATTCTAACCTTTTTTGACAATCAGCCTGCTGTTTAATTTTTTCATCTATGCATTCTGTGTAGGTATTTTTAGTTCTTTCAGTGTGAGAAACAGGATAAAGTAATTTCGACCATTTTAACATCTATGTAACCTCATTATTGGCATCTTTTGTCTTTTTCCATGTGAGTTGCAATTTTCCTGGTTCTCTGTGCTCAGTAACTTTGGACTTCCACAATCTCACATGCAACTAGAAATAAACTCGTCAATCTGTTGGATTTTAGTCTAATGGATATGAAGTGTTACCTTATTGTGCCTTTAATCTGCACTCCCTTTTAGCCATTGATGTTGATCATCTCTGTTGTTAATCCTCAAGGAAGGCTATTTTTTTCATTGATTTTCCAGCTACAGTAGAAGGGATAGGGTGCAAAGGAAAGAAGAGAGATACATCAATTGGGTGCTTGGGGCCAATGCTCTAAGCACAGCATACCAGCCACAGCGATGCTGATCATCCTATTTAATAAAAGAGTAATATGCAAATTAGACATCACTTCTTCACAAAGATGGCCTCCCCCATAGCCACAAGATGGCGGCACCCAGTCCGGCTCAGCCCCGCCGCTGAAGTGGTCAGGCCTGTTACCCAGGCAGGTGGCAGGGGAGGTGGGGGGCCTGAGGGGCGGAACAGGAGATTAGAGGGGGCCAGGGGTCCCCTGCCCAGGCCAGAGGCCTTCACCAGAGGCCTCAGGCATGGGCAAGGGTGGAGCTGGTGATCTGAGGGGTAGGAGGGTGCTCTACCCAGGCCTGGGCCAGATGCCTCAGGCCTGGGCAGGAGCAAGGCCAAAGATCACAGGGGTCTGGGCTCCACAGAGCCAGCGATCGGAGGGGCAGGGGCAGAGCCTGTGATCGCAGGGGTTTGGGCACCAGTGGAGCCGGCAAAGCAGGAGTCTGGGGGTCCCCTGCTGAGGCCTGCAGCCTTGGCCAGAGGCTGTAATGGTGCAGGGGCAGAGCCCACAATTGGAGGGGTCTGGGGGTCCCTTGCCCAGATCTGCAGCCTTGGCCAGAGGCTGCCAACGGGGCAAGGGCAGACCTGGCAGTGGCAGGGGGCAGAATCAGAGCTGGTGATTGCAGAGGCCTGGGCTCTGTGAAGCCATTGATTGGAGGGGCTTGGGGGTCCCCTGCCCAGGCCTGCATCCTTGGCCAGAGGTTACAGGCCTGGGCAAGGGTGGAGCTGGGATTGGAGGAGCGGGGGTGGAGCTGGTGATCAGAATGAACTACAGAGGAAACACCTTTTCTTACCGCTCATTGACTAAGCTCCCTTTATGCCACTGGTAATATTCTTAGTAACTTGGGTAATCCAAAAAGGCATCTAGGGTTTTTCCACCACACTCCTGGAGAAAAAAAATGAAGGTCCACTGCTGCAGGGCTAAGAAATGTCATATCCTGCCCTAGCCGGTCTGGCTCAGTGCATAATGCCTCAGCCTGCTGACTGCAGGGCCTGGGTTCAATTCTGACCAAGGGCATGTACCTAGGTTACAGGCTCCTCCCTGGCCGGGGCCCAGGTCAGGGCATATGCAGAAGGCAACCAATCAAAGTTTTCATCTCACTTTGATTTTCTCTCTGTTTTTCCCTTCTCTTCCACATTCTCTAAAAATCAATGGAAACATATCCTCAGTATAAAAAAAAAGAAAGAAAGAAATGTCATATCCTATGAAAGACACATCTTGAAAATGCCTAAATAAAGTTGTCATTTCTTCATGGTGAAGGGCCTGGAGTCCGCGTTGATGAAAACACCTTGGTGGCTGCGGTCACTGGCAGTGTCTGCAGCAGTGGGGTGATGGGGCTGGTAGCTTCCCCTGATTAGCATGGTTGCCTCCCATAAAGGGAAGTCAGTCTGCTGCTTAGGCCCACTCCACAAGAGGAGCAAAGAGCAGGCCGAAGCCATCAGTAGAACAACCCCTGAGGGCTCCCAGTATGTGAGAGGGGGCAGGCTTGGCTGAGGAACTCCCCCCTCCCTAGTGCATGAATTTCATGCACCAGGCCCCTAGTCTTTTCATATGTTCTTTGTTACCCCCATTCCTTCTTTGGCAAGTTGCTTTTCAAAATCTTTGCCTATTTTTTTGAGAAAATAAACTTTCTTTTGCAGTATAGTTTCATATTTGCAAACAAGTTTCAGATAGTACTGACAGTTCCCTTTTCCCTATAACCATCTACACTCAGTTTCCCCTATTGCTATTATACTTGTACTAGAGGCCTGGTTCACGGTTTCATGTACATTGAAAGGAAATTAATTAGATGTTGACCTGTGAGATGGGACTGGGTGAGTTGGGCTGGATACGCCCTGGAGCCAATCCCCATGGTCCCTCCCCAGCCAGTCACACCTGGGGCGGTGCTGGTGTTTAAAGGGCATTTGCAGAGTCAGTGGGGTCCCTTGGGCTGGTGGGGTCCCTCGGTCTGGCCTGCAGGGATCAGGCCAAAACCAGCAGTCCTACATCCCCCAAGGGGTCCTGGAGTGTGGAGGGCACTTTGCAAAGTTGCTGTTGCTCAGCAGCTCCTGAGATGAGCATCTACCCCCTAGTGGTCAGTGTGTGTCATATCTATTGGTTGGCCAGTCTGCCAGTCAGCCAATCAACTGGTCACTTAGCCTTTTATATATATAGATAGTACATTTACTACAACTAATAAACCAAGATGGATACATTATTATGAACTAAAGTCAATATTTTATTCAGATTTACTTAGTTGTTACCTACTGTCCTTTTTATATTCTAGGATCCTATCTAGGATGCCACATACTGAGTTGTCATATCTCCCCAATCCTCTCTACAGTGTGACAGTTTCCCAGATTTTTTTTTTTTATGACCTGGACAGTGTTGTGGAATACTCGCCCAGCATTTGAAGAAAACCCTTCCATTTGGGTTTGTCTGATCTTTTTTTCGCATGATTTAACTGAGCTCTGGGTTTATGGGAGGAAGACCACAGAGGTCAAGTGCTAGTTGCATCACATCATATCAAGGGTATAAGCTGTCAGCAAGACTTATCACCGTTGTTGTTGACCTGGATCATTTAGTTGGAGTAGTGTTTGCCAGGTTTCTTCCCTGTAAAGTTAGACCCTTTTCCTTTTTCTGCTATAGGTTTTAGAAAGAAGTCACTATATGTTGCCGGCATTTAAGGGGGGTAGGATGGCATAGTTGTGCTTCATTTCCTTGAGGGAAGATTAGCTACATAAATTCCTTTAATTCTTGTCCACAGGGGATTTATCTATTTTTCTCCATTTATTTGTTCAGTCATTTGTTTATATCAGTATGGAATCATGGATATTTATTTTATACTTTGAGTTATAATTCAGTACACCTTGATTGTGTTATTTCAGCTTTGCCATTAGGAACTCTTTCAGTTGGCCCCTGAGTCCCTTTCACATAACCCCATCCATCACTGCGTTTTTGTGCATGTTATATTGAGTTGTTTGTTCCCTTCTTACTGAGTTGTACGAGTTCTTTATTCTGGCCCTAGCCAGCTATTCTCAGTAGATAGAGTGTCAGCCTGTGAACTGAAAGGTCCCAGGTTCAATTCTGGTCAAAGACACATATCTGGGTTGTGGGCTCAATGCCCAGTAGGGGGCATGCAGGAGGCAGCTGATAAGATCAATGATTCCTTCTCATCGTTGATGTTTCTACCTCTCTCTCCCTCTCCCTTCTTTTCTGAAATCAAGATACAGATTTAAAAAGAGTTTTTTATTCTGATTGCAAGTCTTTCTTCAAATACATCTTTTGCAAATATTTTCTCCTAGAGACTGTGGATTACTTCCTCTCCCTCCTGTCCTGCTCCACCACTTCCTCCTCTTTCTTCTTTTGGATAACAACTTTAAGCTAAACATACACCATACAATTCACTCTTTAAAAATGTACAATTCAATAATTTTTCATAAATTCATAGTTATACCACAATTACGACAGCCACTTTTTCGACATTTCTTTTTCTTTTCTAAGATTTCCACTCACTTTATTGTCAAATTAAATTTTGGGGGGTGACATTGGTTAATAAGCTTATATTGGTTTCAGTTGTACATTTCTGAGATGCATGATCTGTATGTGGCACTATGTGTCCACCCCCCAAAGTATCGTTGTGCAGAATTTAAGGGACTTCTCCCAGAGTCCCTTCTTGATGAGGTAAGGGGGGTCTCTCCCTTAACCCATATTGCTTATTCTTAATCTTAAAAAGCCAGCTCAGGTTTGTGCACACAAACCTCTGAACACTGAGGTGTTGCAGGCAACACATGCTGAGAGCACAGACTTGGCCCACAAAGTTGGGCCTGGACTGTAGCCTTGCCATGTGCTAGCTGTGTGACCTTGAGGAAGTTCCTCTTTTGCAAAATGTGGATGATAACGTTATCTACTTTGTAAAGCTCTGACGACCGAATGGAACCACGAATGCAAAGCACTTCGCACGGTGCCCAGAAAGGTGTGATGGTCAGTGAGGCCAGCTGTTGTTGCTGAGAATGTGAGGTCACTCGACCTAAAGCAAAACACGTTCAAGAAGTCACATAGTCACCCACGTGCCCCTTCTGGGACACCGGACTTTAACCTTCCCCACTGAATTGTCTCCTGCTTCACAAAGGGTGAGATGAATATTATGAATCTAGCTACAATTCAAGGAGCTGTAAATACCAAGGAAATCAACAGAAAAAAAGGTACTCAAATGAGGAAAAGAAACATGTTTTTAAAACCGTTGGGATGAAGTAGAAAATGCAAGCAGGGCGAGTTTTTTTTTTTTAAACCTGCTGTAGGGCCATATGGTTGATGAATGTGTTGATGCTGGTTTTAAGATTCTTGAGTATTTTAAACTTGACATGTTATTTTTTTAATGATTTCAAACATCATTTCTTTCAGAGCCTTTTTCCAATGCTGCCGTAATACTGGACAGATGGCTCAGCAGCACTTGCATTTGCATTTTGCAATACTGCCATGTTATTTGCAAAATTTCTTGTAAAAAACCTGTGGTTCTTTCCCTACCTTTTCAGTATGGCTGCGATGGAACCGTAAATAGGTTTTTCCCAGAGTCCTGAGGATGTGATGGAAATTGGGACCACATATTGCTGCAGCGTTTCCATTTTATGTTGTTATATTTCGGGGTTTTGCACCGGCTGGTTTTAATCACTGTCTCATCTTGAACAGGCCCCTTTCATCCGAGGGACAGTAAGCTCCCATGGACCTTTGCATTGTGAGTAACGTGAGGTGATATTAGTACAGAAGGCGGTCCCAGCCCCTTCACGTCGCCGTGTTTACTTTTCGGTACTCACTCGTCACTCTCTGAAACTGGCCTGTGTATTTGTTGTCCGGCTTCGCCATAAAGTGTCATGAGCTGAGCGGGGCCCCATCTGTCTTGCTTCCCACCCGCCCCCAGTACTGGCACAGTGTCCGTGCCCAGTGCCCAGCTGTGAACGAAGGAATGAGCACATGAAGTGATAATAAGTGGCCTTCTAGATACCGGGGTTCTTTCACAAGCAGAATCGGAGTTCCCTGAACACAATTGCTTTCTCGAATCTTTCTGTTCCTTTTACTCTTTTTCAAGAGGTTTTCTGAGGAGCGTTTTCTTTATTGGCTTCACTTCCTTGTGTTTTTTTATGTGTGTGTTTTTAATGAAATAAAAAGACTGCATGCTTATAAATAGATAGTCCCTTCAGAGGTTTTCTTCCCTTTGGGGGCACAGTGGGTTAGCGCCAACAGAAAGGCATTTTCTTGCTTGACAGATTGAAGAGACACAGGAAGCAGGGGAGGTTGTATTGATCAGAGCGGACTCGGTCTTTCCTTTAAAAGGCCTGGGGTGAAAAAGAAGCCCGCCAATACTCTATGAAGATTATTTGATTTTCTCTTTCTAAATGAGGACCAGTAGGATGCCTGCTTGGCTCAGAGTTGGCATGCGGTGGCCACGCTGTGATGACTGGCTCCTGGCTCGCATTGATCTGGCTTTGTCCTGGGTCGTTGCTGGTCCCAGGCTGTGACCTACATTAAGTGTCTCCGTGACTTCAAGCTGGAAACCAGTCTAAGATTCGCTCAGTCTTAGCCTTGCACATAGAAAATATGGAGGAAAATTTAATATTGAGGTTTCTACTCTGCGGTATTAGGAAAGGACCCTTTGCTCTAATTATTGCGAAGTGTTGTCATGTTATTTGTTGGCAGAGTAGCAACTTCTGTCTGGCAGCTCAGAGGTACGGCCAGAGGTGAAGAAACACGTTTAATGCCACAATCATGCGCCTACAAAGCATTGAGGGTTCCCAGAGCGGGTCTTTGTAGATGGTCCTGTTCCTGTGTAAAGGGGCAGGAGCTGCCTCTCTCCTGAATGAACACTTTGATTTTTCTAAAGCCAGAGTTACAAAAGGATTGGAAAGGGCGGGCCTTTGTACTGTGGGTTGTTTCCCACCTCTGAGCCCAGGTTCACCCTGGCAAGCCCACGCGCAGCCTGACCACGCTCAGGGATGGAGTGCCGCCGGGGGCAAGCTCCCGCCCAAATGCAGAATGAAAATCATTTTTAATTTCCTGGCCTTCACAACACACAGTATTTCTGTAAAACATTTATGCAGGTAGGATTTGAGGAATTAGGGAGACCACGGGAAAGTTACTAGCTGGAGTTAAATCATTGTCAGCATGGTAGGATTCATTAAATCCAGGGAAAGTGTGGAATTTCATGGACGCCTGGCTTGCCCGCGCCCTCACCTTGGGAAATCACCTGCCTCAGCAGGAAGCTTCAGCTGTGATGTAGTATTTTCTAGGACAGGGCCCTGCATGGTGAAGTTAAATGTATAGTAAAGGCTGCCTCCCTGCAGCATTTTCCTCCCTGATGAGTTTAACCCTTTGTTTGCTGCAACCTGTAGCCATGTAACCTTCCTCTCTGTGAAAATGAATATCAATTATTACTATAAACAGTTCTTCTCATTATGTTGCCATGGATGGCATATTTTATAGCTTGCTAATTAGAAGCACACAGAACTGAAGTGCTTGAAGTTAAATAATGTAAACAGGCTATAATAGATTTTCATATTGGATACTTTTATTGCTTAATTATTAATTAAAATATCTCAAATCTCTACTCAATTAGTCTATTTAATTTACTGGATACTGTAATAGGTCTTATTCCATACTTGTAGATTGGTACTTTTAGAATATTCTTTTTATTCTTTTTAGGGTGTGTTTTTTTTTTTTTTTCATAAATAACTCATATAGACTAAACCAGAAGATACAGAAATTTACCGTTCAACATTTTGTTAGTCAAAAACTTGCTTGGAAAGGACCAGAATTATAAATTTAAAGTGAGAAAGAGTCTCACACTTAGACATGAGTTAATAACTACTCAAATAGTCATTTCCCTTCTGGTTGGACATTTAATCAACATACCCATTCTCTATGAGGAAGGTTTTAATTCTGAAAAAGAGCTTTCAGGAAGCTGAGATGATTAAGATGATCCCTCCAATCCATATGCTTCCATCTCACCCACTGGGAGGTCTTTTCCCCGTTGGTCTACACGCCCATGTCTGGAAGGAATGACCCAGGATAAGCTTCAACCCTTTTCTGCATCAAGGCCTTTTAACTGTGTGAAGACACCTAGTTGGGCCTTTCTATCTCCTCACCTGCCCTGGACATGGTATCTCACTGTTTTCAGCTGCTCCTCCAGTGGCAGACCCTCCTTTTATCATGCCATCTTTTTCTAGAATCAAGGAACTTTAATTCAGCCACAAAGGTAAACATTAAACACATCGTTGTCACTAAGAATTATAATATTTTCATAGTGGAAGGAAAAAACATTATAGCTTTATAGGTAGGGAAGGAGGCAGGAGAGGGAGCTACCCGAGCCAGGTCTTATCTCTGAGATAACTTGCTCATCAGATGAAGAGGTAACTAACAATACCCCGTTGCACATTCCCAGACCCCTGGTCTGCTTTTCTCCATAACATTTCATCCTCCATTGTACTTTAATCTGTTTATTACTTGACTGTCTCCTTTCATTTGAATCTGAATTCCATGAGGGCAGGACTTGTTGCATGTTCTATTCAGTTATGAATCCCTAGTATGGAACATGCTGGACACATTGTAAGCACGCTGTAAGTACTAACTTACTGAGGTGTGGCTAGTCCATTATCTCCATCTACCTGTGTGAACAACTAATACATATGTTTCCATCTCATCCACTGGGAGGTCTTACAAGATCTTGACAGAGGCCTTGCAGAAAATGCAGATGCGTTATATTTTAAACCAGGGAAGTGGGAAAGATAACATCCCTGGTCTCTGTGAACTCATGCTGACTCTAGTAATCATTGCTTTCTTTTCTAAATACTAAAGTACTTTCTATGTAATTCTAACATAAAATAATTGTTCACATTTAGTCATCAGCTGTCATGTGGAAGGCACCCTGCCAGATGCCTTATATGCATTAATGTGTTCCCTTATTTAGTTTTCCTATCACTGGGTGCTAGTATTATTCCTACTTCACAAGGAGAAGGAGGAGGTCTACAGGAGTTAGGTGACAAATGGCAGGGCTGGATCTGTGGAGGCCCAAGTTTCTCTGCTGTGACTGTGGGGCCCTAGGGGCAAACTCAAGTCTGGGTTTGGGAACCCTCCCTTAGGAGGAGCTAGTGCATTTGCTTTTTGAGGGGCTGTGGTTTCTCCAAGGTGGCGGGCCTATGACCACAGCAGCAAGTCCCTTCAGTGCCGTGAGTGCACTTTTCCTGGGGCGGCCATGTGAAGTGGTTAATGCTCTCTCTTAGTATTGCCACCTAACGGCGTGAATTCCTTCTTAATTTGTTCTACTCTCTATATCTTGGAAGCTGGTTCTGAGTGTGAAGGCAGGAGTATTCTAGAAGTTGAATCATGCTCTTCATCATAAAACACCATCTACTTAAGCAGTGGCCAGCCTTTTATTCTTCCACTAGAGGCCCAGTGTATGAAATTCTTGCACTCGGGGGGGGGGGGGGGCAGGGTCCATCAGCCCAGCCTACACCCTCTCGTAGTCTGGGAGCCCTCAGGAGATGTCCTACTGATGTCCTCCCGAGCAGGCCTAAGCTGTCAGTTGAAGATCCTTAGCACTGCTGTGGAGGCGGGAGAGGGCTCCACCACCATCGCTGCACTCACCAGCCATGAGCCTGGCTTAGGGCTCTGGCTGAGCGGGGCTCCCCCTGTGGTAGCACACTAACCACCAGGGGGCAGCTCCTGCATTGATCACCTGCCCCCTGGCGGTCAGTGAGCATCAAGAGCGACCAGTTGTTCTGCCATTTGGTTGATTTGCATAGCCTTTTATTATATAGGACTTTACACCAACTTACAGGTTTTTCAGGTTCACTTTCCGGTTGCGTGTCTCACTAATTAACGCGTATCATTTATTCCATCACAATTGCTAAGGTTCTGAGTGTCCTTGCTCTTGAGCCTGTGGGAAGGAGCCTCTAAAACTCACCTCCTTCCCCAGTGCTGGAAATTGAGTCCATAATCGAACATTGCCTCTTAGTCCATTGGCATCATGTTGGAGAGGAAGGTTGATAGATGACTGAGTGATTCTTTTCTTGCTTTTTCTATAGGCCTCTAAGCCATAGTGTTAGATAGAAAATAGCCTTGGCTAATTTTTATTCATACTTTCTGATTTAACTTGACTGCTCTTACTGGTATTTATCACAAAATGGTCATTTTTCAGTAAGTTATTCCAACATAATCTTGGGTGTGTTTTAATTAGATTTCCAGGCTCTTTTAAAAAAAAAATAAACACAGTTAAGGTTGTCGCTATTCAGAAGAGATTCCTGGTGCAGAAATTTGCCTGATCAGTTCCGTACTGTAATATCTACCGAGAAAAGCTGAAGAAGACAAAGGTTGTGAAACCAGAAAGTGGTCAAAGAAATGGATTTCTTTCCAGCTGTTCCCTGTAGGTGGAGGATCCCCCACCCGGTGTTACATATCTTTGAAAAGGGAATGCCTGTGTCCTGTCCAAATGAGATCTCGCCGTAATAACCTCAGCATAGTTCAAACATTGCATTTGTTTCATACCAAACTTTTGTAAAACCTTTGTTCCTGTCCCTTTGGATTGTGCAATCCAAGGCTTTAATGGCAGTGGTGAGGGCATGAAGATAAGAGTGAGTGTGTTCCCCCAGCACCCAGAAGCCTTGGGTTAGCATGGAAGAGAGTCTGACCTCTTTCTGGTAGCAGCCTAGGAGTAGGCACATCTCTTCTCCGCCTGAATTGCCCCCAAGAACCACAATAAAGGATGACTTCACCTGATGATGTTTTACATAGCAGTTCTTCCAGGGGCCTCTGAGGCCTGCCTTAATAGAAGAAAGGGCGCATGCGTGGACCAATATCCAGGTTCAGCCCCAGGTGCCCCAGTACCCCAAGTTCCACAAGCCCCTGAGCTCACTGGGCCTTACACTGAGGGATGGTTTGAAGGAACTTGAGCATTTTATAGGAGTAGCCATTGCCATGGTGACAGCTCTTTTCAAACAGCCTGCAAAAATTTTCCAAGAGTCATAGTGAGTCAAGAATGAAAATGCTCTAAATATACACAAAGTTTTTAAAAAGTGAAAAAGGAGAAAATATTTAAGTGTGGCATTATAGATAGATTTATTTAAAAATATAAAACTTGGAATATTTTAAAATTTTCATCAGCCAGTAAAAATAAGTGAAATTTCTCACTCCTGTTTTCCATTTCCCCACTCCCCTCTCAGGTAAGCCTCCCCTGCTCCCCAGCTGACTGCAGTTGTCTTCTTTACCCAGCATCCATTTACAGCCCATCTCTTCAGAGAGCGTACAGACCACAGTCCATGTCAGGCATACCCAGAATGAATGCTGTTCTGGAGGTCAGACAGACCTGGGAGCTCTTTGGAAAGGAGATATGATGATGGAGAAAAAAGAGTCGTGATAACATCACATTTTAAGGGTTATTTGTGAATCTGTCCGTTATTTCTTTTGGCAAAAATGCTGAAGTAAAATTAATAGCACATGCCAACTAGAATATTGTCAAATGCATAGCACCACTTTTGGCATTTATAGTAATGGTTTCAGTTCCTGGCTGAAGAGAATTGATTACCTGTCTTCCAGTGGGACACAAATTAGAGCAGTCCTTAGTATCTGTAATTGGCTAATTTCTTCAGCCACACTGGGCTGGACTTTCCATAGCACAAGCTTTTGTGTTCAGAATTTCATGATTATAAAAGAAAACTGTGTTGCCACATCTAAATGATAATCAAATGTGTTTTTCCTGAAAATTTTCCTCCATCATTTAAGAAAACAGAAGATCTATATTATAGCAAGCCTTCTGCTACCTAAAACATATTATTTATTAGTCTAGAGGCCCATTGCATGAAAATCATACCCTAGGTGGGGGAGTGGGGGAGGGCTGTCATCCCTCAGCCGGCCTACACCCTCTTGCAGTCTGGGAGCTCTCAGGGGATGAATAACTGATGGCATAGGCCCACTCCATGGGGAGCGAACCTAAGCTAGCAGTTGGACATCCTTAGTGCTGCCTTGGAGGTGGGAGAGGCTCTCACCACCACCACTGCACCACCAGCTGTGAGCCTGGCTTCTGGCTGAGCGGTGCTCCCCCTATGGGAGTGCACTGACCACCAAGGGGCAGCTTCTGCATTGAGCGTCTGTCCTCTGGTGGTCAGTGCCCATCATAGCCACCAGTCATTCTGCCATTCAGTCAGTTTGCATTTTAGCCTTTTATTATAGAGGATTACATAGACTGGGCACAGGATGGGATTCAGGGAAATGTTGACAAGGAATGGTCTGTTTTAGAAGTCTCACCAGTCTACCTGTCACGTGAGGATTCGGTAACGTCAGCATCATCACTCCTGCCTGAACCTGCATGGTCTCCCTCCTGCTGAAAGCAATGACCGCACAGTTTTAGTTGACAGAACACAGAGCTCTTGAAGTACTCTTGTCAGTGTCAGATTGCAAGTGGGAAGCATGTGTTCATTATTCCTGTTCTGTGGTTTCTTCCCAGTGTTGATAGGATAGTGTGGAAGACATCCCCAGTACACAGTACTCAGGCTCTTTATTAAGTGGGAAAGCACTCGATATCAATTAGTGATCGGGATGTAAGACCACTGCCTCTGTTCTGATCTCTTTATGTCATCAATGACCTAAATTGACAAGGTCATCGCACTGACAGACCACTTAACTTTCTGGAAACCAGTACACTTTTAACCACAGCCTCTGACTGAGGTCACTAATTTTCATTATGAAAATAATCACATAATTGAAAGACCTTGTCCAATGGTTAAGAATCTGATAGAAAATTGATTATTAACTCTTTAACAATATTGCCTGTTGCTAGAAGGCTAATACTTGTTCTCTGATGTTCAGACACCAACGTGCTAATAGTTTCTGTACTCATTAGAATAAGCTTAACTTATTGAAGTAGATAAATCTTGATGTTCTGAGAATTTGCCTTTAGGATAACTCCAGTGATGATTTATTTTGTTTGTGGGTAGAGCAGACCTTCCTTTGTAATGTAGATGACCAGCCCTATTACTTTTTAAATAGTCCTTTTTTTCTGTTAGTATATGACCACTGATTTATTTATCCATTCAACAAACACCATGGAGTGCCTACGATGTGGTAACAAGTACTCTGCCAGGAGCTGGTCATAAACACATAAATGAGAGCTGTATCAACCATAAAATCCACTAACACAAGTAAATGTACTCATCAACATTTTTCTGATTTTGTTCTTTGAGCTCAGTATAGTGTTTGGTAATACAAAAAAAGTCATATTTAAAAAGTGAACTTGAAGAGGAGTGTGGAGAAACTACTTAAGGGGCCAGAAGTTTAGTTTAGAGTGGCAGAAACATTTTAGCACAAGAGAGAAGTGATTGGGATTCCCAACCCTGAATGCATAAATGCCACTGAGTTGTATGTATATTTTTAAATGGTTGATTTTCTGTTACATGGTTTTCATCTCATTTTAAGTTAATGCAGTTTTGAAATATTACTATATGTTAGAGTTGGAAAGTATTTGAGAAGTCTGACTCAGTTCCTTTCAGAGATGGATGGATGGATTGATTGATTGATTGATTGTATTCTTCAGTAGAATTTTGTAGATTTCTCTTAAAGGCTTTTAACATTTCTTTGTTAAGGTTATTCCTCATTTATTTTTCTTGATATTACAGGTGGGATTTTTTTTCATATTTTAAGTTGTTTATTGCTGCTACACAGAAGAGCTATTTAGCTTTGACTGTTTGGTTTCCGCATTTTAAACTCCCTTTTAAATAAGAGTAACAGTGGAGTCTTTTGGATTTTTCCAGGTATGTGATAAAAAATTTGTAAGCTGAGATGATCACAGGTTTACATATTCTCTCTAGGATGCTTTACCTTCAAAGGGCATCAATATTAAGCCATTTTTCAATTCCTGGGACAAAAGCCATTAAATTTCTAGTAATTTTTATAATATTTTATTGAATTATATGTATAATATTCTTTTTAAAAGGAGACATATGCACTATTTGTAATACTTTGAATAATAAAAAAAAATTCTATTGAGGATTTTATATTTAACATCATAAGGGGTAATGATTTATTTTCTTTACATTAGGTATTTATAATAATGTATAAGTTGCATAGCTTTCTAGTACTTTCTGCTCTGGAAGAGAAAGAATATGGGAATTAATTCTTCCTTAAAATTTTGAAATATACTTCACTCTAAAACTGTCTGACTGAACAGCTTATTAGAAGATAAATTTTCATAAATTTAGTCTGCATTCTCAAGTTTGTAGGTCTAATCTCATTTTTCTTTATTTCTTATGTCAGATGTTTTTCAAAAAGTTGCCAACTGCATGAAAACTTTTACTTACTAGTATTATATTTTAATATAAATATTAATATTCTATTATACTCATATTTTTCATATATTTTATTATCCCCTTATATCAAATTATGTTTATTTGGGCTTTCTTTTTATTGAACAGATTTTTAAGTCCCTTTTTATTATTTTGGGTAGTGTATTCTATTTTGGTTTTTAAGAAATTGTATTTTGGTTTTATAAATTCTACTGATTTTTTGTTTTATAAATATTTCTTTCGTTTTCTCTATTTATTTTATTCCTTTTGTATGTTTCTTTTCAATTAAAATTTTAAACATATTACTTAGTACATAAATTTCCTTTTAAAAATAATTAAAGCTTTTAGTATATGAATTTGCCTCAAATAATATCTTTGGGGGCATCCCATAGTTTTGTTTTGCAGCATTTTAATTTTATTTTTTCTGTAAATATAAAGAATTATTGATAAGTTTGTGGTATCCATTTTATTCCAAGAATTCTAGGAGACTTTATGCCTGTACAACGTTTAATTCATCACTTATTGTTTTGATATCTGTGGTTAAGGAATCTGGGCTATAAAACAGCTAGTTTTGGGAATTTTTTGAAGCTGTTTTGTAGCTGTGTGTATGACCACTTCAGTAAGCACCATTCAGTAACTATCTCAGGCGTGCTTGAAAAGTCGGGGTTTCTTCTCAGCATTCCAAGTTCATCTTATCTGTTAATTTAACCTTACTTAATTTTATTTTTTGAATTATCTCCCTATGTAGCTTTTGGAGGAGTGTCCTTTGTCTATTAGGAAAAATAGGGGTGGATTAATATATATTTAATATCCATAATATTTCTGTTTCCCTTCCTTTTCCATAGCATTCCTATTAATGCCCTATTTTTACTCTTTATGTATCGTGCTCTCTAATTCTTTTTTTCTATGACCTGTCTTTTAGTTAATATTGTCTTATGTCCTTTTCTTTGCATTTTTATTTTATGCCTTTATACGTCTTTTATGATTTTGTTTGCTTATTTTTTCTCTCATTGTATAATTGTCTAGAGATATGCTGACAGTAGGATCATGGAGGAAGAGATGGATGTGAATGGCGGGTAAAACAGGATTCAGGAGATAAAAAGGAGACTGATGAGGGATTAAGCCGGGCTTGCAGCTTGGGTGATAGGGAACCGAAGGAAGCCCTTGGAAGGGGCGGTGTTAGGTTGGGTGTAAGACAGGCTGAATTTGGAAGAGAACTGGCTGACTGCCTTCTCGTCCACAGGTAACCCTAGCTTCAGGTGAGGCTGGGGGCACAGTCATTGATTGGACGGCCTCCATACAGAATTACGATGATCCCCGAATTCAAGTTCAGACCCTCACCCACTGTTTGGTGGCATTGATGGCACACTTAATTTCTTTGTATCTGAGGTGTTCTGTAAATACAAAATAGATTTATTTTAAAATACTTCTGGAGAAGTATTTAAGAGTGTGCATATGATAATTTCTAAATGCTTGAGGGCCTTTTGAGAGCTTGCAGACAAAGGCGCTGTGACTTTAAAGTAGTATTTATTATTTTAGAATAGAAGTTGTGCATTAAATGTGTCTGATGAAGAGTTAAGCTATTTTTTAAAATAGGCTTCATCGCCTCCGCAATGAAATGCCATTTCCCACTGATTTGATCAAGTATTTTCTCCTTACGCCTTGCTTGCTTCTTCCAGGGCTGTGTGCTTGGCATGGTAATGAGGGGCTTCTGCTCTCACTGACAGAATGCTCCTGGCTGTTTCTTACACAGTAAGTCCCCACTTAGTGGTCAGTAGGTTTTGTGACTTTAAGAGGAGCTAATGCATAGTGGAATTTTACTGTAGACTAATCGATGTAAACAAGAGTTAAGTTTCTATGGCATCTCATCGATAATGTAACAAATGGACGGGTGAAACAACATTATTAGAGGGCCTGCTGTACTGAGCTCCTTGCGTTTCTCTGGCAGGGTGTGTGGAGTGCACTCTTAAGTGGTAGGATTTGGGGAAAGCAGTTCCGTGAAAAAGGAACGTGACAAACAAGTCTCTGAAGGAGAATCAGCTGGGGCTGCTCGCTTTTAATTGAAGTTTACTTGGAAATTCAATGAGGTGAGACTGTTATGACAGATTTCAAAACGTAATGATAGCAAAATGGAGTGGGTTCATCAAAGTCGGAGTAAATAAGAACAACAGCTCAGCAACTCAGCATGAAGCAACAACTACAAACCCTCAAAAACTCCAGAGTAATTAAAATTTGCATTGTGCAGCCCTCCTTCTCAGTGGTACCTTCCCAAGGAAAGCAGTAACTTCACTGTGAAAAGAACAAACGCAGATTTGGAGATGTAAATTACATGTTTTAATCTTGTTTATAAACACTGGAGGTTTCAAAATGTAATTATAATCAAAGTACACAACTGCAACAGAAACCACATTTGAGAAAGATCTCAAGTAGGTGAAAGGCCCTCTGGTCTCCCCTCGCCCCTACACATTGCCAACACAGCCCTCCACACCGACCCCCTTTTGTGTATTTGCGGGAGAAGAATCGGAATTCTGTCCTCCAGTTTCAGAGCACGCAAGTCCTGTCTCTCATTTGTTAATGTCAGAGAAGGGATAGTAGTTTTAACTGCTTCTCTCCACTTTCTCTCCTGTCACTTCCTGCTTTGGTCTATGCATGTGATGTCAGAAGTTAGTGAGGAAGAGGCAGAGTGACCAAGTGTTGGAGAAATTGCAGCATGGAAAGGAAGGAGGAAATTTACCCCAAAACTGTCCAGGTCCTTTTAGTTTAGTACTTTAAACGTGACAGTGACCTTAAGTGGAGGCAGTTCTAAGGGTTGAACTGGTGTTGAAGAAATGTGTGTGGATTCTACCTTGCCTGCCCCTTGCCACCAGAATGATTTTAAACAAAGTCCTCCACTTCTCTGGGCCACAGTTTCTCCATCTGCTTAAGTCATTGAGTGGCCTAAAATGAGTTCTAGGTTTCCTTTTAATTCAAACTTTCTTTAATACCATGCCTCATGCATTCACTCCATTCCAGTCAGTGTCCTAGAGATCCAAACCCAATGTACTACCCGTCTTAGGTTCCCCCTATTGTAACACCAGGTGTCCCAGGAGTCAGAAATGTTTCAGAGAAGGCCCAAGAGTTTCCCCTGCTGAGGGCTTTCCACACTGGAATTTAAGGCCAGGATAGCCTGAGACTGTTCTTAGAAGTCCTTGGGTCTAGTCACTTCCTCACGTTTGCAAGGGGCCCTCTTAGTACAGAAGATCTGATGTCATTCTAGACCATCAGATCACAGTTGGAGCTCACTGAGACGACCCAGTGTAGTAATCCTACATACTCTGTATCTCTGGGGCATCTACACTGCACTTCCCTCCGTGTATTCCCTTTTCAGAGTAGGGTCACGGAAACTTAGAAGATTATAGGGAGAGCTACTTATAAGAGCAGCCTGTCATGTATATAAATCTGCTTTCAGGGGAAACTTAGCTTTAAGTGATCAAACCCAGAGTTTAATTTGATGCGTCTTTTCAGTGTACTGTGTGTCTGGGTGAGTCCATCAGGAGAACATGAAATCAAGTTTTCCTTGATTAATTGTTTTAGGGTGGAGAATAGTACAGTGAGAATTTAGCATTTGCTCTACCCGTATGTTACATGGTAGGAAAGGGTTGAGACTTGGAAGTAGAATAAGAGAAATAGTTATGAGTTTGAAGAAACATTTTTTAATTGAGACCTTCATTCCCACCCCTAAATTCCAAAGATCATTTCAAAGGGCTATCAAGCCCTTGCCTGAGAATTTACCAGCAGCATTTGTGATGGTTCACTCAGGCTGCCTTGGAAAGGAAGCAGGTTTGGGGCAGGTTCCAGAAAGAGCTCTCTGAGCCAGTGTGATCCGTGTCAGAACAGTGACATTTCCAGAGTAGTCCTGGGATAAGTCTTGAGGGTGGAGTGGGGACTCGTTACAAACTATAACCTTTAGAAGAACAGAAGAAAGGGTGAGTGTAGGAGAGGGTAATGAAATATTATTGCTCATTCTGTCATGATAGTTACCATAGTTCTCTTGATTTATAAGGATAGACGTGTATATTGTGTTCATGCACCATTAGTAACAATGGCTGTGCCTTACACATAATGTTATTGATCTATTAATAAGGAGACTAAAATGGAATAATCTATACAAAGGTAATGTTTCTGTTTTAACTAAAACTTATCAAATATCCATAAGGAAATAAACTCTACCTCAAGTTCTCAAACTATTGGAATAATGACCTAAGTATAAAAATTAAAACTGTAAAACTCTTCAAAGAAAATGGGTAAACCTGTATAACCTTGTATTTAGCTATAATTTCTTAGATATGACACCAAAAATAAAAAAATAAAGAAAAAAACATAAATTGGACTTCATCAAAGTTAAAAATTTTGTACGTGGATGAACACTATCAAGAGAGTATAGCCACAGAATGGAAGAAAATATATACAAATCATATAGCTGATAAAGGGTCTAATGTCCAGAATATATCAAGAACTCTTACAACAAAGCAATTGAAAGACAATCCAATTAAAAAATTGAGAAAGGACATGCTCCCAAAGAAGATGCAAATGGCAAACATGTACATGAAGATCTTCTCAGCATCATTAATCATTAGGAAAAGCAGATCAAAACCACAATGTGATATCATTTCATACCCACTAGGTTCGCTGCTACCAAGAACAAAACTGGAAAGTAGCCAGGTGTTGATGAGTATATGGAGAAATCGGAACCCGCTGGTGAGAATGTGAAATGGGACAGCCACTGGGGAAGGCAGTTAGACAGTTCCTCAAAAAGCTAAGCATAGAACTGCCATATGGCCCACCAAGTCAACTTCTAGTTATATACCCAAACAAAAACTTGTACACAGAAGTTCATAGGCGTGCTATCACAATAGCCAAAGTGGGAACAAAACTGTCCATCAGCTGGTGAATGGATAAACAAAATGTGATCTATCCATACAGTGGAGGATGATTCAGCCACAAAAACGCGCGAAGTACTAATAACATGGATGGACCTCGAAAGCATAATCCTAAGTAACAGTGGCTAGTCCACATATTTTATGTTTGCATTTATACGAAATGTCCAGAATTGATAAATTGATAGTGACAGGAAGTAAATCAGTGGTTGCCTGAGGCTGGGGAGAGACAGGAATGGGGAGTTCCTGCTTACTGGGCATGGGTCTCCATTCAGGTGAGGAGAGCATAGGATGTCATGCTGAATTGTGGTCAGTATCACTGAGTTAAAAGGCAGGAGAACTCTCTCCCTGACACCACAGTGCCACTTCTACCTGCCCTGTCTGGCGCTGCTTTCATGTTCCCACACAGCCACCTCCTGCATTCCAGGCTGTCACTAGTAGTCACCACACAGCATCTCTGGAACTTAAAATGCTCTGCAGAGTCAGCTGTGACCTGCAGCTACCATTCCCAGAGCCCCTAACATCTCCACGGCACAGGACAGTGTGGGTTCTGGAGCAGCGGACCACGCACAATGGAATAGGACACGCACAATGCCATGCGAATGTTGAGAGGATGTATCTCCTTTGGTCTTTTGGGTTTCGGCCCCTCAAACTAGTTAACTCTAGGCTTCGAGGACAGTGGACCTGCCGTGCTTTTACTTAAGCCGCAGCAACCTGGTGCTTTGGGGGTAGGGCCACTGTATGTATTTGGAGGTGAACTGGATCTCCTTTGCAGTAGAGGCTGTTTCCACATCTGGATGAGCCCAAGGCAAAGAGAGCTCAGCCCTGCAGGTTGTGCACTGTTACTCCGAGGAGCCTACGGTTTGGTGTCCTCGTGGATGAGGGCCCAGCCTGACCTCCCCGCCTGTGCAGTGTTCCCGGCGGAGCTATCCAGCGCAGTGCACAGTGGGGACAGGAGAGCAGTCATAGCTGCGATGGGATCTGTCCCACTAAAGAAAGGAGCTTATGGGTAGGTCCCAGTTTAGCCATTTCCCCGAGTCCAAACTCTCTTAAATTTAGGAGCTAACGTGTCATCTTTTCTATCAGGCTTATTAATTTGTGTGTTTTTTCCTTTGCTTCCAGGAGAGTCGATCTGGAGAAACCAACAGCTGTGTGGAAGAAATAATCCGGGTAAGGATCTTCCTTTACAAATCTTACCGGCTGGCTGGACAGTTTCCAGATAGAAAGCAGTCGTGTGGCTGCATCGTCAGAGGGAGCCATTTGGCACTTTCCCTTTTCTGCAGGGAATCTCGAAAGTTACTTAAATGCCTCTTGATGAAACCACACTTCTTTTAGGGATCTGGGAGCGGCTCCTCAGTTGGGGGCCTTTGCCAGGGCTGAGGTGCCACTGTATTCACAGGATTAGCTGGGAGACGGGAGAACAGAGTTGAGGTGAAATAATGGTTGCGCTCACATTTGGAGGCCCCGTTTGTTAGGAGACGTTTAGAAGCAGCTGTAATAGTCTGTACTTTAAGTCAGGCGGGGTTGCCTTGTTATTTCCCCCCCTAAACTTAACTAGAATCAGAAGCACCCTGACGAATCAGCATCTCGGAGTCTGAGAATGTACTTCAGTATTGTTTTGCATGTTATTACAATGTGTGTTACTCTTGTAGACCTGTCCTTTCGTCATGGTCATATTGAGTGGATGCCCTCCAGGAACCATTTCATACCCTGATGCACTTGGGCTGGGCTGTTGTCCCATATTAGTGTTTTCCTGTGTGTCCAAACTTATGGCCAGTGTCCTCTTCACCCATTTTTCTCTTCACTCATATGTTTAGGGGTGTAACCTAATAATTTACAGTTCTCAGAAAGCTGACACTGCATTTGGCAGAACACCAAGATAACTTAGACCAGACGATATGGCAGTTCTTTCCTTATAAAGGAAGGAAAAAACTTCATTTTAATATGTTTCTAAGTTTTGGGCACCCTACACACTTTTTCTTCAATTTCTAGTGAATCACAGTAATGTAATTATTTGGTTAAAACTTTACATTAACCATCAGATTGTTTTCCAGGACAGGATTTTTTTCTTCCTGGAAAGCATTATGTCATAAGTAAATCTTGGAACTCTAAGTTGACCAAAATACTGAATTAAAGTTCAATTTGTTGAATTAATACTGACTTTTGTTTTATATGGAAAACATTTTCAAAGTGGGTAGCTTCTTTTCTGGCAGTTAAGGATATGTTAAAAAAATACAGATTTTGTTTTATATCTGTGTTTTCTCTGTTCTGAAGTTTTGTTTCAGATTAAAAAATAGCTAGTGTAAAATGCTGATATACTTTCCCTGTTTCTCTCTTTCAACGTACTTTCCTCTTTGAGTCCAAATATTCAACGCTTAAGCCATCTTCCTTTGGTTGGTTATGATGTTTACATCTGCGGAATACCAATACCAGGACACACTAGGCCCCTCTTGGGTACTGCTCTTTAAAACAGTACCCTTTTTACCCTTTCTTCTCTTCTCTGAGGATGTGGAAGAAATCTGTCATTTGACCCTTCTCCATATTCCAACCAGAGTCGAAGTTTGAGTAGGCGCTTGGGTAATTCACAGACCAATAGGATATAGTGTAAGTAATGTAAAGTGTACCTAGAATAAACTGAATGCTGCAGCCAAGTTTAAAGCATTGGTTCTTTTCCTTAAGAGAGCCGAGGAGAGCCTCAGTCCCCCTTACCCCACTGCTACATTCCCATGACACTGACCCCCTAGTGCATCTACCACTGCCACAGCCCACCTTGAATCCGGTGTGGATAAAAGGGAAGGCCTGGACCAACCAGATCATTGATTCACATGCATATGCAAGGTTTAGGGTAGTGGAGGTGATGCCTTCATTAGCAGACAGCGGGGCTCTCTGTAAGCTCCCCTCTTCCTAGAGCCCATGAGGAGTGGTCCGGGATGAGAGGAGCTGCAGAACTGGAGGAAACAAGTGCTGCATACGTAGACTTTGCCTCTCTCCTTACCTGTCAGCCTAAGGTACTGGTATTTGGTATTTAGGTAGTAGTTGGTATTTAGGCAGCTCCTCGAAAACCTTGTTGGTCTCATTTCGCCTGGGCTGTTTTCTGTCTGTCCCCTGCCTCATGCACACCATTCACTCTCCAGGATACCTTCCCCTCTTACCATAAGCATGTCCTCTCCTGCAAACTCAAGCACAGGCTCTCTCAGCTGCAGCCTATTGTATGTGTATCTGCATTTGATGTATTGCCCCTACATGTCTGGAATTTAGAATTCACAATTCTGTCGTGTGGATAAATTAACGAGTGAGTGAGTGAGTGAGTGAGTGAGTGAGTGAGTGAAAGAACCCTCCAAAAGAGAAGGGTCAGTGTCATCCTGGCAGCTCACAAACATTCTGTTGACCGTAAATCATGGCAACGGTGCTCTGGCCCTTTCAATGCTGGGTTCCCACGGCTGGTCTTTGTGGAGCCCAGTTGTCCTTTTGCATTTCTTTTCCCTTGTGATCCAAGGTCACCGAAGTCACTTGTTGCTCACAGCCATCACGTTTACGTGAAGGTTTCCTTTTGTTGTGGAGTAAGAGCAGGGGCATCAAAAAATGCCTTAAGATGATGGAAACTGCGATATTCATTTAACATGTGTCAGTATGCCCTTTCCATATGGGAGGTACTGGGGGAATGATGGTGGGCCAGACAGAAAATATAGCTAAGTTTTCATTTTACAGATAAATGTAGAAAGTTAACTGTGATAAACACTTACGGTTTACGACAGCCTCCTTATCAGAGGGCACATGGCCTAGTTTTGGGTCAAGAACAGCTTCCCTGAGAAAGCACCATTGGAACTGATACTTGGAGGATGAAGAGGAGGAAATCAACCTCAGGGATGCAATGGTGAGAGTTCCAAGCAGGGGACATGCAAGGGCGTGGCTTGTTAGAGACACAGAAAGGCCAAGGAAGGCCAGAGTGGCTGGAGTGCAAGCGGATCAAGGTCCGTCGGAGAAGCCGAGTGCGCTGTGGATCGGTATTGCTCCTAACTGTGGCCCCAGTGTCTGGAATTCAGAATTCCTTCTCGGCCATGTTCTAATCCCCGTAAGCACAGGGAGCCCGTGAAGGAGTGAGCCAGGAGCAGTGTCCTCGATTGGCAATGTAAATACACCAGTAGGTGCTTCGGAGAACAGATTGAGGGCAAGCGGGGGGAGCAAAGGAGTGGAGCCTATTGCCAGTGTGCAGAGGGGAGATGCTTTGTGGGGCTCTCACAGACAAGGGAGCAGTGAGGGAGAGGCTGGCTTTGAGCAGAGAGGAAATCGTAAATTATCTTCAGTCATGTTGAGTTTAAAGTACCTCTTGAGACATTTCAGTAACATGGAGAATGTAAATGAACATACTGGGTCTGGAGCTCAGAACAGAGGTCTGAGCTGTAGACCAACATTTTGGATTAATCAGCCTGTTGGCAATAAAACCACAGAAATGGGTGAAGTTGCCTGGAGAGAGACTAGAGGCTGAAGAGCAGTGAGTCTAATTCCAACATTTGAAGGTCAGGAAAAGGAAGATCCAGTGGCCAGTGCGGGTGAGAGGGGGTGGCTGGAGACACCAAGGGAAAACTGTGATGGAGAAAAGTCATAGAACCCACGGAAAGAGCGAGTCAAGCTCAGCAGTGCTCAGACTTTCCAAGGGGATGAGAGAGACAAGGATTGAAAACCACCCAGTGGATTGGGAGACAACAGAAAGGTCCCTGGTGACTTACCTGGAGCGCTGGCTCTGTGGCGAGGCTGGGTGAATCCCACCTGTAGAAAACGGAGTCAGTGAGTTCTCCGAACAGTGAAAAGTCATAGGAAGGCCACAGTGTGTGAGGAAAGGCCGTAGTTTCCATTCGGATCCCTTTTCATTTGCAGTCAATGTGACATACGGTAACAGCTACCAAATGATGGAGAGCTAACGTTTATGATGACTGAGACACTGACTTCCCTGCATGTGCTAACTCATTGAAGCATCACAGCTGCCCATAGGGAGGCACTGTTAACATCCCCATTTCACAGATGAAGAAACTGAGGCGAGAAGTTAAATACAACTTTCCCAAGGTCACAGAGTGAGTAAGTGGGAGAGTTGGGATTTTAGCAAGCACCATCTGGCTTCAGTACCCTCTCTATCTCTTAACAGTTACGATGTTTTATTAAATTAAGAAGCAACACTGCCCCCCACCACAACTCCCTGTTTCATTAATGAAACCACTTGTGTATTTTCCTGTCAATGGGAGGTTTTCCATTTTTACATGTTTATGAAACAGAAGTGCCCGATCATGCGTTTGTGCACTTGAACGCATAGAGGTTTTATGGACAATGTTACAAACTTTATTTCTTTAATCCTCACCCAAGGATATGTTTTGTTTTGTTTGTTTAGGAGAGAGAGGAGGGGGGAGAAGGAAAGAGAGAAACATCCATGTGAGAAACATCGATCTGTTGCCTCTGGTACACACCCCAACCGAGAACCAAACCAGCAGCCTTTTTGGTGTAAGAGACAGTGCTCCAACCAGCTGAACCACCCAGCCAGGGCTCCAACTTCATTTTCCAACTTCTTTTTCTCTCCCCTGTCTTATTTTTGCTGAGGGGGCTGTTTTCAAGTCATTTAAGTATTACATTATGTTCTACAGGATAATTATTTTTTATTTTTACTCGGAGAATTTTAATCCTAGGACTTAATACATCTGTGTGCTATTGAAAAATTCACTTAACCGAGGCAGACCTTATACCTGACTTCTATGAAGATGGGCGATAGGGGCTGGAAGCCCTCATGGCTGACATCTGTTTATAACAGACAGCTTTCTAAGTTACACCATATTTCACCATAAAGGCTCCGGTGCTGTAGTACTTAGGTGCTTTTCGTAGCATTACCCATTAGCGTAGAATGGCGTTAACATTTGTTCAGCAAATAAAATCCATTTACAACTTAATGGGGCTGTGCGGGGCTGGAGCCTGGGACGCACACATTTCATGCAGACAGGTTTAGCTGGCGCTGGCTGAGGGGCAGCGTGCGTATCAGAGCGAGCCTCTCAACCGGAGACCGGAGCTGAGATTCTGGCTTGGACTTAAGAGATGAATTCAGAGTCGATTTCAGTTCAGCATCTGAGCAGTTGACCTCCTTGGCTTTCGTCTGAACGCGCTAATTTAGTGCCTGTGTCCTGTGAGACATTCATAGCGAATACCTACTTAGAGTTGCATTTCCGTTTATCGGAAGCGGGTAACTGGTGGTGGTTTAAATTCTGGAGACCCAAAGCAGTGTTCCGACACAGTAATTGAACAGACTGCCGACAAGTAAAGGGAACGCAACTCTTTCAACCCGGTTTTCTGGAAACTAAGGCACCTCCTGGGAGACCATGAGTGAGGAGAGAGCCCCCTCCCCCACCATGTATTCAGACCCCGGTGGTGGGCTGAGAGGAACCTTGGCTTGAATGTCCACATGCTCCTTAACCCAAGCGAGCATGTTAGCCACTTGAGAGGAACCAGAGAAGGAAGAGGTGGCTTGTTTCTAGTGACCGTTTGGGTCATTGCAGAGCTGGACCCAGGTCGGACCTCCCCTGCTTCAGACCAGACCAGCTCTTCCGTGTGACTTACTTCATTTGTTTCAAACAGTAAAGATTTTACCAGTGACAAAGCGAAGCCCACAAATGGCAAAATCAATGCAGGTATAGCTATAGGGGAGCCCCCATCGGCATATCCCGTTACTCGTTGTAGTAAAATAAAATCAATGTCAACGGGAAGTAGGTTAGAGAAATTCACTGAGAAAAGCCTACTCTACTTGCCCAAGAGAAAGTAGCTTCACTTGGCAGGGTTTTATTTTGAATTTTTCTTTTAAAAATATTTTTTGTCATTTTTAGAGAGAGAGCAAGGAAGAGAGAGAAAGAAGAATTGATGTGTTGTTCCACTTACCCAGGCATTCTTTGGTTGATTCTTGTGTGTGCCCTGACCAGGGATTGAACCCACAGGCTTGGCGTATTTCTCTACCAACAGAGCAACCAGCCAGGGCCTCTTTTTGCGTTTTCAATAGATGTTATTATATTTGTCCTTTTGGCTGAAACCAAAAACTCTACTTAAATGGCTCCACCCCTGCCAAAGGTGCCCAGTGTCTGTGAGGGTGCCCCACGGCCTGCTCCTGTTGGCTACGCTCTGCAGGTGGTCAGTTTCCAGTGGAGCTGGGGCAGGAGGCCACGCTACAGGATCTGTTCTGAGCCCAGACATTTTGGGGGGATGGCCACAAGAACCCTGGAAGTGCCGAAGCCCCCATTGTGAAGGAATGCCTCTGCCTTTCTACATTTCCCTGTCCCCTTCTAATCTGCACCCTGAGAAGTCAAGAGGCATTTGCTGGACCTTGGGGATAGAAACCAAGGGAATGTTAGCAGCCAAAGTAGCTGGAAGTCTGTGGAATGTATTTCTGCCCTAGAGGGCGGGGTCTCATACCTCAGTCAGTGTCTTTGCATGGGTGTCTGTCAGTACGTTACTGGAAGAAAGGAAGAGGCACGCAAATCGTGTTAACCAAGACCAGCTGCCACCAGCTACGATGGAAGCCCATGCAGCTGACACCTCCCACTGGCCCAGGCTGGCGGCCAGGAGGGGGCGAGGGGGCATGTTGCTGACAGAGTGCATGACAGGCCAGGTCTCTGGTAATGCCCTTTTACAAAATTTATCTTTATTGTTGAAGTATTACATGTGTCCCCGCCCCTCCCTCCCCCCATTGACTTCTAACCTGCCCCCTCCCAGACCTTCACTACCCTAGCATCTGCGTCCATGGGTTATTCTTCAGTGTCTTGGACACTTAATCTGGGTTTCTCTTAAGTGCTGTTCTGAAAATGACTTGTGCATTATTACATGTGGGATCTTTTAATAAGGAATATTCGGGGGTACTAATTCAGAAGCATAAAATGTTAAAATATTAGCCAAAGTGATATTAATACAAAAAAATACGAAGGCAGATATAGTTCCATGTGTTGCATAAGTAAGTGTGTGTTGGTGTGAGGACATTTTCAGCGTGCAGGGCCCTGTGATCTTCTTCACCTCACCCTGCACCTTGTGGTTCTCTCGCTGACCTGGGAACAGTCAGGCAGCTGGTCCTCACACACAGGTCCTGGGATACAGGTCACCGAGACCTCAGTGCCATCACTGCCCCGTCAGCTTCCCTAAGATCACCGCGTCCTCCTCCCAGTTTCAGCCTGTGGCTGGCACAGCCATGCGCCAGGCATTGCCCTCTAAGCCAAGGTCCTCTGTGGGTAGCTCCTCTGGTCTCTGTTAGCAGGGCACCGACGTGCTTAGGCCCTTGTTCTGTCCCTGAGTCTCGCCACCTGAGTTCCTCTAGGATTTCTGGGATGGAGTCGTGAAACCTCCTCTACCAGCCAGCGCTGGGGGCTGCATCATGGACCCCTCGGGTCAGTCAGGCAGAGTGCCCACTCGTTCCTGCTGCACCCACTTCCAGGGCAGGTCATGGTGGCTGGACTAGCCCATCTCCCTCAAGTACGGCTTCTGCACTCGGGAGCTCCCTGCTGACCTGGCCCACCTGGCACCCCCGACTGCAGGTGTTTTGTCTTGGTCACCCCACCTCCAGCCACTGTTTACCTTCCAAGCCCCAAGAGATATCCGTTCCTCCAGGGATCCTTCCTGACTCCCCAAGTCTGACTTTAATGCTCCGATTCCCTGTTTCGCAGGTACCCCCTGCTCTTATTCTTATTGAGTCGCCGAGGTCTTTCTTACCCCATTAGGCCTGTGTCCAGGGGCTGTCACAATGTCACATAATAGATGTCTGATAAATACCGACTCAGTGGGTGAAAACCAATGACTTTGACCTTGTGCTCAGGGTCTGTCCCTGCTCCCCACCTGTCTTCCTCCCAGTCCTGCAACAGAAAGGTTGAGGTGTTCATTTAAAACATCAGCTCTCCACAGGCTGTCCTGTGAGGCTGTGTGTTACCTGCGGGGTGAGAACACAGCAGTAGCACAGATGCGCGGTTGGTTCCCTGCTCTCTGCGGTGGGGAAGGAGGAAGCCTGGCCCTCTGCCTGCCGTTCCCCCAGGAACGCCAGCGCCTCTGCACCCACCACTTGGACCCCCATGATCCTCCATGAGTCTGAGTTCTCCATTTTGATAGATAATGAGTGTGGTGTACAAGTTGAAGAATCAGGATAATAACTTCACAGGCATAATTTGGTTCATTACTTTGTTGCTGCTCGTAGAATCAAGGGCTGGAAGTCAAAGCTGTTTCCAAGCTATTGCCACTGGTAATATGTTCTGTGTAAAGCAATTCTTGGAACAAGAACACATTAAAACACATCCATCCAAAGTGATCAACTGAAGACATTCATTTTAAAATTGTGTTTATTATCATTAAACCTCACACAGTCTTTTCTGTTATTTTTTTTGGAATTGAGGGTTGTGACATTATACCAGTTTCCTGCAGATTACTATTGTACACTCACAGGAAAGCTTGAAACAATTTCTAAGATAAAAAATGATGGGTAACTGGGTGTCGCCATTCTTGAACCTCCCAGATTGACTACTTTTTGAGCGTGAGGTGTTTCCCTCGTGCTCGTGCCTCGCTCCACTCCTGGCCTCTGTGGTCCTCACTGCCCTGCACAGTGCTGCCTGGCACCTGGGGCCGCTGCGGAGCCTGCCCACCCAG
The DNA here is from genome assembly GCA_004026665.1 of Murina feae. NCBI lineage: Eukaryota > Metazoa > Chordata > Mammalia > Chiroptera > Vespertilionidae > Murina > Murina feae. The sequence continues at coordinate 12,673 of PVJC01000044.1, read as the reverse complement.
CACCGCTTTCCCAGGCCTCCGGGGTCTGATTGGAATCAGGAGAGGTGCATCTGCCTGTCTCCAGACACTGAGTTTCAAAATAATTGTCACATGCTAACACTAGGTGAGTTACTTGTTGTAGTTTCCCTTCTTCCCCTGCTAGTCCACAGAGGCCTGGGGCGGGGGCGGGGCGGGGGCAGGAGCGGGGGAGGGAGGTTATTTATGCAAAAGGATATCTTTCTCTCTCTGAATTTCCTAGAAAGTTATAGAAGTTGTAATCTATCACTGTTATTACAACTTTTTCATTACAGTGTTTTTATTTGAGTGCCTAATTTTTTAAATTGTAATTCTAAATTAGAGGTCTGTGATTCTGTGGAATTAAACATAATAAGGTTTTTATATTCTTCTCTTTTGTTTAAGTATTTCTCTATGAGCATTGACTGGGCTTCTGAACCTGATTTTAAAATCCTGAGATCAGCATGCTTATTATCGATTTATTATACATTAATTTAAATCCTCAGGTACTGATAATACTTTCTAATGTCTCACATGTAGATTTATTTCTCTATATAAAGTACATGTTTAAAAAATCATTCCAGAATTTTGTATTAATTAATGGAATATTGTCAAAATAGTTGCATCTGCATATTTACTTTATGAGCCATTTTAGCTTTCCCTTCTCTGGCAATAACTGTCACCTAACAATATGTTGGTTCAGCTTTTTAAAAATATATTTTAATTCAGTTAACAGAATATATCTGTGGTGGGAATGGTGGAGAACAGGCTCTTTAAACTAGAACCTTAAAAATTAAACATGTTAGTAACATGTTCTAAAAAATGAGCAGCCCCCCAAAACCTACCTAGGCAGCCTCTCAGGAAACCAAATTACAGAGTAAGGCCCTGCTGAGCCAAAGACTCAGCTTCAAATCCAAAAGCCTTTCCCAGGCTCCACCGCAGAGAACCAGGGGGAAGGGGAAAAGGGAAAGAAACCAGCCACATGCAGTAAAAATGATCCTGCGCAGAAAAGTGGAATAAAATAAAGCCACAGGCTCTCTCCAGAGAGCAGGACAAAAACCTCTCCTCTGCTCTGCCTCATAAGCACTTCTCATTCTGACTTCTTAACTTTCTATTTCCTTGTTTCTTTCATTGATCGCCTCTCACTACCCCTCCACACACACCCCACCCCAGACTCTGGAAAAGGCAGGAAATGAACCTGAGTTCCTTGGGAGGTTCCCCTGTTATTGTATGAAACGAGGAGCCCACTGCGATGCGAATAAAAACCCCAGCGCAGATTCCTACCGTGTTTCCAGCCGCGTGGAAGAGGGGGTGGAGGAGGGATAGGGGAGGGAGGGAGGGAGGGGGAGGAGGGGCCCTGGTAACTGGAGTCGTCCACAGATCAGCAGCAGCCCCTGGATGGTTGAAATGATTAATCACTCCAGCATAAAAGGACACAAAAGGAGATCTGTTCAGAGGGCCAGCTCCAGGGGGCACATGCTTGTCTGCTTAATGATGTATTTTTAAAGTGTGGCCACATCAAAAGCCAAGCACATGCAAAAGGAGGGGAAATGAAAAGGCAGTGAGTACCATCTTTGGTGAATTAGAACAAATGTTTAGGAAATCAGATCAGCGATGATTTTGGTTTGAGCTTTTTCAAAACGTGTTCCTTCGCCCTCCTCTACCCAGCCCCAGTGCCTCAGCGGCAGGGGAACCTTCGAGTCCCTCGCAGCGTGGTGGACCGTCAGCACTAAAAGCCATCGGGAGCTGATGAATGAATAGTGCCGGTCCACCTCCTTTCTCCGAGGTCAGAGGCTGGGACCTGGAGCAGACTCGTGACTTAACGCAACAGATACGCAGTGACGGCATTGCTTCACCCGTGGTGACGGCTTACTGAGCCCTTCACGTCCCGTATCTCTTTCAGTCCTCACAGTGACCCCATGATGTCGTTTCCATCTTACGGAAGAGGAACTTCACATGTGGGGAGGTTAACACACAGCAGTGACAGGACCTGGTTAGGGTTTAAACTCGGGTTTCGCAGACTCCAGAGCCCGTTTATAAACGCAATACGGTGTGATTTTTTTTTTTAATCTGAATATTTTTTAATGGAAAACTAAGCAAATTCCTCGTGTGGAGCTGTGGCGGGACCGTTGGGTTTGTACTGCCTGCTTCTCACAGCTCTGAGGAAACGAGGAGCCGCGCGGGATGCTGCCTTCATTGCTTCTGGGACCAGAAGCTGCCGAGGGTTGACTGAGGATCCATGCCTGCGGTCTAGCGCGAGGTGCGCAGTGAGCACGGAAATACCTCTGAGAGCCCCTTACACGTTGCTCTCGACTGTGCACTCGCACGTGTCCTAGTTGCTGGGTTCCGCGTCTTGAAAACTGGGCTCTTTTTCGTCAGCCTGTTTTCTGCTGCCCTCTGAGGAGCTCTGTTACTCACACCTGCTAGGACTCGCTCTGCCCATACTGGCCCCAGGAAGGGCCACAGTCACCCACACTGTCCTCATCCCCGGGGAGGGGCAGGGAAGGATGGAGAATCCAGAGACACCAAGGGTTAGTCCCAGGGGACGGAGCCGAAGCACCCCTCCCGGTAAGGATGTGAGTTTTCTCTCCTGTGTTCCACCACAGCTCTTCCACGGACTGGCTGGGGGACACGGCGCCAGCAGAGATCTCGATATAGTGTACGTGTTGCAAAGACAAAAAGAAAGGCTGTTGTTGTCCCTCATTATTTGATGTGGTCATAACATCTTCCGCTGGATAAATTTGTGAATGTGCACGTCTTGGTGAGTCAGCGTGCCTCACTTTATCTAATAAAGTGTTTGCATTTGACAAGTGGGGTTCTGGAAGCAAACACGTTTTGTAAGTGTGGGATTGGAAAAAGCATTTTAATTTGGAACTGGCCACTATTAGCAGCTACATATTCTTGTTAGGATAATCAAGTGTTTTCAAATTCCTTAGAGATGAGGTTTACTTAAAGAAATCTTAGTCTGTAAACTCTAATTGTAGGATGTTTGTAAGATTATCTTTATTGCTAAGAAACAATTCCTCTGCTGAAGGATTCTTGGCTGTGTAGGAAAGGATTAACCTAGGATTAATAGCAAACTTCCCTAAAGATTCTAGGTACTTGCTTTCTAATTTCTTTAAAACTTAGCATTAGTAGAAAAACAGAAGTGTTAGAAATCACTTTGAGTTTGATTGAAAAGCAGTAATAAAATATAAAGACAAAGTTTCCTTGAATTAAAAATGAAAGCCAATAGGACTTTATAAATCACTTTACAAAAATACAGGGCTGTTTTTTTTTTTTTTTATACAACTGTTCCTTAGGTAGGTGCACTGAGGCACTGCAAAGGGAATAAAAGCAGACTACACCCCCTGGTGGAACATATGTTTGCTAGGCCGTTGATAGCTTTTCATCACTGTAAGTACAGTTAAAGTGCTTATTTAAATCTCTTTCCATCTTAGCTGATTGTAAAACTGTGTTCATTTATGTCAGCTTATGCCTATACATTGCTTTTATAAGTATATGGTTATACTAAGTATGCCTAATTATCAATCAAATTACCCAGGCAAAGTAATTTTTACAATATATGTCTTAGTCGACTGTGTTTCTAAAGACTCCTTTTGAGAGCTCAGAAAGGATTGAAACTCATGCATAACTTGTAACTTACAGCAGTATTTTCACCTCGAAATACACTTGGTAGATTGCTTGGACCAGCCCTCTTGCTTATTGGCCATTACATGGAAGCCTCCTACTTCAATATAAATTCTTTCTACATAAAGACTTAGCAACTGAGGAAAGCAATGGGAGTTGAAAGGACAGTGAATGAAAATAGTGGAAGTCTATAAAGAGGTAATTCACAAAATCTCAGCCTTCACACAGACCCTTAAAAGAAGACACAGGAAGGGAAGTGGGATGACATATGAAGGGTTGTGTGTTTCTTTTCAATATTGTATTTTTCATTTATATACATATTTAATTTCGGTTAGAGAAGACCTTCATTTCTGTATGGTTTGGTAGCACCCAGCAATAATAGCAATAAGTAAATGATTTATTGGAAATTTAACTTCATGAGAAAACTGCTCATTCCATATTTAAAGACATCTTACAGCCTGGCTGGTGTGGCTCAGCGGTTGAGCATCAACCTAGGAACCAAGAGGTCACCAGTTCATTTCCTGATCTGGGCATATGTGTGAGTTTCGGGCTCGACCGCCACTAAGGCCTGTGCAGGAGGCAGCCAGTTGATGATGCTCCTTTCTCATCGATGTTTCTATTTTTCTACCATCTCCCTTCCTCTGTTTCTCAAAATCAAAGACACATTTCATTAAAAAAGTCATAATATATGCTTTCAAGTATGGGACATAATACTTGTTAAATTGTACTCGGTGCCTTAAGTTATTTTATTTTTTTAAAACAGTGATTTCTAGGGTCCATAAATGAGTTAGAGCTGTAATTGCACATATGCTAAATTCATGTCTTCATGGTAATGCAAAGGCATCTAAATTTATAAAGTTTCTTTTTGCCTCAGGTAGGCATCTACTTGAGTGAACTAGGAGTTCGTAATGATACCTTTGATTACTTGAAAATGAAGAATAATCAGTAGTAAGTTTTCTAAATGATTTCTTCTCTGCCTGGGGCACCCATTGTGTGCTTCACAGGCTGGTTGTGTAGCTCAAAGGAGACTGAGGCTGGCACACACCTTGGTAACGTGCTGTGAAAAACAGTGCTTCAGCGCAGAGCTACAAAAGGCGGAGCCAGAGGAGCATGGTGTCCTCTCCTCCATCAGTACAAAAGCTGGAGAAACAGCAAATTAACTACTTCGGTTAAACCCACGAAAGAACTGAGGTCAAAAACTGAGCAACCAAATTAACCTGAAAGGTGAAGAGAGACCGCGCCTTCAGAAAGGCAAGACCTGAGCACTTGCTTCTGTGGGAGGCCACGCAAAGCACATGGACGCAAAGCACATGGACCAGTGAGAAGAGCCAGCGGGAAACGTGCTGTGAGTTGCTAACAGCAAATGCTGGGCTCCGAGGAGGGTGTCACCAACACAGGGCGGTTTGCAGGTCTTGCGGGTTTTTTCTGCACCAGGTGCCCATGGGAAACCGGGGCGGGCAGAGGAGCCTGTGCTGTGGTGTTGGCCGGGGAGAGGAGCAGCAGCCTCTGCCAGACCTCCCGGACCCTCTCATGTCTCTCCCTCCGACTTGACATCTTCCTCTGCAGGAAGAAGGGCACAGAACCGTGGCCTGCGGGCCTGGTGACCCCTGTAGCTCTGGGAGAGGAATGGCACCCAAACTCAATTCTGTCTCATCTCTTGTCATTTCTAAGAAACAAAAGCTTTCATCTTCACGGGGAAGGGGAAGTTCAGATGCATCTTGAGGTCCCTGGGGTAAACCCATCATCCCTGGGGAGGAGAACAAGAGAAAACTAAAAGCTCTGCCCCTGGAGAAGGGCAGGGATGTGTGCTGCCTCACATTCCATGAGGCCTGGAGGAAGGTCACTCCACCAACACTCATGGTCACAGTGCCAGCTGAAACCAGGCATAGGGAGAACACCAGCGACCCTCTTCCCCACTCTCCAGCCATAACACGAACGAGCACTCAGTAGAAAGAGCAGTGGGATACAACCAGGGCAGCTGTGCCAAGAGGACACCCAGAGCCAAGCAGAGAGCAGACTTTATGTCCAGCCCAACTCCTGACTTAGGTTCATAAATCTCCACTCTGAAGACCTAACGAAAAGAAAGCTGTTCTCACCTCCAAGCATGGAACATAGTTCCCTCCGAATCTACTGTTCCATACAACACGTCTGGCTTTCAACAAAGACTTATGGGACATATTTTAAGAATCAAGGGGGAAAACAGTCTGAAGGGACGGAGCAATTATTAGAACCAGAATCAGATGCGACACAGATTGTTAGAACTATCAGACAGGGAACTTAGTGGCTACAATTAATATGTTAATGGCTCTTAAGGACAAGACAGAGAGCATGCAAAATCATGTAGTAACTTCTCTGGGGACATACAGGCTACAAAGAGAGCCACATGAAAACCTTTGAGGAATGGAAAGCAAGAGAGGCCAAGAACACCTGGAATGGGTTTATCCGTAGACCTGGCACAGCTGAGGAAAGAACCCAGGAGCAAAAAAATAAGTCAGTAGAAGTTACTCAAACTGAAAACAAAGAGATAAAAATGTGAGAGGAGAGAAAAATGAACAGAGCTTCCAAGACCTGTAGGACAATTGTAAGTGGTCAGACATTCAGGTAATTGAAATCCCCAGAGGAGAAAAGAAAAACAGGGCAGAGGAAATCATGGCCAAGAAATTTCCAAAATTAAACAGCGTAAGTGCCCATCAGCAGGTAAGTGGATACAAAAACGCTATGGTACATTTACACAATGGAATACTATGCAGCAAGAAAAAAGAAAGGACTCTTACCATTTGCAACAGCATGGATGGACCCGGGGAGTATTATGCTGCGCAAAATAGACGGTCAGAGAAAGATAAGTATCACATGATCTCACTCATATGTGGAATCTAATGAACCAACTAAACTGATGATCAAAAAAAGACCCCACGTCATAGAACAATGAGCAGACTGTCAAGCCTCGGAGGGAAGGCAGGGGAGGGAGGGTGTGAAGAGATCGAGCAATGAACTTCTATGCTTGTATGCATAGCCCATGGACACAGATAATGGGGTGGTGAGGACCTGGGGTAGGGGGAGGATGGGAGCAGGCTGGAAGAGGTTAATGGGGGAAAGGAGGACCTACCTATGTAATATTTTCCACAATAAAGAATTTTTAAAGAAAATAAATAATAAAATTAATAATAATATATTTTCCAAAATCTGTGACAGACACGAAAGCACATTCCAGCTCAGGCTCTGGGGATGCCCAGCATGATAAATACAAACACGCATACACACACCCCCAGTCTTTACTCTTCTAACTGATGAAAACGAGAAAATCCTGAAGTTGGCCAGAAAAAGACAAAAAAAAAAAAGACACATTACCAACAGGGGGCCGGGGATGAGGATTTCAGCAGACTTCTCATTAGTAACCAAGCAAGCATAGACCAATAACATCTTTAAAGTGCTGAAAGGAAAAACTGTCAGCTCAGAATTGTTTCAGCAAAAAAACATTCTCCACAAGTTAAAGAGAAATTGTGTAAAGAGTTTTTTTACACAAACAAAAGATGGAGAGAACTTATTACCTGCAGACCTATTTCACAAGGACTGCTAAAGGAAGTTCTCGAGGCAGGTGGAATACGACGGAGTCAGAAACTCAGTTCCACACATGCAGGAATGAAAAGTGCCAGACGTGAAATAAACAAAAAGTAGAAGAGCCACAACAGCACAGTAGATGCGGGAGCCGGGAGCCAGGCCTTGTGCTGAGCTCTAGTATTTCCTCTTGAAAATGCAGCCATTACACATCACTGAGTGCAAATGGAGTTTCCGTTTGGAAGGACGAAGAACTATTGTGGATGTGTGGTGGTGGCGGCTAAAAAACAGTGTGAAGTACCTAATGCTGCTGAAGTGCACAGTGAAACGTGCTCGAAATGGTGAGTTTTCTGTTTCTTTTACCGCAACAAGAAAAGGCAGCTGCTGCGTCTGAGGAGCACTCAGTAGGACACGAAGCGACCCTCCTTTCGCTCCAGTTGTCTCCTGAAACCCGCCCTGGTGGCTGCTTCTCCCCTTGCCCCTGAAAGGAGTCTCAGCAGTTCCCGTGACTTTTCTAGACCTTCGGAGCCACAAGAATGCCTCATCTCAGTCATTGAAATGCCCAGGCACGGGCCATCGTCAAAGCTCTACGCTTCCTTTAAAGACTCTCTTCCCCGATTGTGGGCTTCCTTCAGGCGGGGTCCTGGGAGGACGGAGGAGGGGCATGGTGGTTCCGTCTGTTTCACACAGGCCTGCACATGTCTTGGTCTCCCGTGGGGTTCCTGACTCCCCCCGGGCTAGAGCTAGGGCCACAAAGGAGTGGTGAGGGGCCAAAGAGTTGTCCTCGGCTAGTTCTGCGAGCGGAGCGCTCTGGCAGGTCAGTGGGTCTCTCTCTCATGGGATGCTTTAATGGTCCCGAAAAGATTGCCCTCCTGTGGACATCCCCTGTAGCTCCTCTGATGAGGGCAGTGCCTCTCTTTCAGTCTTGCCAGGACCCTCTCTTCTCTCTCTGTCTTGCCCCAAACTTTAGCATCCTTGGTCTCTGTGTAGGAGGAAGCGCAGTCCATGTAGGACCATTCAGTCAGCCACTTCCCTGTTATGTTTTCAGACTTAAATGAGGCATCCCCCAAGCTCCCAGAGAAAATAAAAGTCCTCAGGGGAGTGTGTGTGTGTGTGTGTGTGTGTGTGTGTGTGTTTATTAACCTCTTGCTTAGGCTGGAGGTGAGAAGGAACTGTCTCCCTTCCCCTCCCACACTTCAAATGGGGGAGGAAAAATGTCAAAATACTTGAACAGCTTTCTCCAAAGACATTCTCTTTCTGGGGCTCAGATGAGTATTGAGCACACAGTCATAAACACTTCCCTCTGCTGCAAGCTTTTCCTTGCCTTGGTGCAAGTGCTTTTGATTATTTGGTATCAATTGTTCATTTAAAATAAAAAAAGAACAAAACAAGCCAGCCCTGGCTTCTGTTGCTCAATGGTTAGAGTATCGGCCTGCAGCGAGGAATCACTGGTTTGATTCCCAGTCAAGGGCATATACTTGGATTGCAGGTTCACTCCCTGCCCTCAGTTGGAATGTGTGCAGGAGGCAACCAATTGATGTGTCTCTCTCACATCAGTGTCTGTGTCTCTCTCTCTCTCTCTCTCTCTCTCTCTCTCTCTCTCTCTCTCTCTCTCTCTCTCTCTTCCCCCCTCCCTACTTCCCTTCTACTCTCTCCCTGAAAAGCAATGGAATTAACAGAAAACCAAGCCAGACCAAGTCCCATTGGCACACCCTGTTCAGCAGACTCAACTTCAGCACAACCAGGAGATGCATGCAGAGCTGGAAGCTACGCTCAGTGAAAGGTTTACCATTTGGTTCTGTTACTATAGCACCTCCATCCAGGTTATAAGTAAAAGTGCGAATGATGAGAAGCCTGGGGTGCTCTTCCCTAGCCCCCCTCACACCTCAGAGATAAGGCATGACCAGGTAGAAAAAGCATGTCTGTTCTCCTTTAATTTCCTCGCAGTCTCAGCCTTCTTCATCCTTCTTCCTATTTTCTCTTTGCTTTTTTTTTTAATCTTTACGATGGATTTGGTCGCAGACAAGGTGCACAGATCTCCCCGAAATCATGAGCCGAGCCGCCATCTGCCCGAAGGTCGTGATACAAGGGCCCGACTCCATGGTCCAGCTCATGCTCTGGTTTTCTGACTTCACAGAATCCACCAGAGGACAAGCAGCATCCTTATTAAGAGCTGGTTCTCTCTTAATTTAGGAAATGTTTCTCACCCAGTGTTTCCTAGTACCACTGAAAGAGCTATTTTTAAAAAGATCATCTTAGCTTTTGAATAAAACTAGTACAACAGTCTACATTCCCAAATAGTAACTTTTTTTAAGATGAGAACTTCACAGAGTGATGGAGCTACAGTCGGAACTGGTGTGTGCTCGTCCATAGCCAGGTCCCAGGCGAGCAACTCACAGCCTCCCTCCCTGCTCCTCTCCAGTCCCTGCCAACTGCGGCCGTCACGGTTCTCCCATCTGCACCCCCTCCACACGAGACTTGTTTAGAGCGTGTTACCACATCGCATGAAATGGTAAAGGAGGGACGCACAGGCTTTTAAAAATATGTCAGTATTTCCTGATTATCTTTTTTTATGAGGTCAAACCCTTCCTTTTGACACTTAATGAATAAAATGCCCATGTTGCAAGAAATGAGATAATGAATTGTAAAAAGACATAATCAGCAATGACTGAGTAATTAAGGAAATTGAAATGCAGAGTCATTTGGGACTACATTAATAATAACACAATTTGTTCCATATGCTAAAGAATTCTGTTTTTAGAAAATCAGTCGTCACACATGTTTCATAGCAAAAAAAGAAAAAAAATTAATGTTGACTAATAGGAACTGTAATTAGATGTTCTGCTTTTAAACAGCTGAATAAAAGATGAAATCATATAGAAAGTATATTTAGATACAAGTCAGAAAGTAAACTGATTATTATTCATATGCTGTTAATAGGCACTGTAATTTATGCACCCAGTGAGAATTGTGTTAGGCAATTAAGAAAGGGAGTCACACTTGACTTTCCTTTATGCGTTCACATTTATAGTATGTATTGTACTGCAGTGTTCCAGAGACTGTCTTCTATCTCAGCCTTCAGCGTAGCCCTGGGAGTCAGGTCGTGAGTGATGTACAGAGACGTGGGGCCTCTGGGGTAAGGTACTGCTGCCAGCGGTCCCGCGTGCCTTTGTGGGGTGTTACCTGCAAGGGGTGGGGACTTCTCAGCTTCTCTGCGCCAGAGGTTCCTGGGAGGAAAACAGTGATATCTGACTTCCAGAGGCCACCGTGGGAGGTCGATATAGAGGAGAGGGTAGGAGGCAGTGACTGAGCACAGTCACTGGGATGGGCCCTAGCTGTCGAACCCTGTCATCAGCAGTGGCCACATCTCACTCATCGTTGGCACACCTGTTTCGGTGGGACACACCCACCATCCACTGCTTTGTAAAGGGAAGGCATCAGAACAGATGTGTGAGATCGTGGCTTGAATGAACAAGTTTCTGATTTTGGATTCTCCATGAAAATGATGTACCTTTTCGGAGAACGAAATAACTAGTGTGAACAGGAGTGCAGGATTCTAACACTCTCCTGACCTCTCCAGTACGTGTGCATGTACACCGTGGCCAGTGAGCACACGGATAAAGCTGTCCTGTGACTGCACTCATTTATTCATACGAAGGAACTGAACATGGAGCAAGCAGCTCCCCTTCACTGTGGGTGTGAGGTGTGCAGGTGCTCTGCCCCTCAGGCTCGAGACCCTGCCTGTGCCCGGTTCTTCCTGTATTCTCACTCTGCGATGTGTCACAGGGGAGGTGCTGAGTTCATGGGGAGAGAGTCCCCTTGGCTCCCAGACTCCTACTTTGTGTTCTTTGTTAGGTTTCTGAACAGCCTCAGACCTGCCTTTTCTTTCACAGAGAAGAAACCAGAACTCTTACTTGCTTCTTTGGGCTTATATGTTGACATTAGAGGCCCAGTGCATGGATTTGTGCACTGGTGGGATCCCTTGGCCTGGCCTGCAGGGATTGGGTCAAAACCAGCCTGGTGCACAGATTTGTCCAGGGCGTGTCCAGCCCATCTTGACCAGTCCCAATCGGCCAGACCCCAGCAGCAAGCTAATTTACTAGTCAGAGCATCTGCCCCCCAGTGGTCAGTGCACACCATAGCGACTGGTCGAGTAGTTGAATGAATTGTCAGACACTTAGCATATTAGGCTTTTATTGTATAGCATGACACACACAGTACAGTTTTGTGGAAAGAGCATTGGAACAGATCTCTGAATACCTGGGTTTGAACTGGCTACTTTTGTGGCCTTAAGAAAATTCCTCTGTGCCTCAGTTTGCTCATCCATAAATCCGAGATAATAATACTTGTCTTACAAAGTAGTTTGAAGGTCAAATTGACCCCTGAACAATTTGGTAGTCAGGTGTACCAACCCCCCCCCACGCAGTTAAAAATCCATTTATAACTTTTGACTCCCCCAAAACTTAATTACTACTTAATTACTACAGGATGCCTTACCGATAACACAAACAGTAGTTTAACATGCATTTTGCATTTTAAATGCATTATGCACTATATTCTTATAACCAAGTAAGCCAGAGAAAAGAAAATGATATTAAGAAATTCATAAAAGCCCTAGATGGTTTGGCTCAGTGTACAGAGCATTGGACTGTGGACGGGAAGGTCCCAGGTTCGATTCTAATTAAGGGCACATGTTCAGGTTGCAGGCTCCATCCCCAGTGCAGGAGGCAGCCCTTAATGATACTCTCATCACTGATGTTTCTGTCTCTCTCTCCCTCTCGCTTCCTCTCTGAAATCAATAAAAATATATTTTTTAAAAGAAATTCATAAGGAAGAAAATACATTTACAGTGTTTATTGAAAAAAAAACTGCATACGCCGACCTGCGTAGTTCAAATCTGTGTTGTTCAGGGTCAAAGTGTATTTCAGAGTGCTTTGCAAACTATAAATCACGCTATAAATGTCAGGGTTGTTTTTATTGTAGTTAATATTTTATGTATCTATCACCTTCCTTAGACCACAAGTCCTCAAGGCAGTAGACATCTTACAGGTCCCTGGCTGCACCCATGTAAATCATAGCCCATCGTTGTTCTCAGTGGACAAGTAATTGCTCATATGCAGCCCTGCACTGTGGTTGGTGGAATAAAGTGCTCCTACTCCCCCCAAAAAAGATGTCCACATCCTCAGCCCAGACATGTGAAGATGCAGGGCGTTCAGGTTATCAGTGCGGTTCAGGTTACTCATCAGGTGACCTTGAGATGCAGAGATTGTAGAGATGATCTGGTGTGGTCCAGTGCAATCACAGTCTTCATCAATGGGGGAGCGAGAACCAGAGGGCTGGGAGCATGAGGAGGGTTTGGGGACGGAGGAAGGGGGCATGGAGAACGGGGCCTACAGGAGCTGGCAGGGTCTGGGAGCGGATTCTCCGCTGGAGCTTCCAGAACAGAGGACCGTGGCATTAGCCCATCTAGACTGTAAGATCGTGAGTTTGTACT
>PVJC01000043.1:0-201143 GCA_004026665.1 Murina feae | reverse complement strand
ACACACAGGAGGACTGCTCCGAGCCTCAGATGCGGCTGGGGGCAGGTCCCCAGTGGCGACACACACACACACACACACACACACACACAAAAGGCGCCTGGCAGACTGGGGCCATCATAGGACATCCACTGAGGGGTCCCAGACTGTCAGAGGGCACAGGCCGGGCTGAGGGACTCCCTCCACCCCAAGTGCACAAATTTTTGTGCACCGGGCCCCTAGTATATAATAAAAGTCTAATATGCTAAGTAGCTGGTTGGTCGTTCAACCAATCAAAGCGTAATATGCTAATGATATGCTAAGGCTGTTCAACCACTCGCTGTGACATGCACTGACCACCAGGGGGCAGACACTCCAACTGGTAGGTTAGCTTGCCGCTGGGGTCCAGCAAATTGGGACCGAGCAAGACTGGCTGGACATGACCTGGAGCCCTCCCATGGCCCCTCCCTGGCTAGCCAACCTCCTGCATCCCTCCCTGGCCCTGATCGTGCACCAGTGGGGTCCCTTGGCCTGGCCTGAAGCCTCTTGCAATTTGGGACCCCTCAGAGGATGTCAGAGAGCTCATTTTGGCCTGATCCTGCAGGCCAGGCTGAGGGACCTCACTGGTGCATGAATTCCTGCACCGAGCCTCTAGTTTTAATAATAAAGGAGAGGATACTGCAAGACAGACAGGATAAAAGAAGAGAAATACATTTAAAGCAAGGTTTAGAACCATGCATACATATAATAGGTTAGCATTTGTGTATGCATAATTATTCCTGGGGAGATACAGGAAACTAGTAATGTTTTGGTGAATGTGCCATTATTATCTATTTTTAAAATAGAAATGTTTGAAAATGATTTGCTGAGGAATCATATAATACAGCCATTCTACACCAGCAGATCAGAGGTTAAAACTGATAAACAGCCATTATCAAAGACCACAGAGCCCTCAAAACTTAAAATATTTTCTTTAGGGAAAAGTTTGATGATTCTTATTTTAGAAGGATTTGGATAAAATAGATGAGTGTGAAGGAAATATCAAGTAGGATATCCAGGTTTTGAGCTTGAGTTTTGGGTGGAAACAGTTAGGGGTGGTACCCGCTGACCTGGAGCACAGAGGAGGAGCGATCGTGGTAGAGGAGGTATATTGAGCAGGGAGACAGTTGTAGAAGATTCTGCGTAAAGTAGATCCCTTATCCACTGAGGATATGTTCCAAGACCCCTAGTGGATGCCTGACACCACAGATAGTACCAAACCCTATATACGTATCCCTTGTAGTTTCCCATACATACATATCTACAGTAAAAGTTAACTTATAAGTTAGGCACACTAATAGACTATCCATAATAGCTAATCACAAAATAGAACAACTGTAACAATGCGCTGTAATAAAAATCACATGACTCAGCTCAATGAAAATGAGCAACGTTTAGGAAAGGGGGAAGAGAAAGAAGTCCCTAGAATTCCAAGTCCTAGTCATTTTCACTGTATTCTGTAGACATTAGGGAACCGAAGCAGGATAGTGAGTAGAGGAATTCATTAAGAGAAGGTAAATATTTTTTTAAAAAGAAGACTGAATGTATAGCAACTCTCTGGGAATACTAAGATTCAGCCAGATTTCTTTGAAGGTTAGTGTCTTGAGAATTAGGACCCAGTGCTCCAGTATACCAGTCCTTGTTCAGACTGAACAGGGAAAGAATTCATTTCACGTGACTACACAGAACCAAGCCATTTCCTGGTGCACCTACCCTTGAGACCTGGGGAAATGGGATGTGGAAGAGATGGGTACTGGTAATTCTGATGAGGATTTAATTAAGAACTCAGTTTTCCCCAGACTTCCAGTACTTGACTGCCTGATGTTTCTTTAATAGGAACTGTTGATATGTTCTTATTACGGTGGGTTATTTATGGGAGCAGGTCTCTTCTCTCTGCTCAATTATGTTTTGTTTGGGAGACTTGCGTTCTTTTATGACTCTGGTTCTTAATTGAGTCTGTTGTCTTCCCCAAAGATGCACTTAGCCTGGGGACCCATTTGTTTGCGGCTTTTCCTCTCCCAGAGTTCCAACCACCTGTTGCCTTTCTCTTGTTTTCACTGATAAACTCCAAAGCCATAGGAAGGGTGACTCCCCGTCCCTCATTCTCAGGTCCACCTATGGGCGTTGCTCCTGGCCCATGACCTTGGCCTGCAAACTCAGCTTCCTTTAAAGTTTGGAGACAGGATTCTTTAAAACTGCGCCTCAGTATCCGACGTTTTTGAAATTCTAAGAAAACGGCAAATTTCAGGTGCTTGGGGGGTCAAGAAATACATTGGAGATTCTGAATGGAAAGGTATTTATAGATGTTTCCTTACGGAGGAAAGACGTCTGGTTCACTGCCTTGAAAATATTCTCAGCTGTGGGTACATTATAGTTGGGTCCTGGAACACTGTGATATTGCTATATTATTTTGTAGCCTGGATTCCTTCCAGCATTACAGGACGATGATGTGTTCATAACCATACTGTGGACCTGCATTATGTTGAATGACCACAGAAATAGTCTATGTTACAGATACATGATAATTCGTGCAACCAGTTTCCCGTTGGTGTGTATCCAGGGGATTTTCAAGCTGCGATGAGTAACTTGGGACATGCATCGTTATGCACACCCACAGTTATGTCTGAAGGATCAGTTCCTGGAAGGCAAACTGCGGAGTCCACGGACTTTTAAAAATCTCTGGACTGTCAAATTCCAACAGGTCAGATTTCAACTGGAGCTGAAGGTGTGAGTAGTTGGGAATACATGCCTGAGAACGGGAACAGCGTGTGTGAGAGTACGAATGTTAGGAATTAGCGTGTGGGTTTCCCTCCCTGCTAGTCCACTTTGAAGATGCACTGTCCCGATGAGATCAAGTCAGTGTCGGAACTGTCTTCTGTTCAGGCACAAAACCACAGCTCCGAGGTAATTGGGTAAATGCTCTTACCAAAGAGCATTCCCTTTTCCTAGCACAGCACACAGCACACAGCACACAGCACACAGCTGGGTGTGTGGTCAATGTATGTTGGACTGAACTGAGTCAATCTTCCTCCTCAGGAACTCCCTGTCAGCCTAGAATTGTGGGATAAAATGCAACAACACGGACATCGACAGAGAGGCTTGATTGATCACAAGTTTGTGATCACGAAGGGAGAGTTTCATTCTACAAATACCCCCTTTTCCTCATCATTGACGTTCCCAGTTTTGATTCCGTAGCTTCCAGACATGCAGGAACTATGCAATGGGATGAAAACGTGAAACATGAGCACAGCCATTTATCATGTTCGCTGAAGAGGGTCCTGGTCCCCTGGGATGCTTCCAGCATGTGAAGCTCACTCTCCCGCCACTTGCCCCTCTGGCTGCTCAGCAGGGTTGTCTCAAGCTCCTAGATGCTCTCCTTGGCGCTGACAGGTGCTCTCTGGGGGCTGGGAAAAAGTCCCCCACCTCCCTTGGAGGGAGCTCCCCGCCCCCCCGTTTCACCTCCAAATATGACTGATGCTTCAAGGTCTGACTCCTGAGTCACACCCTCTGTTCAGCCACATCCATCACTGTCCTGGTCTGAGCCCACTTCTCTATACTATGTGGGGCCTCTGGAGACCACAGATGGCCCTTTGTTCTCTCCCTAGAGGCCCAGTGCACGAATTCATGCATAGGTGGGGTCTGGCCGTCCAGCCCCAGGCTGCAGAGGGGAGAGGGGATAGGAGGCTGCCCCTGCCAGCCAGCCCCACCCCCTGGTCAAACTCCCAGTCAAACTTCCAGTCAGTCAAGGAGACAATTTGTATATTAGTCTTTTATAATACAGGATTGGTCACAACCTGCAACAAGAGATCTGTTTCTAGTGCTGCCATAACGAATCACCACTAAGTTAGCTGCTTAAAAGAACGCCCATGCATTACGTCACAGCCCTGTGGTGAGAAGTCTGGGCACAGTACCTTGGTCCTTTGCTGACGGTCTCACCTGGCGGGGGCCCGGCTGGGTTCTTACCTGGATACTCTGGGGCAGAATCTGCCTCCGGGTAGAGTTTTGCTCCTCGGCTTGTGGACTGAGCCCCAACTTTCTTGCTGGTCATCAGCGGGGCCCGGTCTTTGCCGCCAGAGGCTGCCTGCACTCCTCTTCCTTGCTCCCTACATGGGTCCCTCCAGCAGTGGGGGTTCGTGCTTCTCTCCTGCTGCCAATAGCTCCTTCTTCTTTCGTGGCTTCTCTCCAAACTCACCCGGGAAAGCTCTGTGCCTTCAAAGGCTCCTGTGATTAGGCTGGACCCCTGCATAATCCAGGATAGTCTCTCTGTTTTAAAGGTCCCTTTTGTCATGGCAACCTGACATTCACAGGTGTTAGGGGTTAGAGTGTGTCCTCTAGGGGTAGCAGGGGCTGTCTGCCCTCTTCAAGGGGTGACGGCAGGGACCCAGCTTTCCTCACTCGTCTTTCCTGCCAGGTCTCGCCAGGGCCGGTGTTCAGCCCTCCTCGCCCTGTGGAGGCCTCTGTGATGTGCGTTGCACAGACACCGAACACCTCTTCTTGTTGCAGAGCCCTTTAACATTGCGGGGCAAGCTAGATGCACAAACTGAGGCTCAAAGAGGGCGATTCACTTGGGGACTGAGAGTACAGACAGGGCACGGGGTCACACTGCAAGGCCGGAGGAGACCGCAGGTCTCCAGGCTGCCGGGCCGCACTCCTTCCAAATCGGGAGAATTCCCTGCAACCACAAGCCCAATGATTAAGGGACGATCTCCCCGATTTCCACGAGAATCGAATCGCAAGGGAGCAGCTGGCAGACCAGTTGGAAGTTGGGCAGGCTGTCGCTGGGCTCCCCCGGCCAAGGACCGGCAACGGCCCCCCCAGCGAATGGCCCTCGGGTCACTAGCGCAGCCTAAATGGAGGCGCCAGCGTGGACAACGCTTCCCTGCCTTTTCCAAGCCGACCCGTGGCTCTGACTTGGCCATGGTCCGTCTCCAGGTAACAGTTTGAAAAACGGGAGGGAAGTCAGAGAATCACACAACGGTAGAGCTGGGCGACAGTGGAGAGATCATCTAGTCCAACCCCTTGTGCTGATTTTAAAGATGGGGACCACACGGGTGGGGAGGTTGCCCGAGTGAGCGGGAGACTCATGACTAAGATCCAGCCATTCTGCTTTCCAAGCCCGTGACATCAGTCCTTTCCACTCAGTCATCCTGTGGCCTCCCTTTACAACCCACAGCTTCGTGGCTTACACATGTGCATGCACCCCAGTGTGTTTGTGTAGATTCACCCACACACATACACCAGCAACGTTAGTAGATTAATGGGACACTGGGCTCTGACGCCAGGCTATCTGGGTTCAAACCTCTGAATGCCAACTTAAGCTCTCAGTGCCTCAGTTTCCTCATTTGCAAACAAGAATAATAACGGTAGCACGTTCATAGGGTTGTTTTGAGGATCCCCTGAAATACGATACGAGAAGGGCTTAAAACGGTGTCTGGCATTCAGTAAAGTGCTGGGAAATTGCTTGCCATTATTATTTCCAGAAAGTTGACTGCCATGCCTGCCTATTATTCTCTTGGTTGAAAAATAACGATCTAATAAAAATAATAATTCCATACAACAATACTCACAAACTGAAACGCCTGGAGGGGCTGGGGATTGAAGTGGGTTGGGTATAAGAAAAATTGTGTGACCAGCACCCCTCCCTCCCCACCCCCTGATTCTACTTGCTTTTCCATTTTGAAAGAGAAATGAGCACAGAAAAATATTTCATAGTAAAAGCAACAGCGAAGGAAGCACAGCGATACATGGTGACTGTGCCTCAGTGTTAGGGATGATAGGGAGTGGTGGGGACTGCAGTGAACTGGAGCAAGAGGACACGTGCCCTGTGCAAAGGGCAGTTGCTACTCAGTTTCAGCTGATTGCTGCCATGTGGGAATTTAGATCTGATGATGTCAGATCTCTTCTTCTTCTTCTTTATTTTTTTTTTCAAGAGAAGCCAGAAATCTGCATTTTTAATGTAAAATCTTTCAATTATTAAATATTGGCTCAACTCTTTGAAAACATTTGATGAGCCAAACAAAACATCTGTGGACCAGATTCAGTCACAGCTGCCAGTGCTGTTTCTGCCTTGCATTTGAGAGCTGCAGTCATCCCCTGACTTAATCCTGTGGTGTCCCTGTGAGCATCCCTGGGTGGCTATCAACGGCCCCATCTGGGGATGAGATAAAGAAACTCCGAGGGTGGCAGCTCACTGCAGGTAACTCAGCTGGTTAAACGGAAAAATCTGAGACTCCAAACTTGTTTTCCAAGGAAGCCTGCATCCTGTTTGTAAGATAGGCCCTTTCCTTCCCCTGGGCCCCAGTTTCCCCATTAGCAAAGCAGACAGAGGAAACGGGGTTTCTCCCAGGGCTTACTGAGTACTATCATTACTCCAGGCTACCCCTTATCACACATACTACCTGCGGGGCTCTAGGCTGAGTGCCTTTCACGGTAGGACATCTGCTGTTTTTGTCTCCTTGCTTCCCTCCCAGTGGGGACCATTCCCTCTCTCTGTATGTGATTCTGGTGGAGCCATTGATTATAGTACACTAGAGGCCCAGTGCACAAAATTTGTGCACTGGTAGGGTCCCTAGCGACTGCCGGCTGCTGGCCGGGGCCTCCCTCCCTTCCCCTGGCTGGCCCCACCCCCTGGTTGAACTCCTGGATGACTTCCCAGTCCAGGGGACAATTTGCATACTGTACTTTTATTATATAGGATAGTAAGCATCAGCCATTGGCCACAGGATCCAAGCCTGGCCCATCCTCCTTTCCCATCTTCCCAGCAACAGCGATAAATTAGTTCATGAGGTGGGAAGGTGACCCCAGCAGGGTCTAGGGAACTGATCTGGGGTTGCCCTGCAGATGCTGACAGAAAAAAGCCCTTCTCCTTTTGGGTAGCTGAGCCAGGGCTGTGGGTGGCCATGTCCCCACCGCCCTGGAAAGGTCTCTGCACGGGGAGAGAAAGGGCCAACACGCGGAAAGGCAGAGATAAGACGGGAGAGCAGAGGGAGAGTCGTGATGGTCCAGAACTCAGCCTTCGGTGCTAGATGCCAAGACCCTGGACCCCACAGCAATTCTCAGCTTTAATGCGCTTCCTCATTATGCACGGAATCCTAAGAACCAATCAATCCCTTAATCAATTCCTTAAGCAAGTTGGGTTTCTATTCATCCCGAACAAAAAAGTCAGACAGTTGCCAAAGAACATTTTTACAACCAAGCAGTTCAGGCGACGGCATCTAAACGCAAAGTCCACCAGGACGTCGCTGGGCGAGCGCAGGGCCCCACCCCTCTGTTCCCTGCTGGCCCCCGGGGCTGCGCACAGGACCGGCCCCAGGAGGTGCTCCGCAAATACTTCCTAAGTGGATAAATAATACATGAGTGTTGCCTAATGTTACCCTTGCACAAACCCTAATGGGGAGACATTATCGTCCAAAGCGCTGAACGGTGAGGTAAGGGCCAAGCTCACCTGCTAGGACGTGGCGGCAGCCGGGTTTGGATGTTACTCCTGAACCTGGACTTCCAGCCTGACAGCCCCCTCTAGCTCGTGTCCTGGACTCTGTGCACGCAGGGAATCAGAGTGATCTTTCGAAGGCATGGACTTAATTCAGTCGCCCTCTGCCCGCCCCTCACTTACAACCCTCGTTGGACCCTTCTGCCCCTGCCCATGCCTTCCCCACTACCCCCACTGCTTCGCCCTGCCCTTCGGCAGCGCCCAGCGCCCAGACAGAGTTCCCCTGCCTGCTGGTTTTTGTTCCTCCCAGTCCTGTGAATCTGTTCCAAGTTTCTGGTGAGTTATTGGATCCTCAGTTTTAAATCTTTTTCATATGCAAGTAGTTTATCCTCATTAAGAGAAATCCTATCTTCTGCTTGTTTAACTCTGTCAGTTAAATCCGTTAAGTTTATTTGTGTTTGCCCAGTGGTAATTTCTATGGAGAGAACATCTGAAACCATCCGCGGGGTAGAAGTTGAAGGAGCCGGTGGAAGGCCCCGACTCTGTGACCGATTTCCCTGACTTCTCCCCCACCCAGGACAGCGCCGTCCATCCATCCACGGAGGCTGACCACAGGGCTGCTCATCTCTGGGTCCTTTCGAGTTTTGAGTTTGTATAGGAACAGCCTCGACTCTCAGGATTTCACATTGTGTGGCTTTCCTGTTGGAGGGAGTTTTGGGGGAGAGCCGGTTTTCCTGATTTCTGATGCGGTTTGTTAATGAGCACTGTTGTGCCCTCAGATGAAGGGGAAGGACCCGGATTCATGCCCAGGGTGTGATCCTTGCATCCTCTGGGTTCCTGCTGCAATTTGTACCTTCTACAATTCCCCCCTCAGATCAGGTTCATCTACCTTCGTCCCCTTCTAGACTCTGAAAGGGCTTGGATAATTGGTTACACGCGCCGCCGCCCCCCCCCCCCCACACCCCAGTTTATCTAATAGAGCATCTTGGATATAGTAAACTCTTTTCATGTTTGATGATGAATGAATGAATGAATGAATGAATGAATGAATGAATCTATGAACATCAGCAGCACACACACCCTGCCTTCCCAGAATGCCTACTGCCCAGGACAACCACAAGGGAATGGTCCTAGGAGCCCCAGGGGGGTGGGGGTGGGGGTTATCGTTGCTCCTGTTTTACGAGGCTTTTAAACATTTATTTTCTTATCTTCATTTTGTTCAAGGGGAAAAAATATCCTCACCTAGTTAATCAAAAGTTTCCAGTGTTGGTTCTTTCAATGCAAATTGCAATTTCCAAATGACGCAGAACAAAGATAAACTGCAATTGCAAAACCAGGCAGCTCAAAAAGAGAAACTGGAGATTGCAGAGCAGAAAAGATAACTTAAACAAAAGTTTGCCTGTCGACTCCCTGCACTCCCCCATCCAGGTGTTTTAGCATCTCATTTTGGCTTTAGAGAAGTTTGTAATAGATGGAGCTTTTAACTGTGAATTAGGTTGTCAAGATAGATAGTGAGCATCCCATCAATGGAGGCAGGCAAGTGAAGGTTGAGTGACTAACAATGGGGAAAAACAGAACAGAAAACAACTGACTAGAATATAGGGAAGGGTCCAATATTGTGCTTTAAGAACCCCAAAATGACAAATTCTACAGTACAACAGGTAGACAGAAAAGAGTAGTGGAACACAGCTTAAGATTTAGGTTCAGACAGTTCTGAGACTGACTCTTGGCTACAATGATGAATAGCTGTGTGTCTTCGAGGAAGTTACATAGCTTCTCTGATTAAATGAGATATAAATCTAAGGAACCTACCTGGCAGAGAGTACATTAAAACATGCTAGTTTTATTTATTTGTTCTTTTAAGAGGAGAAGTATGGTAGATTGCAAAAATTTCTCCCATTTATGGGGGAAAATTTGTGCACTGGGAAGTGGAGGGTCTCTCAGCCCGGCCTGTGCCCTCTCGCAGTCTGGGACCCCTCGGGGGATGTTCACCTGCTGGTGTGCTTGGTGAGGGGCTGATGGCTATTTGCAGGCTAGCCAAGCCCCCCCAGTAGGGACCCTCAACCCATGGGGGTGTGGCCAGCCTGGATGAGGGGTTGAGGGTCGTTTTCAGGCTGCCCACAGCTCCCATTGGCCCAATGTTTCAGTGAGGCTGGCTAGAACCAGGTTCTGGGGTTTATTTATCTTCTATAATTGAAACTTTGATACTTTGAGTGGAAGTCTAGGCAGGTAACAGAAGCCTCCTGTTTGCTTCAGCTCTGTGGCTTCTATAATTGAAACATTGTTGCTTGAGCAGATTCCCGAAGGCCTAGTCAGGCAGTTGCAACAGAAGCCTCCTGTTTACTCTTGTTCCGTGGCTGCCAGCACCCATCTTGGCTGGGTTAATTTGCATACAGCTGCTCTGATTGGCTGGGAGGTGTGGCTTGGCTGGTGGGCATGGCTTAGGTGTCTCAGAGTGATGGTCAATTTATATATTACTCTTTTATTAGATTAGATACCCATCAGCAAAGTGACATTCTCTCTCTCTCTCTCTCTCTCTCTCTCTCTCTCTCTCTCTCTCTTTCCACTGAGGAATCTGGCTGTGGTTATGTGATTTGCTTTGGCTAATGGGGCATTACACAATTTGGCACAAGCAAAAGCTTGCAAAGTATAGTCGGGAAGCCCTGAATCTTATGGCCATGAGAGTGAGCCTGGTGTAGCTTACTGGATGGGCAGATGCACATGACTAGTTTCCCCTGCTCACTCACGCCAATATGTGAGTGAGGTCCTTCCAGACCCTTCAGCCCCCAGCGAACCCACCAGCTAACTGTAGAACTGCCCATTTGACCCACAGATTCCACAATCAGTAATAAAAATGGTTCTTATGTTAAGCCATGGGGTTTTGGGGTGGTTTGTTACACGGCAAAAGCTAACTCTTACAAGTAGACTGGAAAAGTTACCTACAGAAATCAATAAGGACATGGAACTTGCTTTTCAGAATCTCAGTTGATGGGTGGCATTGCCATAAGGCAAACACATCCCCTGATGCAAGGACCATCGGTGTGAGCAGAACTGTCAAAACATAGCTGAACTGTCTGCCTGTCAGGCTTTCAGCCAATTTACTTTACAGAAATGTATGGGAGAGCCAAGAGCAGTGCATATGAATGTTTAGGCTGCTAAATACAAAAGGATATTTAAGCCATATTGACACAAGTGCTGTATTCCCAGAAAAACCCCCAGGTCCTCCTGGAGAGGAGGCTGGCTTGGGGCTGCCCTGGTGGAGAGACTGCCTGTGATCCCTGGGTACAGCAGAGAAATAGTCAAACATTCTATAGAGCTCACTTTAATATTACCTAAAAAGCGCCGTTCCCAGCCTTTGATGTCTTCGCTTGCTAGAAATAACACTTCCCTCATCAAAAAAGTTGTTTGATCCCTGAATTCCTTTTTTTTTTCTTTCACATATTAACTCAGAGCGTGTCAGTGTCCCCTGAGGATGGAGCAGAGAAAGTGGGTAGTCAATTGAGTGAATATAGTTATTTAATATCATTATTATTGAAGCCCTGAATGGGGGCCCTAGCCTGTTGATAATCCCATGGTTCCTGCCCCGCCCCCCCCCCCCCCCCCCCCCCCCCCCCCCCCGGCCGCTCTCCCCCCCACTGCCCCACCAACCCACTAGCCAGTTCTCACATCATCTCCCACGTGGTGATGGCAGCTCTTCTCTGGCTTTCAACACTGTGCCTTCAAGACTCGGGGTACACACACCGCTGAGTGATCTTTTAAAAATGCCACACTCCTGTGAGCCTCTGGCTCAGATACCTGCAATGGCTCCCAACTCCCTAGGGCCCTGAGACGCAGCTCCTTCCCCTGTTGTGCTAGTTTCCTAGGGCTACTGTTACAAAGTGCCACACACTGCGCACCTTAAACTACAGAAATGTAGTGTCTCCCCGTTCTGAAGACCAGAAGTCCAAGACCCAAGGGCTGGCAGAGCTGGCTCCTCCTGAGGGCGGTGAGCGAGGATCGGTTCTGTTCCTCTCTCCCAGCTCCCGGCAGCTTCCGACCATCCTCGGCCTGTAGATGGCAACCTTCCTGTGTCTTCACCTCACCCTCTCTCCATGCACATCTGTCTCTGCATCTAAATTCACCCCCCCCTTTTTTTATGAGGACACCAGTCGTCCTGAATGAGGACCCACCTCCACAGCTTCATCTTTAACTTCATTATCTTCAAAGACCCTCTTTCTAAGTCACATTCACAAGTCCTGGGGTGAGGGTGGGGTACAGAGGGTCAGGACCTCACCATCTTTATGGGGAACTTTGCAGCCTGTAGAACCTGTTTTGAAGGCCCTTCCTAGGACTGCATCCCTGTCCTGGGTGTTCCCTGATGGTCCTGATGTCTTCGCAGTTCCGGCTGCAATGCCATCTGTTGTGGCTAAGATCCAGCTTCTGTGTCGTTCGATTGATAGCAGAACAGGATTTCTGTGCCTCCATTTCTTTACCTTTAAAATAGACATAATAGTGGGCCCTCACCTCCGGGGCATTGCTGTGAGATTTCAATGAATTTATAAAAATAGACCTTTTGAGTAGTGCCTGGCTCCTAAGAAGCATTCCGTGAATGTTAATTACAATTATTTTTATGTTTTCCAAAGGCTTCCCTTGTTTCTTTCCTCCAGTGAGGCTCACCCTTTCACTGCCCCCAAATAGGAGGTTGTGGTGGCGTCCCAAGGGCACACTGCAGGGCCCCAGGATGGAGATCCGGACCCCTTGCCTGAAACCAGGGCTGTTGCATGGGCTTGTCGCTCCGTGCCTCCCTGGCCCCCGGTTACACGCTGCTCCTCCTCTTCTGGTGCCTTTCTGTGATCTCAAATGGTCCCAAGGTTGAGCCACGAAAATCATTTTCTAAGAAACCAAGCTTCCAATCTGAACAGAGTGCGCCCTAGGTGTTAGCAAGCCGCTGTTCTGTTCCGTGTTAATTTGTCACTGGGGGAATCGGAGGGGCCAAGGAGAGCACCGAGCCCTGGGTAATGGATCTCTCCGGAGTTTGCTCCCCAGTCTTCATCAGCATCCTAATTATTCCACACCTTTTTAATAGAGGAAGCATTAGCATTCCTAAACTGCGTGGGGGTCTGATTGAAATAATGTCTCCTGAATTATCTTTTCATAAACCAGAAAAATAAATAAATAAGTGGGACGCTCCACAGACAGCCTCCTGCTGGGCTGCTGCCTGGCCAGGGTCAAGAGGGATGGAACAGGCTGTGACTGCGTTTGACCCACTGAGGGCAAGAGATGTTGTTGCCTGGTCCCTTTGCTCCTCCTCCCCATCCTCCCTCTCTGCACTCCTTCCTCAAGGTCCAGTCCATGGGAGTCCTCCTCCAGGAAGCCTTCTCTGACTTCCTCTCCTGGCTACATGGAGAGTATGGACCATCAAACCAGGCTCTTTAATTGTCTCAAGCACCACCTCTGCTGTTCTGGGTGTGTGTCCCTTGCCAGTGTGGAGCTCACATCTCTCAAAAAGAAAGTCCTGTTAGAATCTCCTCTTGTCTTCTCTGTAGCTTCTGGCACAAGCCCATACCAAGTGTCAAGGTCTAATTATTGATTTGCACTCCCAGAAAGAAAGACAGTCTGCGCGTCAGTGGATCCTGGTCCCTCCAATTGTCCCCCACTCCAGCTGTGTCTCCAGATGTGAGCACTCCAGAGGACAGCATCCATGAAATGCAGAGTGGAGCTTAATGAGCAAAACAGGTCTTCCCAGCAGCCCGTGGTCGGAGCAGGGACTGGGAAGGCTCCCAAAGTCCAGAGTTCACCATCTCAAGGAGCATCAGAGCAGCAGATTGGACACCTTTCGTGGCTCAAAGGCTCTGAGGTTCCACGGCTGCAATGTCCCATGGTTCTGGGGTTCTGTGACCCTCAGGTTCCGGTTCAGGTGCGTGTCATTTTTCGCAAAGGAAAGACCAGCTCGCGTCAGTAGCTCCCGGGCCATGTGCGAAGAACGAGATCTGTAGCCATCGCCTGCCACATTGCTTAAATTGGCACAAACAGAACGTCTCACATTTGGAGCTGTCACTCCACTGAGAGTCATTCACGTACACAACGAGGTCCTCGTGGGTTTGATGGCAACACAAACACCACTTGTGAGTCAATTACAGCAGCGGTAATTAAATGGGGGAAACAGTACGCAGCCTCTCTAATCATATCTTCCCACCGGGGCCTGGCCGGCTCACTAGCAGGATCCAGGACACCTAGGGACCTGCCCTGGGGCCTGTGCTTCAGCCCCCCCCCGCCCCGCCCCGGTGGAGCTCTCCAGGATGACGTGTGGAAGAAGGAGGGAAGACATGGGGACAGAGCCCTCGACCTCAGGGAGTGACCAGCAAGTGACATAACAGTAAAAATGATGGTGAATTAACAAAGTGTAACTAAGGGGTTGCAGTATTGCCCCCTCCCCGCAAAAAAAAAATTACTCACAATTTCTTGAGTCTTAAATAATCATAACCAATATATTTTTTTAAATTTTTACTATGTTGTAAGAAATTTTTAAGTCTCAAGTCATAATAATCTCATGTGATAACTGCTGGTCTTGACTTCATTTTTCCAGATGAGGAAACTGAGGCACAGGCCCCAAGTCATTCAACTAGGAAGAGGCAAGACTAGCTAGAATTTAAACTTCGGGAAGCCTACTCTCTTCATCACTGTACCCACCAACTCTTACCTTTACAAAATACTCTTTCCTAGACCTGGGTCTTCCTAATAATGCTTGACTTTACCATTTGTTATATACCTACTCTGTCCTGTGCGCTTAACATGGAGGATCTCATTTTATAAAGAAGGTATTGTGATTATCCCCATTTTACAGATGGGGAAATGAAGGCTCTTTAAGATTAAATGCTGTCCCTCGCCCAGTTGAGTGACAGAGCCTAGAATCAAATCCATACTTGTCTGACTCCAAATAATTTCATCCTGTATTTTTTCCTCTTATCTGGGATAGGATTGGTCAAGGCCAAACAGTAGACTAAGAGATATTTTTCATTTGTATCCTGCTAGGCTAGGAGAGTAGGAGGAAAGGACCCAATAAGAGGCTCCTGTCCTTGAGGGTTGCTAGGGATTTGAGCTGTGTTCTCCCAAAATTTGTATGATGAAGCCCTAACCCACAATGTGACTATATTTGCAGACAGAGATTTTAGGAGGCAATTAAAGTTAAATGAGGTCATGAGGGTAAGATCCTAACCTGATCGGATTGTTGATCTTCTAAGATGAAGAGAAAGTGATGTCTCTCCAAGCACATGCACCAAGGAAAGGCCACAAGAGCACACAGGAAAAGAGATGCAGACCCCAACCATGCTGGTATCCTGAACTCAGATTTCCAACCTCCAGAAGTGTGAGAAAATAAATGTCTGTTGTTAAAACCAGTGAGACTATGATAGACTATAGCAGCCCAAGCTGACTAACACAAGGGTCTTATAATCTCTTTGAAGCATTAAAACATTAAGGCATTGTGGCAAGCAGGGACTGTGGCTGACCCATCACCCATCTATGGAAGGATGGATGGGTAGATGGATGGATGGAAAGCTGGGTATACATGTTGTTCATCCAGAGTTAGGGACAATGCCCATGGATCGGTGCTATTCTGATGACTGTTCCATATCCATCTCAGTTGCTTTTCCATTACTTCCTCTCAACTTTCATGGGTGACTGAGGTCACAGAGAAGAGGCTTCGACAGGTAGCAAAAAATCGGGATGCTTCTCAGTGAGCTTTGATCGAATGATCAGTGGAATAACATTCAATCCTGACCCATGAGGCAACTCTCTGAAGTATTTGTGACTAAACCAATACACGGAGGGACCACAGCCTGCGATTGCTCTGATGTATGCCTTCAATTCTATAAATCATATCTTCTGTGTTTGGGGCAGGATGTTTGGGAAGAGTAACAGCTGTTAGAATCCTCCGGGGGCACTGGACCCAGGTTTAGCTTGGGACTTAGCAAACATTTTCTGCATGCCTACTGTGTGCCAGACCCAGCGAAGCATGCTGTTGACACAGAGGTGAACAGAACCTCTTGCCGGCCTTCAAGGAGCTCCAAGTCTAGGGAAGGTTTACAAAACCTCCACCCTCCATCCTTA
This sequence comes from Murina feae, assembly GCA_004026665.1. Taxonomy (NCBI): domain Eukaryota; kingdom Metazoa; phylum Chordata; class Mammalia; order Chiroptera; family Vespertilionidae; genus Murina; species Murina feae. The sequence continues at coordinate 185,611 of PVJC01000043.1, read as the reverse complement.
GAAACTGGGCAGGCTCACTGAGTGTCTCCGTTGACCTCCATCCCTACCCTACCCCGGAAAAACAAAGGAAGACACATTTTCCCCCCCAGTAAACAGATTACTAAACAAAGGGGAATGGAAGGCAGTGTCCCTGGGGACAACAGGCTCCAAACCCAAGAACAGTCTCCAGGATTATGTCCAAAAGGTGGACTAAATAGAAGCAAAGGGCCAACTTTGGGGGAAACTAGAACAACTTTTATGTTGGGAGAGAGAAGTGGGGCAGGGATGAGGAATCAAATGGGAGGCAGGGCCATAGAAGCCAGGACGCAGAGGGAAGGAGCTGCCTTTCAGAGCAGCACATACTCGGGGTGGGCAGGAGGACAGTTCAGCTGGCGGACAGTAGCAGCCACTGCTTGCTGAGTACCATACCCCGGGCATGTCAGGGCACTCCCTAGATCAAGTCTGAAAATGCTTGTGACGTAGGTTGTATTTACCCTGATTTTTTTCCCCACTAAAGATGAGAAAGTAAAAGTCAGAGGACTAAAGCTTCAAGGCACTCACTGGTCCTGCCATCAACTGGCCAGCACCGTGATTCCTGCCCAGGCTACGATGGGCTCTGAAACTCCACCAGACTTCTCTGGCCTGCCTTCTCTTTCCTCTTCTGTAAAATGGGTTGTTTGGGGATGGAAGATGAAATGAACCAACGTGACAAAGAATCATTTGTCAAGTGGGGCCAGCTACCCAAGTTGGTGGGCGTGGCTGCTGGTTAGAAGCAGGGCTGGGAGAACAATGGTGGCAAACACCACTGCAAGCCCTCAAGCTGTGCCAGGCACTGCTCTGAGCATCATTCATGATACGATCCCGATCCCGTTTGATCCTCACCCACCCCAACCCTAGGAGGTAGGAACGGTGACCTTCATTTCACAGGCACAGGGCATCGGGGTACGTCCACAGCATCACACGGCGGCACACTGGGCCGCCGCCTTCAGAGCCCAAGCTCTTCCCCACTCCAGTCTCCATGGCAGAGCACACAGAACGCAGGCCCGGTGCCCAGAGAGGCGGTGAGAAGCCTGGCTCTGTCTAATGGTTCTGTGCCCTTTGGCAACACTCAGAACCTCTCTGGGACTATTTATCTCTTAAATGGAGATTTAAATGCAAGTGCTCAGCTCACTGGGGCTGTTGGGAGAGTTTCAAGACATGATGTTCGTAAAACACTCAGCCCCATGCTTGGCACGTGGAAGTGGCTAGATGAATGGCAGCCATGTGATGGTGAGAAGGAGGAGAGGAGAAGGAAGGGAAGGAAGGAGGGAGGAAGAAGAGGGAAGGGAGGCAGAGAAGGAAGCAGAGAAAGAGGAAGAATAGGAAGGGGAGGGGAGGCGAATGAGGACACCCATTACCTGCTCTGACTTGCCTCTATTTCTGGCTCCGCACTCGGCTCAGCTGAGCCAGTCTGCCATGGCAGCCATGGGCAGGATAGGCATCATCACTCCCAGTCCCCCGGCAGGGGCTTCTCTCCATGCCCTCCTGTCTCCTGGCAGCCCCTTCCTCCATCCCAACAGTCCCGGAGTCCCAAGTGCAAGAAGCTCCATCGACGCATCTGTTTCAGGAAAGGCCACCCTTTGGGCCTGTAAATCAAGAGGCTTTCTGTGGCCATTTGCAGAATTAAAGGCACAGTCAGCTCCAGATCATGCAGCAGGCCCGAGAGGCCAGGGGGTGGAGCTGTCATCTCAGTTGGCCAGGAGCATCCATCTGCGTCTCCCCCTGGGCCCCAGTGCTGGTGTCGCGGAGGGCTGCCCACTCGGTCCCCTGCAGGAGCTTACATGGGGCAAGTGGCGAGGGGCAAATGGCATCGGGCAAGTGACAGTCGCTTGCTGCTGTTGCTGCTGTGTGTGCGTGAATTTAGAGAAATTCGTTGGGTGGTGTGTGGTTTTTTTTGTTTGTTTGTTTGTGTGTGTATGTGTGTGTGTGTGTGTGTGTGTGTTTTCCAAGAGGTCATCAGCATTCCGGCAGCATCCTGAGAAATTCATCAAATTATTTAACCTTTGCTAGAATAAATAATACATGTGCTTTCTCAGGATTTATTCTGATTAAGCCATCCTGGATTGGTGCCAGGCCTGAGCCCGCCCCGGGAAAGGCAGGAGGGTGCTGGTGGCACAGGATGGGAAATCAGGAGGCCAGCTGAGGGCTGGGTGGGAGGGTGCCGATGAGGCCGGAGATGGACCCCGTGAGCCCCTCCAGGATGGTCGGATGTAGAGGAAGAAGACGGATTTTGCCAGCCTCCTTTTCTTCGCCTGCAGGCTGTCTGCCTCCATCTTGGCCTGAGGAAGGAGGTGCCGTGCAGGGAAGGCTGGACTTGGGGTAACTGCCAGCTGACTGCCTGTGTGTCCAGGAGTCTGAGAGCCAGGAAGCCTGGGTTTGAATCCCTGCTGTGCTCTCTGCCCTCTCCCGCCACCCCATCCATATGCACCTGCCCAGTTGAGTGCTCAGTAGATATGAAGTTGGCACACATGTAACTGCTGAGAAATGATCGGGTTCTTTAACCTACGAAAGGACCGTTCTGTACGGTTCAACCTATATGTGGTGAGGAAGACCATGCTAACACTCTTTGCCCCAGTCTATATGCCTTCAACAAATAATCTGGTTTAACTTCAGTCCCATGAGGTCTGCACAAGTATTATCATCCCCATTTTTCAGATGGGGACACTGAGGCCCAGCGATGTCAGGAAACCTAGTCAAGTTTACCGCACTGACAAGGGAGCTGAGCTGGGATTTGAACCCAGTGTAGCCCAGAGCTCCTCTCAGTGATACGTTATGACATCACCTGCACTTTGCCTTCCCTGGGAGGACACCGCCACTGTGCATGGGGGTGAGAAAGGCAGAGAGAGAAGGCACTAGATTTCCAGATTTGGCTGCCTGCATGGAGGGTAAGTGGGCAGTGACGGTGATAAACTAAAATATCTGAGCCCATCAGTGACAGGAAATCTGCAAGGAGCCCATTTCAGTGAGAATCTCTAGATAAACGGCAAAGACATTGAAAGAGGGAAATTGTCATGTTTAGGGCTTTTGCACACTCGGCAGTGTCAGAGGACCCCAGGAAGGTTCCAGAGATCACCAAAGACGACCATGGCAGACTCATCTCCAGGAAAAGCCTACAGGCTCTCGTAAAAGTAGCCCCTCCTCTGCTTATTCTGGTCCGTGTGGAGCTCCCAACATTTCAGTCAACAGGTCTTCGAGGCTGTCAGCTCAGCTGGCTGCCGCCTATGGGGGGTGGGGGAAGACTCATCAGCAGAATGTTATTTTCTCGCCTTTGTGGAGGCTGGAAGGCCAAGGTCAAGGTGCCCGCCGAGTTGGCTTCTGGTGAGGCCTTGCTTCCTGGCTCGAAGATGGCCTTGTTGCTGAGTCCTCACCTGGCCTTTTCTCTGTATTTCTGGTGTCTCTTTCTCTTCCTAGACCAGTGGTTCTCAACCTTCTGGCCCTTTAAATACAGTTCCTCATATTGTGACCCCAACCATAAAATTATTTTCGTTGCTACTTCGTAACGGTGATGTTGCTACTGTTATGAATCATAATGTAAATATCTGATAGGCAGGATGGTCTTAGGCGACCCCTGTGAAAGGGTTGTTCAGCCTCCAAAGGGTCGTGACCCACAGGTTGAGGATTGCTGTCCTAGAAGGACGCCAGTCCTATAGCATTAGGGCCTCATTTAACCTTCATTACCTTCCTAAAAGCCTCATCTCCAAACGAGTCGCGTTGGGGTTCTTGACTTCCACATAGGAGTTTTGGTGGAACGAGATTCCGTTTATAGAAGTCAGTGCAGAGGAAGGCTGGGCGGAGCTGACCTGACCCCAGAGTGAGGGGAGGGCCCAGGAAGCAGGCCACCTAGCCTACCCCAGACTGGAGGCTTTGTGGCTCTAGACAAGTCCCTTCCCTTTCCGGGGCCTCAGTTTCCCCCCTCCTGCTGAGTGGGGTGGTTGCCTGCTCCACGGACTCTCTACCAATAACGCTCTGTGATTCTCGAGGTGTCTGCATGGCAAGGGAGAGCAGGCAGGGGCTCTGGAGGCACTGTGCGTGGGTTCAAATCCAGCTTCACCATTGAACACTGTCTGACCTTGGATAGGTGACATCACCCCCTGGAGCTCATTTCTATATATATATTGATTTCAGAGAGGAAGGGAGAGGGAGATAGAGAGAGAAATATCAGCGATAAGAGAGAATCATTGATTGGCTGCCTCCTGCATGCCCCCTACTAGGGACTGAGCCTGAAACCCTGGGCCTGTGCCCTTGACCAGAATCGAACCCTGGACCCTTCAGGCCGCAGGCCAACACTCTATCCACTGAGCCAAACCGGCTAGGGATGCTGGAGCTCATTTCTTAAAATATGGTGTTTGGTGTTTTTTTTTAATTGATTTCAAAGCAAAGAAGGGAGAAGGGGAGAGGGATAGAAACATCAATGATGAGAGAGAAACATTGATCGGCTGCCTCCTGCACGTCCCTCCAGGAGGTTGAGCCCACAACCTGGGCATGTGTCCCCGATCGGAAATCACACTGTGACCTCCATGCTCAACCACCGAGCCCCACTGCCTGGGCTGGAGCTCATTCTTTATGTGTCAGGAAGGTATGGTAATCCCTACCAATAGGCTGGTAGGTTTGGTTAAGCACAGGTTTCTGTGGCTCGCCACCTGGCTGGCAGAGGGGATTCTGGAAGCAGCAGCTCGTGATCAGGGAGCCAGGGATGGCAGAAAGCTGGTCTCAGACTCAGAGGGAGCAGAGGAGAGTGTGAGCGCCAGGAGCCCGGTGGAGCGCCCCAGGGGAGGAGACCCCAAACCCACAAGGATTCAAATCTCAAATCTCCATTGGCCTAAGTCCCCCGCAGGCCTCAGTGTTTCCACCTCTTCCCAGTCGGCTCCAGGCTCCTTCTAGGAAGCAGACGCATGGGGTTGGAAAGACCCACACTTGCCCAACGATAAACCCAAATCATCTTTCTTGAAACCACATATCATTTTCCTCTTAAAGAAACGAAAGCTCTAATTAGAGTTTTCTCTGAACGTTTTCTCTTTGAAAAAAAATTAAAAATGTATAAGCCTTGCTGTACCATATATGTATATTTCATTGCTGCATAATTGGGATCTTTGTCAGTTGCTGGGGTAGCGGGCGGCAGCCTTTTAACCGGCTACAGATGCCAAAGCAGAGAGAGACATTTTCCTCCTCTTTGCTCAACGGTTCCAGCCAGAGACTAGAGTCCTCCCTAATAAGTATTTATGTCAAAATCCTTTTTGGGGAGTGGGGAAAAAGAGCAGCTGTAGCCCAGTTGAAAGACGGGGCTCTGATTGCAGCATGCCGGCAAAGGGAGGGGGGATCATTTTTTAGAGCGAAACAGTGTTAATCAAGTTAATCACAAAACCCGCGCTATAATTGCTTCTGCTCTCAGACAAAATTTTACTTTTATCTAAATTACTAAAGTGAGGAGAGTGCAATCCACTCTAATTTAGCTTTTGAGCTAAGGAGAAAGTGTGTGTGGAAAGCTGGAGAGGTTTTTAAACATCAGGAGAGCTCAAGGAATTCAACTCTTCCTGTCTCTCCCTTCCTCCCGCCCTCCTTCCTTCTTCTCAGCAAGACAGCTTAGCCCAGGAGTTGGAAGCTCAGAGTCCTGGGTCTACCGCCTAAGGCTGCGTGAATGAGTTTCTTAGCTTCTCAAACGCCCCGCTTTCTTCATCTGTGAAATGGGGACGATAATGGCACCTACCCCAGGATTGTGCCGCAGAGTAAATGAAGGAACAAAGATGAAGTGCTTAGGACAGGACGTGGTGGGTAGACGCACACACACGGGCACACACCAGTACGAACACCACTCAGGAAGTGTTCGTTGCTCTTATCTCTCAATTTTCCCTCCTTATTTTGCCTCCTCCTCCTCCTCCTCCTCCTCCTCCTCCTTCTCCTCCTCCTCCTCCTTTCTCTCCTCACGCCCACCGCCTGTTATGAAGTGCTCTCTGTAGGAAGCATGGCCTGTCTTCAGGAAGCTTACAGTCTGGTTCTCCATTAGTTCAAATATAAGGGAACAGTGAACGTGGACTCAAGAGACTACAAAGAACTACTGGAGTTTGGACTGGAGTTTGGACCTCTTCTTCTCACTGGCAATCAGGAAGGGCTTCATGGAAAAGGAGGCACAGTGGCTGGGCATTGAATGACACTAGGGCTGTGGAATTAGGCGGGTGCGGGAGGGAGGACTGGGACCCACACTGCAGACCGAAGCACTGGCATCCGCATAGGGTCAGGAGGGGGACCTGCAGGAGCAGCCTGCGCAGGAACTCTGTGCAGACCTGGCTGCTGGCCGGTGGGGCTCGGCGGAGCGTGGCCCTGAGGACAGGGCAAAACCATCCTTCTGGCCCTGTGCAGCCTCAAGCTCCATCCAGATCATCGTCCCGTCCTCAGTGTCCAGCAGACTGAAATGCACACAGTCCTGGTGTCATCGGCTGCCATGGCGTCCTGCCCTCCACCAGCTTCCCTCTCTCTGCCCTGGGCCCTCCCAGTTCACGCTCAGCCCGACGGGGAGCTGATGTCATCCCACTTGCCCGGAAACACAGATTAGAGAAAACACACACAGTCAATTTAACTGGCAATTAAACAGGCTCCCCTATGCAATTAGCGTCAAGACAACTCACAATTACTACGGGGCGCGCCTTCGCAGCCCAGCCCGGGCTCCGCGGCTATATACGGCGACAATTACTGGGCGCTAATATCTTCGCAGGAAGCAGAGGAAATTTGGGAAACCATTTCAAGGAGGCAGACGGGCCTGTCCTTCTGCACTGTAAATAACTCTCCTGTAAATACAACGCTAAAATTAAAGAGCGAATGCTTGAAACGACGCCCGACGAAGAAACATACGTACTCTGTCGAGAGTGGCTGCTGGCTGTTTCGGGGCACTAACTAGTTGTACCATGTTAGTAATAGCAAACACCACGGAGGGCGGGCCTCCCTGGACCAGGCCCGTTCAGACTTTATTGTACCAGGTGTCACATGGCCCCCTCACAGAGTCGGGGAGCTGAGGTCGGGGGGAGTTGAAGCAGCTTGCTCGAGGTCACCGAGCTCATGAGGATACAAACTTGGGTCTGATTCCAAAACCTTTAGGCAAAACCACCTCCCACACAGCTGCGCTGTGCTGCCTGGCAGAGCTCATTATCCCAGGGGGAGGTGGCAGCTCAGAGGGGAAGGACTTGCCCAAGGCTGGCAGCCAGAACTCTGGCTCCTGGGTCTTCTGCCTCTTACCGACTGGTTCTTTTCACCGTGTTCCCTGCTGTGCATGGAAAAGGAAGCCTGGACAAGGTCAGCCACCAAAGAGTGCCCCCACTGGTAACGCCATCCCTACCCCTAGGACTGCCTCACAGGTCTGAGGTCCTCGTTCCCAGGGAGAGGGAGGCCTAAGATGGGCTCAGGGTCATCAGATTCCATGTAACTGAACCCAAACGAGAGAGCATCTGGAAGCTTTGAACTCTGCGCGGGGCACACAGTAAGCATTCTCCTTCCTCTTCTCTTCTTCTAACCCTTCAGAACCACCCCTGGAAGGAATAGCAACCACCCCCTACATTAAGGGCCCAGCAAGTAGGAGCACTTGGTCAGGCTTGATACATGTGCTCAGCTCAGCAAAGGACATTAGCAGTACACACCAGGGCGCCTGGTCACCTTAACTGTCCCCATCACCACGCTACCATGCACTCATCTGCATGTGTCCGGCTAACTGGGGTAGACGGTCTCATTTAACCCTTACAACCATCCTACTCGGCAGGAAGCCGCCATATGCTGCTGCTGCTGCATCTGAGATGCGGGCGGCCTTAGGGAATATGAAGAATAAAAGATGAATTTTTTAAGTGGGCTCTTCCTAGAGGCTAGCCATCTAATTAAAAAGATAAAAAGCAGAACAAACACACACACATAGAGTAACTAACTGTGACACCAGAAAGTTTCAACTTTCCAGAGGATAACCAGGTTGTGATTTCTCAACATTAACATTCATGTCCCTTTATAGCCTCTCCATCTTGTGAGTCAAGGTTAAGAGTCTGGCTTTGGAAAGTCAAGGAAAAGGATGCCTGACAAGAGTTTCCCTAACGTAAGGAATTTGACTTAGTTCTCCCATGGGGGGTGGTCTTTTTCTGAATATATTTGTTTACAAATTGGAAAACCTTTGAATCAACTAAGGGCTGGTGAGGCTGGTGGGCCATTGGGCTCCCTGAAATCTTGGGAAGGAAAGGAATCTGGATTCAGGGTGCTCTGGGTAATGTCAGCACTCCCCCACATACATAGAAATAAATACTAAATCAAATGTATCAGTCCTGATCATTCATCTGTTTCCTTGCAGCTGGGCCCTTTAATGTTATATTTTCATTGTTTTAAAAAGTCATGGGTGAAGCCGTGTATTACCGGAAACACAACAAGCAGATGGAGTGTTACCCGAGAAAGCCAGTTTGTCCTCAGCTCTGGTGTTTTCTGGAAGCGCCAAGTCCAGAAAGGATATTCAGGTGTCTTGAGTGTATTGTGGTTTCTGAGACCATCCTAAGGTGAGCTTCCGAGCTTGATGCCTCGCGACCCTCTCTTGTGGAAACCGGAGGGTTGATTCGCCAGGTTTCAATTCGCCTTCCTTTTAGTTAAGGGACGTGCTTACTTCCTGCTCCTCCTCACCAGAACTCTGGCTCATTCTCAGAGTCTCCAGGCTCATTCATTCATTCATTCATTCACCAATGTTTTACCAAAGAGATAAACAGACCAGCTTTGGGGTGGTGAAGCTGAACACATGCCTAAACAATGGTAAGGCAATGTCCGTTTCGGGAGACCCCAAAAAGGGGGCTGTAAAGTATGTGACCAGGGCAGGAGAGATGGGGGCAACAGTCAAGGAAGGCTTCTCAGAGGAGGTGGTATTTGGGCTGAACCCAGCACATCACAGCACCTTCTTCCTCAAAGCACTAGTCTAGAGGTTTCCAGGACAAGACTGATGTCTCCGGAAGAAGAGGTAATTCTGCCAGCAGACTGCCTTCAGACTTGAGCTGCAACATCAGCTCACGCTTGGGCTTTTAGGCCACCAGCCCACCCTACAGATTTGGGACAGCCTTCACATTCCTTAAAATCTCTCTCTCTCTCTCTCTCTCTCTCTCTCTCTCTCTCTATCTCTCTCTCTCCACACACACACACACACACACACACACACACACACACACACACACATCCTGTGGGTTCTGTTTCTCTGGAGAACCCTCACTAATACTCCTCTGCTCTCAGCGGCTTCCCATTCTTGTCTGAAAGATGGGGATCCCCGCAGGGTGGGCCCCTTCCCTGGCTCTTCCAATAGCCTGTGACTGACTGTACGTGAAACCCAGGCCGGAATTAGAAAGCCGACTGCAGTCAGGGCCACATTTGGGTTTTGGGAACTCCAGGGACCATCTGGAATAGGATGATGTGCTCACTGATTCATTCAACACATTGTTATTGCTTGTCTCCTCTGGACCAGCACCGCGCCTGTTGCTGGGGATGCAGAGGGAGTGATTCAGAACGGGGTGGCGAAGGAACTGGACAGACAGGAACAAGCGAATAGAGAATGACCGTTTGTGCCAAGTGTCAGATGGGAAGAAGACAGGAGCCAACAGGAGGAAACCTCCCAGCTGAGGCCTGACAGAAGAGGAGAATTACCCAGCCCAGGAGTGAGAGGAAAGGTGTGGAGGGAACAGGGTGTGCGAGGGCCCTGAGTCAGGAGGGAGTTAGAGAGACAGAAAAGCGGGCCGGAAGGGAAGCATGGGGGTGGGACCCAACCACACTGAGTCTGTGGGTCTCTGTCAGAACTTGGAATCTTATTCCAAGGGCATCGGGAGCCATTGGAGGGTTTCAAACTGGGGACAACGCAGTCTGTTGGAGGATTGTTCTTTGTCTCCAAGGAACCTGGGTAGTCCTGGGGGGTGGAGGACTGGGTGTCCATACAGAATGGTCCCTGGGAGCCTGCCTTACTTTTAGGCAACTCTTCCACATACACTGGAGTGGGAGGACCGAGGCACCCCAAGGGAGGTAGCAGCAGAACAGTGGAAGGGTGTTCGGGTTGGGGTGGGAGATCTGGAGGACCTAGAGCCCCAGGTTGCCCAGTGCTCCCCTCCCCTTCTCCACTGTTCCTTGGCTGGGCCCAGGCGTTGAGCTGTGACATCAGGCGGCATGTGGTGAGCTACTGTAATTAAGGGTCTGCCAGTGTTTCCACTGGGAAGGCAATTTTGCGAGGGCGTCTGGGTTTTCTTCCTTCTTTCCTGGGTGTAAGGGAGTCCGGGCAGAGCGTGCTGATTGTGCATGCGAGGCTGGGCCTAAGGTCGTTATGTGAGTGTTAATGTTCCGTGACAACATACAGTAATGAATTGGGACTTGCAGAATAATAGCGGTTTGTGCTATTGGCCAAAATGAGTGTATTCATCTTAGTTTTTTAGCATCTATTGCCTCGGAGAGGCCGCTGTAATTAAATGTTTGGTTGCACCAGCAAATAAAAAGGGCCTTCCTACCTTCACCCAGCAGCAATCCTGGCCCTACTGCCTCCCCTACAGACACGAGGGGGTCGGATTTCAGTCCTTCACGGAGAGGAACATTGGGATGCTTGCAATCCCCTGGCAATAGAGCAGACTTCTTCCGGGGGTTAAGGGCCCCATTGCTGGTGGTCCTCACGCACAGCGTGGGAACTGCTGAGCGGTAGAGAGACCTTAGAAAAGGATCGGTGTTTCCAAGGTGCAGGGTTTCTGGGTGGGACTTGCACCGGGCCATCTTGTCGCTGAGCTGTGAGGAAGGTTATGGGGGGAGTTGGTCACCAGCCTCCAGAATTGCAGTGGCACCTGCCGGCTACCCGACAATGTGCTCCTCCTCGTGGCGCACGCACCCTGCCCTCTTCCAGTCGCTCCTTCCTGCAAGCGGCGCTGTGAGGGCAGCGTCTGTGTCATTGCAGATGCTCAGGGTCACGAAGCCGCATCTTCTTTAACTTACCCCTAAGCTCTCGACTCGTAGCTCTTCTGATCGGCCGTCCCCAGGAAAGGAAACGCCTAGGAGAGTCCAGCAGGACTCAGTGGAGTGAGTCCCTTCTGGGTTCCCTACAAGGGGTGACCTCGACACAGGATGGGCCTCCCCCTGTACCTGGGGAATCAGATTCCAGCGGATGTCAGGGCATTTTAGAATCCCTAGAGCTCTTCTGAGAAAGCTGGGGGCTCCCCGGTTGCATGAACAAACTACAAGGGCACATTGGGCTCCTTTGGGGGGATCTCCATGACCCTGTGCTGACTTCCGTTTAAGGAGCCCCATCCCATGCGTTCCTCATCCAACATGTCCCCACAGCAGGCCACTCTGGGAGACCCTGTCCAGAGGAGTGTCCTGTCTATTGGCTTTTCTGTCTTTCTCCCACTGAACTGTGACTTCTTCACTCTCTGCCCTACGCTGCCCGCTCTGTGCCTGGCACACGGTTAGTGTCCACGAACGTTTGTGGGACGAATGAATGAATGCCAACAGAGGGCGGAGCTGTTTTAAACGGGGCGGCTGGGGAGGGGGAGGGGGCTCCCCTTCCTGCCTTCTGAAGCCAGTTAAGACAGAGTTTCCCACCCTTTTCTTCTCCGCTCCTTCATCCTCTTTTAAGAGAATCTAATTATTCCCAAACCATAATGCCAGGTGTGTGGGCCACCCTTCCTGGCTGGCCAAACCCTTTCGTAGCCATCACCTCATCTGAGCTGCCTATGTTAAGGTGAGGAAACTGAGGCACAGATCCCCGGGGCAGGAGATGACTGAGAGAGGACCCCAACCCTGGTTCTTGGATTCCAAGTCCTAGGCCCCCGTGACGATGCATCCAGCAAGTCCAGGACCACGTCCTCAGGAAAGAGCAGACCCCCCGGGGGGGCACCCCTCATTTCACTCGCCTCACGCAGATCATGTACGCGACAGTCCCGCCTTCCCTTCTGCTGTCCCCCTAACTGCTGCAGGACTCGTTTGTAAGGGCTTTTCCTCGGTAGGCAATTACCTGAGTTCATGTGGTTAATTGAAATATCCCTTTTCCTAGAGTTTTAATTCATCCAGCATCGTTTCAGGAGCCACAGATAATAAGACCTAATTTATAATTAGGGCTTATCAAGAATCAGCTAATTTCTAGACCCCTGATTCCCAAGGAGGGAGCGCGCAGGGTGGGAGCGCCTCTCCCCTTCCCAGGGAGCTGCTACCCGAACGCTCCAAGAGGCACCAGGGGAGGAGGAGAACTAATTGGGAGCTGGCCCTCCATCCTGGACACGTTATTAATTGGATTATGGGAAATCTCAGGCCCCAGGCATATCCCAAGGAGGCCCCGCTGCCTCCCTTGCTTCACTGTGAGACTATTAGGCACAAAGACACACGACCTGTGTTCTGCTCAGTCTTTCAGGAGCTGGGAACCTTTAAATAAGTCACCGAGCACTGCTTAGCCTCACTTTCCCCACCTATTCATTGGCCTGGATCACCCTGGTCTTGCAGAGCTCATGGGAATTTCCTGCGATGATGGGCAGGTGCGTTCCGGGGCTCTCGTGAGTCCTTCTGGGGCCTTTGTGCTTGGCCTGGGCCTGAACAACGACCCAGGAAACTGCCCCAGAGGTTGAGACTGGCCGAGACCCACAGGCAGGAAGAGCTGGGGTCTGCCTTTGACCCCAGCTGTCCCTCTGCCTGGTTTATTGAGCCTTGCTTTGCGTCTTCGGCTTCCAGGGGTCTTGCACTCTAGTCCTTCTGTTGCTTACCTACTGAAAGCTCCACTTGTCCTGTCCCTGGAAGCCACTCAAACACCTACCTGCCCAGACTAAGTGTCGGGAAGGGATAATGCAGGGACGATGGGGTGAGCCCAGCGCTGGGGTCATACGGGCCTGGTTTCAAACCCATACTCTGCCCTTTGCTCGCTGTATGTCAGGATTGTTTTTTAACCAAAAGAACGTGACATGTGACAGAAATCAAATTCAAATGGTCTTAAGCTAAAATAAATAAACAAATGTATCTAAAGACTCTAGAGACACTGGCTTTAGGTAGGGCTGGATCCAGGCGCTCAATGATGGGGACTGAGCTTTTTTTCTCTCTCTAGCTCTTAGCTATGGTTTTCTTTACACAGATTCCCTTCCTCATCAGGGTTTCACCAGTGGTGGGAAGGATGGCCTTGGCCCATCCCTGGTGAGGGAGAAGAAGTGGAATGAGCCCACTCTATAGACAGAGTGGGATTTCCATGTAACAGGAAAGAGTGGTTCTACAAAGAGAAGGACATTGGGAACCCAAAAAGCCATGTAACCTCATTCAATCACTCTCTCTGGTCATTGCTTCTCTCGCCTATGTAATGGCATCAATAGCAATGTTGCAGGATTAACATACAAAAATCAATTGAATTTCTATACACTCACAGTGAACAACCCAAGAAGAAAATTATGAAAACAATTCCTTTAAAATAGCTTCAAAATAAAAAAATATTTAGGAATAAATTAAACAAAGGACTGTAAGACTTGCACACTAAAAACTATAAAACATTGCTGGAAGAAACTAAAGAAGACCTAAATAAATGTAGAAACCCTGCATTCATGGAAGACTTAATATTGACAAGTAGTAATACTCATCATGTTGCTCTGTCTGCTCAATGCAATACTGCCTTTTCTTCGGATATTGACACGTCGACTCCAAAATTCACATGGACACACAAGGAACCAAGAGTAGCCAAATTTGAAAAGGGAAAGTAAAACTGGAGAACTCACAACTTCAACTTTAACTTACCGATTTCAAAATGTCTTCCAAAGCTACAATAATCAAGACATAAGGATGGACACATAGGTCAAGGGCATAGAACCGAGAGCGCAGAAATCAATCCACCTACGGCCCCTGCTTCTCAAAAGGGGTCAAGACAGTGACGTGAGGAAAGAATCGTCTTTGCAGTAAATGGTGCTGGGACAACTGGCTATGCACATACAAAGGAACAAAGTTAGACCTCTACCTCACACATCATTCAATGGGTCATAGATCTCAATCTAAGACCTCAAACCATAAAACTCTTAGAAGAAGCCATAGGTGACTATCATATGACCTTGGAATAAGCAATGATTCTTAGATAAGGTCCCCAGAATGTGGGACAAAAGGAAAATAAATTAGACTTCTACTTTAAAACCTCTTGCTTCAAAGGACCACATCCAGAAAGTTACAGAGAGAACAGAGACAATATTTGCAAGTCATATATCTGATTAGGGAATTATACACAGACTATACAAAGAAATCTTACAATCTACACTAATAAAAGAGAAACATGCAAATGGGTGCCACGCCACTATGCCCACCGGCCAATCAGGATGAGTATGCAAATTAACTCAACAAAGATGGTGGTTGATTTGCATATGCAGATGCAGAGCGAAGACTAAAGATGACTGAAGACTAAAGAGGCTTGGCTTCTCCACTGCAGCCAGACCAAAGACCTGCATCCCAGGAGCTGGAGGAAAACCCGTGCCGGCAGCCAGGGGAAAGAAGAAGGCCTATTACATGAATCTTCATGCAACAGGCCTCTAGTTCAATAATAAAAAGACAAATTACCCAAAAGATATGAATATACATTTCTCAAATGTGTATCTTCAATGAGCACATAAGAAGATGCTCAACAGCCCTGGCCGGTTTGGCTCTGTGGATAGAGCATCAGCCTGTGGACTGCAAGGTCCCAGGTTCAGTTCTGGTCAAGGGCACATGCTCGAGTTGTGGGCTCGATCCCCAGTGGGGGTCATGCAGCCAATCAATAATTCTCTCTCATCGTTGATGTTTCAATCTCTCTCTCCTCTCCATTCCTCTCTGAAATCAATAAAAATATACATTTTTTAAAAAGATGCTCAATAGCATTAGTCATTAAGGAAGTGCAAGTCAAAATCACTGAGAGATACCATTTCACATCCACTAGAATGGCTATAAACAGAAAGATGGGCAATAAGAAACTCTGTCAAAAACGTGAAGAAATGGGAACTTTATTGTCTTTTAAAAATATTTTTTTATTGATTGCAGGGAGGAAGGGAGAGGGAGAGAGAGATAGAAACAACAATGATGAGAGAAAATCAATGATCAGCTGCCTCCTGCACACCCCCTACTGGGGATCAAGCCTGCAGTCCAGGCATGTGCCCTTGACCGGAATGGAACCTGGGACCCTTTAAGTCTGCAGGCCAATGCTCTATCCACTGAGCCAAACCAGCTAGGGTGGGAACCTTCCTGTGTTACTGGTAGGAAATGTGGTGCAGCTGCCTCGAAAAACAGTGTGGCAGTTCTTCAGAACATTAAACATAGAGTTGCCATATGACCCAGCAATTCTACTCCCACTTCCAAGAGAACCAAAAGCATATGTCTACGCAACAATGTGTGTGCCAATGTTCACAACGTTCATTATTCATAACAAGCAAAAAGTGGAAACTTCCCAGTGCCCATCGGCTGAACATTGGGTCAACAAGATGTGCCATATCCATACAGTGGAATATTATTCAGCCGTAAAAAGGCATGAACTACTGATAGGACATGAAGGGACTTGGAAAACATATAAAGTCAAAAAAGCAGTCACTAAAGGCCACACATTCTATGATTCCATTTATGTAAAATGCCTAGATTTGACTGATAGCAAGTAGATTAGAGGCGTCCAGGGGCTGGGGGAAGGGGATTCTGGGGGTTGAGCGTTAATGGGTGTGGGGTTTCTTTGTGGGCAGATAACATGTTCTGAGACTGGATAATGGTATGGTGGCACAATGTGGTAAGTATTCTAAAGCCAGTGATCTGTATATTTTTAAAAAGTGAATGGATGACGTAATGGTTAGCATTTGCATTGGTGGCAGATTGCCCTCCGCGATGAGGATGGGCCTCCTGCCACCCACAGAGGGCCCGAATTCTCTCTCTCTGCCTGGCTGCATGAGCTGACCCATCTATCGCCTCTTCTGCCCTGAAACCGGGGCTTACATCATGGGTAAGGTTCGCAGCCCTCGGGCTCAGACAGGGACTCCCCCACTGGCTTTCCTGGGCCTCCAGCTTACAAATGGCAGATTGTGGGACTTCTTAGCCTCCATGGTCATGGGAATCAATTCCTGATAATAACTCTCTTTTTAATATTTTTCTTAGAAATATACATATATATTATATCTATATCTATCTCCTATTGGTTCTATTTCTCTGGAGAACTCTGACTAATACAGATGATGTGTGATTCATATTTCAATAAAGCTGTTATTTTAGAAGTTGGTATCAAACTTCTACCATACAGGGTAATAGTGAAGAAGAGACGAATTAGTAGAGTGCTAGGCTCACAGTAAGGGCTAAGCGTTCGTTTTCTTTCCTTTCCAAATAAATACTTCCCTCCACCCCCCACCCCTCTTTAAGCCACTCCCACCTAGTTTATAAGGTAGAACCTTGAGGCATTCCACAAAGAAGGCAATGTTACGCTCGGCTACTCACAGAGCAGCCAGGGTCATGATTAAGATGGCTGGGCTGGTCTTCCCTGATGTTACTGAATAAGATATTCATTCTGCTAAGAATGCATCAGCCTCTCTAGCGATCCTGCGAACACAGGGGTAGACAGATGCAGCTTTATTAATCCGAACAGGCTTCACATCCACTTTCATTCAAAGGTCTCATTCCGGTCTCTTTCCATGAGGAGGATGGTTTATTAGTTGGCGATGACAGGCTAAGTGAACTCAGGTACTGGGTGTTTGGCTAAGGATGGCGACGAGGCTATTTTTAAGTCACTGGAGTTCAAGGGTATCTGCCTCAGCGCTTTTGTTTGAATTGATTTGTAGCCCTGCTCACTTGACCTTGCTGCATAAAATAGTTCCAAGGGGGAAAAATAAAACAGCTCCATTCTAGCCAAGGGAGCAGATGTGTCCCAGCCCGCCTGCCCCTCCCTCACACCGGCAGCTGACCTTGAGTGTGGGCGTCAACTGTGACGCGGTCACCACTCCGAGGTCACAGGAATTTGGAGAAAGGTCCAGCGGGGTGATCCCTAGAGAGGAAGAGGCTTGCCCAAGGCCACAAAATGAGTCAGTGACAAAGTTAGAATTTTAATCCAGGTCGGTAAAGCTCCAATTCCTTTCAACCCTCATAAAACTATGCAATAAGTGCCGGCCACATTCCAGGCACTCTCTGACGCTTTGTACACATTAGCCCCCTTACTTCATACAACAGCCAACGAGATCGCGTGCTATGGGTCACCCCGTGTTATAGGTGAAGAAACTGAGAATGCTTGTTTTATATGGAGCTTGAGTAATTTGCCCAAAGGAGGCAGAGATGGAATTTGGACTCAGGGAGTATGGCACAGGAGCCAGCCTCTCAGCCATTACACCAAGCATGTCAAACTTGCGGCCTGCGGGCCGTATGCCTCGTTTACTTGGCCCAAGTTAGCCTTTGAGTTTGACATGCGTGACCTACGACAACCATGTCAAACTCAAAGGCTAACCTGGGCCAAATAAATGAGGCATGCGGCCCACCGGCTGCAAGTTTGACATGCTTGCCTTACACTATGCCACCTCTGCTTGCTTATTGCACTGTGAATGAAAATGAAACCAGATTCTGACAGGGTCTACAGTAGACAGTTCGGCTGCTGCATGAACCAAATTAACGTGGTATTTGTTGCATCCCCAATGCAACCACCTCCTGCAGAATAGAGCCGGGTGGCGTCTCTCTTTGGATCAACTCCTCTGTCTAGGTTTCTGGAGCATCCAAAGCAGGACCAGCGAAGGGTCTGAAATGTGCCGCTCCTGACAGTGTCTCCTGGAACTGCCCAAATAAGCCGTTCCTTCCCCTCCTGCTCCGAGCAGTCAGAGACCTGCACCCCGCTCCCCTCTTTCTGCCTGAGGCTACCCAGCCTGCTGGGGTTTGGCAGGGATAGGCAGGAGGAGCACTGGATTGAGAGCCAGGGCGTTCGTGTGAAAATCCTGAGTCACCTACCCTCACTGGCCCACAAATTCCTCGCATGTGAGCTGGGCATAAGGATATCTGCCTTTCTCACGGGACTGTTCTGAGGATTCAGAGAACTTGCATGATATGGGTGGGGTCTGAACCGTGGAGAAGACCAAGCATTGAAGGAGTTGTTACCGCCGAGAGAGAGCCACCTGCAAGTGATGGAGTGTAATGAGAGGGAGTGACCAGTAGGTGGCAGTGCTCCAAAGCAGCCAGTGGGCTACCTGAAGGAACTCGGTATTAACCCTTCCTCTTTGGGTGCATTGCCTGCAACCTCCCATTGCCTGTACTTGCTGGAATCAGTACTTCCCTAGCCTAAGCTGGACCCCTGACGGGAAGAGGCAACGGGTTAGAGACCAGGAGATCTGTTGTCAGCCCAGTCTCGCCTCCAGTTTGCTGGATAACATTGGCCAAAGCCTTCATTAATAGGTCATGAAATCAATTTAGTGGGTGTTTAATTGTAGAAGAATTTTTAAAATACTAGTGCATATCTGCCATAGTACTGCTAAACGTGTTTAAAAAATGGTTCCACTTTTTTATAGGCATGCATGACAATCCGGGGTATGTGTGTGTGTGTGTGTGTCTGTGGTGTGTGTGTGTGTATGTGTGTGTGTGTGTGTGTGTAATAGGTTCTGGTATAAAAGGTAGTTCATCTTGTGCATCAGTCTTCCTGTTCTGAGAATCCCATCTGTGAGCCATTCTAACTTTGTTCTTCAATCCAATGTCTCCTGCCTTTCACTGTCTCCACATCTCCAAGATGACCCTGGGCCTGCCTAGTACCTGGTACATTTCTACTTCCATCCTCAGCAGAAGAAAGGCGTAGTACACTCATATCATCCATATTTAATACGCTGATGATGGGCACAATACCACGCTATCCTCAATGCAATCCTCAATGCAATCAATCCCATGTGGTAGATAGTCCCACCTACAGATGAAAGAACTGAGGCTTAGAGAGGTACTGGGACTTGCCCAGGGCCTCACAGCTAGCAAGTGCTGGAGGCAGGACTTGAACCAGGGTCAGCCTCACCCTCAGAGGTTGCGACTTCACTGCCTTACCACAGAGGGGCGAGGGGCGCCTTCTCCTAGGGAAAGCCACAACCTCTCTTACCAGCACTCCCATTTCTCTTATTCCATGTCACTTTTATTTTCTCTCTCTCTCTCAAGTTTGATTGGATTTACACTTAATGAATCCAACTTTGTCATTTAGGGGATGTTGGAGCCATAACACTTGACAAGGCCTGAGTGATGATGCAATCAGCTGTGCCGGGAGCGCTGGCAGGCAGCAGCCCAGAGCCTGGAGCCATCCCTGCTCCCTCCCCGGAGTCCTGGGGAACAGCTCAGGTTCTGGGGGAGCAGCCTGACTCCCTACACAGAGCACAGCTGGGTGTGGGGTCCATGTACTTTATTTGGGCCAGGTCAGAACAGGCCATTTAGGTTAGAATGGGTAAACAGGGATGCAGAAGGGGGGTCAGCGAGATGGCAGAGTGAGTGCCAGTTCTGCCACTGACCTGCTTGCTCCATGCTCTTGGGCGAGTCATGTAGATTCTCTGGTCCTCCGTTCCTCCATCTGTAAAATGGGGCAATGATCTAAATTTGCTGCTGCTTTGTAAGTGGCAGGAGGGCGGCTCAGGCTCCTGATAGCACTTTAAAGGTGGTTATTTGACGGCACATTAAACTGCTATTTGCTGATAATAAAGGGCAGCTCCACTGTTCAAGTCCTGCCTCCACCCCCAACCCCCACCCCGCGCAAATCTCCGCTTGTGCAAGGCTGGTGAGAGGGCCCATTCTAGACCACTGGGTCTTTTGGGAAAAGATTTCTCCTTTTACAAATGCATGAACACATGCAAAGATTCAGACATCTGCGGAGCCCAAGGTGGTGGAAGGGGGTGAGGCAGGGTAGGATGGGGACAGGAAAAGTCTTTGTGGCATAAAAGACCCCCTGCAATTAAATGTTTGGCTCAGATACCTCCTCCCCGCACCCGCCCCCCCACCCCCAATGGCCTCTCTGACACAAGTTCACACCACATTATGTACTGGACCACAGAACTATGGGTCTAAAATAGGGCATTTTAAGATCACAAGAAGTAACTCAGTACACAGAGGTAAATTCTGTTTTAAGTGCTTTATAAATTAAGACACACACACACACACACACACACACACACACACACACACTGAAAACCAATGACCTATGCTTACTGCTTTAGGTCTCAGATAACAGATTTCCTTTCCCCACCCCCACCACACACATACACACACACACACACACACACACACACCCTAAGAAAAATAGTAGGCAGGAAAGAAAGAAAGATAATAACAGGAATAAACAAATTAGGAACCACAAAAACATTGAAA
The DNA here is from genome assembly GCA_004026665.1 of Murina feae. NCBI lineage: Eukaryota > Metazoa > Chordata > Mammalia > Chiroptera > Vespertilionidae > Murina > Murina feae. Next base: position 165,331 of record PVJC01000043.1, on the reverse strand, counting down.
TCGATAAATAAAACCAAGAGCTGGTTCTTTGAGAGAGCTAATAAAAAAGACCAACCTCTAACAAATATAATCAAGAAAAAAGGCCCAAATGAAATCAGAAATGAGGAAGTGATTACAATGATGCATCAAAAAGATTAAAAATATTGAGGGGGACATTGCCCATAATTCTTTAGCAAATTTGTTTGAAATTATCAATTAAACAGACTATAGTCTACAAAACTATAAAATAATCTAATTCATACAATAAGCAGCATAGGTTAGATCAGCAAATGAGAAAGACTCCGAGGGAATGAGAGATTTATTAAAGAACGACCCTCCCCACCCCCCTGAAAAGGCAGCCTGTGCCCACTGGAGTCTCAGGAGAAATCCACCCCAATGTTACAGAACAATGCATTTCCATGTTCCATAAATTATTCCTTAACATAGGAAAAATGGTTTTTAAAAGAACAACAACTGCTCCTTCATTTTGCAAGGCAAATGCAGTCCTGAGTTTAGCCTCGATAACAGAATTGTTTGAAGGAAACAAGAGGCCATATCATGTGAGAGAGCGGCCCCAGCGAACGGTGTAGGGCAGCACGTGAAGAGACGGCAGCGCCTCGGCCACTACGGCCTCTCCCGCCGTGCAAGGCAAGTTCGGCACACGCGACGCCCCGGCTCAACGGATTACACAACAGGAGCCGCCGGATCACCCTCATGGATGCCAAAGCATGCCTTTCAGTAGATGTCAAAACACTTTAAAGAGTAAGAATTGAACGATATTTTCTTAACATAAAAAAAAAGATCTATTAAAAACCAAGCCAGCATCCTTTTTAATGGGAAAACATTAGAGATTTTCCTGTTGGAAAAGGGAACATAATACATAAGCTCTCTGTCACCATTATTATTTAATATTATATTGATATATCTTGCTGATGGAATAAGACACGAAAATGAAACAATAGGAATAGTTATTAGAAAGATAGGAGACTTCATTAGCAGATGACATGATTATATCCTTTAAAAATCTTATGCTCTCAGTTAAGCTACCATCAGCAGCAATACAAAAAAGTTCAATAACTGGCTGGATATGGATACATAACAAATATTTTTAAAAAAATCAATCACTTCTTTAAGTCAATGCAATAACAAGACAGGAAACAAATTTTAAAATGGGACCAAATTCGTTATCAAATATAATTAATTACATATTAAGACATTAATATGGGATACCAAAAATTTTCAAATCTTCTTAGAAGATGTAAAAGAAAATTTGAGTAACAGAAAAACATATGTCTAAATACATTAATTTTCTGGTTTCATGATTCAAGATAATTTCAAAATGATACAAAAGAATTTCTTACAGAATTTGACAACATGCATCTTTGAAAAGACAGGCAAAACAGCAAAGAACATCATAAAAAAAGAGCCGTGATAATAGACAACATTTAAGTACGTCATTAAAGAACAATAACTGAAATGGGGTGGATTTGAAGTGAAACAAATTAGATCAATAATTTGATGAAATCAAAGGTCCCCAAACAGACATGATAATGTAAGAGAATTTAACACCTATAAAAAAGGTGTCACTAAATGATAGGGAAAAGAAACTCCATGTTGGTAGGTAGGCAGAGAAATTAGTTTAGGATTACACATAAAAATAAATTCCTGATTAGAAAGGATGAATTTAAAAAAAAATTATAGGAAGATAAAATGGTGTATTTGTCCCACCTAAGAAATAATTATAATAGGCCAAGGGTAGAAGAAATTGCAAAGAGGAAAAAGAGGCAGAACAAGCTATATTAAACTGCTAGATGCACGCACACACTAACTAAAATAAAAATAATACACTAGGGAAAAGATTTGTATCGCATGGGTGCTTAACTATTTTTAAAAATTTGACATTTTTGAGAATCTAAAGAAAGGTAGGACTCTTCCACCTATACACGAAGACATTCATACATAGACAGACACAGGAACACACACGAACATTCATATTGACATATACAGATATATACATACAAACACACACATAAATGGTAGGTATACTCGTATAGGACTGGTGGACCCCCTAAGCCTCTGCCTGGTCCCAAGGTTAAGAGCACCACATCTCAACAGAACGAAATATATTAAAATACGTAAGGGTACCCCAAAGCCAAATAGATAAATGAGCAAGAGGTATGACCAAACAATTTACTGAAAAGGAAATAGAAATAGTAAACGCAAAGACAAATGATCAATAGGCATGAAATATGCTGCAAATATTGTCTAGTGAATTATCAAGTCGGTATGAAACCGATTTTAAAAAGCAAACTAATGCTGATGAGGTTTCAGGAAAAATGCCACATAGCTGGTTCGTTTTGAAAAGTAACTTAAAATACTTAGCAAGAGCCCAGGAACATCAATACTTTTTGACCTAATTGTCCTTTTTCTGGGAATTCATACTCATGAAATAAATCTGAGGAACAAACCTCCTCAGAGGCATTCATCACACCGTTTATGAATTGTGTTAGTGCAAAATAGAACCCTCTAAATATCAAAAGAAAGGTCAGGGGGACAGCCAAACAGTTTTGGGAATCAGCATAATGGAATAATGTGCCGCCATTGAAATGAAAGTGATGAAAACAAGATGGTATGCTATGCCAAGTAAAAAGTAAAATAGAATTGTATGGTGTCTATTATAAAATGGTGGTGAATGATACACTTATTTTGTAATTTCCCTTAATGTTAATGAGCAAAAACTTAAAACGTTACATTCTAAGCTAAGCATGGAGAGAACACCATATTATAATAGACGCTGAGAAAAGGAAGGATCTTTGAGAGCTTACGGGGCTGTGACTCAAACCCAAGGCTCTGACTTAATCTAATTGTGCACATGAGCAATTTGAGTCAAGGAGGGCCCGGAAACTTCTGCGGTGCACTCAGAGTTCCTTTTCCTTCCTTCCTTTCTGTCTTGTTTTCTTTTTCTTTTCCTTTGGAGGGGTAGGTGATTCTTACACTTCATGATTATTTTTCAAGATTACTACTTCCCCCCCCCAAATCCCATCAAACTCATAAAGCATTCAATGTTAGTGCTGAACTACAGGGATCTTTTAAAGTGATGTGGTCTAGCCCTGGCGGGTTTGGCTCAGTGGATAGAGTGTCAACTTCGGGACTGAAGGGTCCCAGGTTTGATTCTGGTCAAGGGCACATGCCTGGGTTGCAGGATCGATCCCGGTGGTCTCATCATTGATGTTTCAATCTCTCTCTTCCTTCCTCTATGAAATCAATAAAAAATATTTTTTTAAAAAATCTATACTAATAAAAGGGTAATATGCAAATGGTCGGGACTCCCTCACGCATAACGACCGATCAGCAGGCTGCATGGGCAGCAGGCACGGGTGGGCGGGGACTTGCATTACGCCATCATAGTCCATCACCAGGAGGCCTGAGGCCTGGCAGAGGCCTCCGCGCAGCAAGGTCTGGGGGTCCCGCGGCCTTGTGCAGCATGGAGGCACAGGACCCGTGTCTCCAGCCTACCTCTTTGGGGCAATCCATTGAGGATCCCCAGATAGGTGGGTGGGGCCTACCTCTTTGGGGCAATGGATTCCAGGGCTCCTGTGCTGTGACAGAGCACAAGCCAGGTTGGGGGACCCTGCTCCCTGAGCGCACGAATTTCATGCACTGGGCCACTAGTAGTAAATAAATGAAGTGATGTGGTAAAAACAAGCTCAGAATAAAGGAGATAAAACTCCTCACACCTTGTAATGCAACGCTTCTCTGGAATACAAACTCCACCTCTGTCTTCTTCCATCATTGAATCTCTAGCATCCAGAACAATACTTGGTACATAGTAACTGCTTAATAAATATCAGATGGATAAATGGATGAATGGATGGATGGATGGGACCAAGGACCCACCTAAGAAACAAAGAGAAGCAAACCTTAAAACCCTAAAACTCTGGGCAGATCATGGCTATGGAGGTCCATGTGGTGATCAAGAGAGGCAAATCAAAAGATATTAGAATGTGCTGCACTCAGATATTGGAGACAGCCCCACACTCAGAGTCCCTGGCAGCAGCATTTGCCCCACCTTTATCCGAGGTGCACTATAATATGGTGCACCAAGTTGAGATAGATAGACTAGTTAGAAAAGAGGCATGTGTCTCCTACTAACTCAAATAACAAAAGTAAAATATGCATGATTGAACCCTGAATGTCGCTGATCTGTGAGGCTTCTTGCAATTCCCACTGGCATCTGAACCTCATCCAGATGCCTGGAATCAGGCAGGGGCTGGCGTTAAAAGTGAGCCAGGAGGCAATAAGAAGTGAGCTAATCTCAAGCCCACGCAGGACTTGAAGAATTGCCTGTCGTGCTTACATGGATGGGGATGAAAGGCCATATTTTATAAAGAAGTGAGCTGCTATGCTAAATGACTGCTTACCAGCAGTTATAAGCTACACCAGAAGAGTAAACTGAGCGCCCTTACTAGACAACCATAGCTGGTTTGGCTCAGTGGAGAGAGCATCGGCCTGCGATCGAAAGGTCCCAGGTCAGTTCCGGTCAAGGGCATGTACCATGGGTTGCAGGCTCCTCCCTGGCCTGAGCCCTGATTGGGGCTCGTGCAGGAGGCAACCAGTTGATGTGTTTCTCTCCCATTAATGTTTCTCTCTCTTTCCCTCTCTTTTCCACTCTCCCCAAAAATCAATGGAAAGGTATCCTTGGGTGAAGATTAACAAAACAAAACAAAAATTTCTTCTTCTCCACATTTGAGATGAAAAGAACTGAATTTGTTTCTCCTCTGAGAAGACTTCATTTCCAAATCCAGACCTGCCTCCAAAGAGTAGGTAAAATAAGAACAATCATCAAATTGTTATGCTAGCCAGTACAAAAGAAGGAATTAATTCAGATATATAATCTGAACAAATGTTCCCTAATGACATAGACTTACTTTAAGAAACAGAAAGAAAAATTTTGATATCAAATTTATATTTTTCATGAGATTAGAGACTATATTGCATTTATGAAAAGATAATTATCTGCGATAAGACGATATTACTTTAAGATGAAAACCATGATTACAGAATTTTTAAATGTAGTAGGGGCAGTGAAGGGCATATTAAACATTGAAGAAAACTGCATTAATAATTTAAATTGTCTGTTGAAAAAAATCTCCTAGAATTCAGAGAGAAGCATAGTGAGATGAAAGAAGATGAGCAAAAACACCAGAGTAAATCTAACAGCAGCAATAACAGTGTGAGAGAAAAGCACTCACCAAAAGCAGGTAAAATTATTTAAAAGAATCCACATCTAGACACATCCTGATGAAGTTTCCAAATATCAAACATATAGGAAATGAGTCAATAATTAATAGGGTTTGAGTGATTTTAAAAATAGGATCAACCAAAATAAAAATAAGAGAGTACACATAACTTCTGAAAGAATAGAGAAAAAGAAAGTGGAAAATGTGAAAAATAGAGCCAAAACAGGGAAAGAAACCAAGAAACAGCATAAAATACAATGACAGAATGAAGGAAAAAGATATTAGTCATCACAATAAATCTAAACAGGTCAAAAGACAAAGATTATCATATTGAGTCTAAAAGCAAACTCCACGTAAACTGAAATAATGTTTAAACTAAAGGAATGGGTAAACAAAAATCTATAAGGCAATTGTTAGTCTGCAAGAGGAATACATCTATATATATAATCTATATAATATATATATATAATATATATATACATATATATATAATCTATATATATAAAAGCCTAAGCACTGGCCACCAGGGGGACAGACACTCAATGCACAGGATCAGGCTCCCCGCTATCTGGATCGGGCCTGTGGAGATTGGGCCCAAAACAGCTATCTGACAGAGCGAGCAGCAGGCGGCAGCTTGTCCTGGCTCTCTGATTAAAAGAGACCTCGCACTTCCTGTCTGCTTGAGCTACGCTGTGGCCAACAGTGAGCTGTGCAGCAGCGCCCTCCACTACGGCCCAGAGTCCAGAGTTACAGTAGCTTTGGAGGGCCTTATTATCGGGGAGACCTTATGTTTGGGGGGGCTTATTATCAGGGAGGCCTTATGTTCAGGGGAGGCCTTATTATCAGAGAGGTCTTATTTTTGGGGAGGTCTTATTTTCAGGGATATCCTATATTTCGGTGAGAGGCAAAACTGTGAGTAGGTCTTATTTTCAGGGGATGTCTTACTTTCGGGGAAACACGGTAGAACAAGTGGTTCTCAACTTTCCTCATGCCGCAACCCTTTAGTACAGATCCTCGTGTTGTGGTGACCCCAACCATAAAACTATTCTTGTTGCTACTTCATAACTGTAATGTTGCTACTGTTATGAATCGTAGTGTAAATATCTGATATGCAGGATGTATTTAGGAAACCCCTGTGAAAGGGTTGTTCGACCCCCAATGGGGTCGCGACCCACAGGTTGAGAACCACTGATCTAGAAAATGGAACAGAATGTATAAACCAACCAACGGTGAGAAAAATCAATAGGCAATAAAAAGTGTTAACAAAAATGCAGAGACATTGAAACTCTCACATACTGCTAAAAGTAATGTGTAATTGCACAGCTACTATGAAAAAGTGGGGCATTTCCCCAAAAGGTTAAACATAGAGTTACCATATGGTCCATCAACTCCACCTCTACTTGTACATGAATGTCCAGCATTAGTCACAATAACCAGAAAGTGGAAACAACCAAATGCCCATCGAGGGTGATTAGATAGGAAAAGGTATTATAGCCGCATAGTGGAATATTATTTGGTCATGAAAAGGAATGAAACACCAATATATTCTAAAAGGCAGATGAATCTTGAAAATATTATGCTAAATGAAAAAAGACAGCCACGAAGGCCACATATCATATTATCCCATTTGTATGAAGTGCCCCAGATAGGCAAATCCATAGAAAGTTTATTAGTGGCTGCCAGGGATTGTGGGGGCGAGGGGAGTAATGGGGAGTGGCAGCTTAATTATTGACTTCTTTTTGGAGTGATAAAAATGTTCTGGAATTAAATAGTAGTTATGGTTGTAAAACTTGTGAATATATTAAAAACAAGTGAATGATTCACTTTAAAAGGGTGAGTTTTATGGTATTTGAATTACCTCTCAATAAAAACATCTATACTATTGGGAATAATAAAGCATTTTTAACCAAAGATCTAAAGAAAAAATACTGAAAATTTGAATGAACTAGATTATTTTGTAAGAATATACCTTCCCAAAATAAACTCAAGAAGAAATCTAAAACCTGAATAAACCAAAAACCCTAGCTAAATTTGAAATGATCGTCAAAGAGTTGTACCTAGAAGGTACTAAATCAATATTGTTTCATCAGTAGACATTTCAAACTCAAATTTGATAACACACTTACACAGAAAACTAATAACCAGTCATGGTTTGGGTTATGGACATAAAAATCTCTTTTACAAAATAAAAGAATGATTGAATCCAGATGTACATTAAAAAAATAATACACTACCACCGAAAAGGGCTCATTATGAGAACAGAAGGTCAATTCAATATTTAAAATTCATGATTTTAAATCATATAACTAATCATATTAGTATGTCAAAGATGGGAAACCATATTAAACTCTTTATGGACTCATGAGATAATACTTTTGCAATTTGTTTTTTTAAACTTATATCAAATCAAATGTCAGCTTTATGTTTAATGACAAAGCTCCAGAAACATTGTAATTAAAATCAGAAAGACAAGGCCCTCGATTATCATTATTACTTAACTTCATTATGTAAGTGCTCACGGAGGCAATTAGATGATAAAGTGTAACAAAAGCATGGGTAATATTGAAATATTTAACAAGGAGTTTAGTAATATAAACGAATATGTTCATTTAAAATGTTGAAATTTAGTCCCTTTTACTCTCTAAGGAAACTAAACTCTAAATATCATAACATTTCCTGCCAATTAATAGCAGTTATAGTTTTTTCGTCAAATCATTCGAATAATTTCCAAACCACTTGTTGATTTTTAGAAATTGTTGGTGCCATTTTTAAAACTACATCCAACACGAATTAAATGACGCATTGTCTGAGCTGTAATCTGACGCACAAGCCACCCCAAATTCTTTCAACAGCTTAGCCATTGATTGGCAGTCAGTGAGTGATCCAGAAAGCGAGTATCTGCTAAGGTCCAAACTATTGCTCATAGTTTGAATTCATCATCTCAGTTTCTGCTGAACTTACAGCAATTGATCTAGAATTTTTCTAGCCTTTAAAATATATGGCTTTCTATATATTTAATTTCTATTATCAAATAAATCACAAAGTTGGCCCTAGCCGGTTTGGCTTAGTGGGTAGAAAGTTGCCCTGTGGACTGAAGGGTCCCTGGTTTGATTCAGGTCAAGGGCACTTGCTCTGGTTGTGGGCTCGATGGCCCAGCAGGTGGTGTGCAGGAGGCAGCCAATCAATGATTCTCTCTCATTGATGTTTCTCTCTCTCTCTCTCCTTTCTTCTCTGAAATCGATAAAAATATATTAATTTTTAAAAGTCACAAAATTGTTTACTCTAATATTGCATCTAATTAAAAGTCATTTCCCAACCTTCACTTTTATTTTATTTTTATTGTTTAACATATTACAAATAGTAGTACGTATGTCTCCTTTTTTTTTCCCAACTGACCTTTCCCATGCCCTCACCCCCTCCCAGTGTCTTGTGTCCATTTGTTATGCTCATACGCATGCATATGAGTCCTTCGGTTGATCTCTTACCTCCCCGCCCCCCAACCCTCCCCAGCCCTCCCACTGTAGTTTGTCAATCTGTTTGATGCTTCTCTGCCTCTAATTTTGTTCTAATTTTGTTCATCAGTTTACAGTGTTTTTTATTATCCATAAATGAGTGAGATCATGTGGTATTTTTCTTTCACTGATTGACCTATTTCACTTAGCATAATGCTGATGCAAGTGGTAAGAATTCCTTTTTTACAGCAGCATAGTATTCCATTGTGTAGATATACCACCGTTTTCTAATCCATTCATCTGCTGATGGGCATTTAGGCTGTTTCCAGATCTTAGCTATGGTAAATTATGCTGCTGTGAATGTAGGGGTGCATATATCCTTTTTGATTGGTGTTTCTGTTTTCTTGGGATATATTCCTAAAAGTGGTATTACTGGGTCAAATGGCAGTTCCATTTTTAATTTTTTAAGGAAGCTCCATACTGTTCCCCACAGTGGCTGCACCAGTCTGCACCCCCACCAGCAGTGGATGAGGGTTCCTTTTTCTCTGCATCCTTGCCAGCACTTGTCATTTGTTGATCTGTTGATGATAACCATTCTGACAGGTGTGAGATGGTACCGCATTGTTGTTTTGATTTGCATCTCTCAGATGATTAGTGACTTTGAGCATGTTTTCATATGTCTCTTGGCTTTCTGAATATCCTCTTTTGAAAAGTGTCTATTTAGGTCCTTTGCCCATTTTTTGAATGGATTGTTTGTCTTCCTTTTGTTAAGTTGTATAAGTTCCCTGTAAATGTTGGAGATTAAACCCTTATTAGAGATAACATTGCCAAATATGTTCTCCCATGCAGCAGACTTTCTTGTTGTTTTTCTGACGGTTTCTTTTGCTGTGCAGAAGCTTCTTATTTTGATGTAGTCCCATTTGTTTATTTTCTCCTTCATTTTCATTGCCCTAGGAGCTGTATCATTAAATATATTGCTACCAAAAATGTCTGCTATTTTGCTGCCTATGGCTTCTTCTAAGATTTTTATGGTTTCCCATCTTACGTTTAAGTCCTTTATTCATTTTGAGTTTATTTTTGTGTATGGTGTAAGTTGGTGGTCTAGTTTCATTTTTTTGCAAGTATCTGTCCAGTTTTCCCAAAACCATTTATTAGAGACTGTCTTGACTCCATTGTATGTTCTTGCCTTCTTTGTCAAATATTAATTGAGCATAGTGGTTTGGGTTGATTTCTGGGTTCTCTGTCTATTTCACTTGTCTATATGTCTGTTCTTGTGCCAGTACCAGGCAGTTTTGAGAACAATGGCTTTGTAGTATAGCTTGATATCTGATGCTGTGATCCCTCCAACATTGTTCTTCTTTCTCAAGATTGCTGCAGCTATTCTAGGTCTTTTTTTATTCCAGATGAATTTTTGGAGAATTTGTTTTAGGTCTTTGGAGTATGCCGTTAGTATTTTAATGGGGATTGCATTGAATTTATATATTGCTTTGGGTAGTATGGACATTTTAATGATGTTGATTCTACCAATCCATGAACATAGTATATTCTTCCATTTGTTCATGTCTTCCTCTATCTCTTTTTCCAGCGTTCTGAAATTTTCTGAGTATAGGTCCTTTATCTCCTTGGTTAAGTTTATTCCTAGGTATCTTAATTTTTTTGTTGCAATGGTAAATGGGATTATTTTTAAATTTCTCTTTCTGTGAGTTCATTATTGGTATATAGAAAAACCATAGACTTCTGGATGTTAATTTTGTATCCTACTACATTGCTGGATTCATTTATTAAGTCTAGTAATTTTTTGTTGGAATCTTTGGGGTTTTCTATGTACAATACCATGTCATCTGCAAATAAGGACAGTTTTACTTCTTTTCCAATTTGAATGCCTATTATTTCTTCTTCTTGTCTGGTCGCAATGGCTAGCACTTCCAGTACTATGTAGAACAGGAGTGGTAAGAGTAGTCATCCCTGTCTTCTTCCTGTTCTTAGTGGAGATGGTTTTAGTTTTTGTCCATTGAGTATGATGTTGGCTGTGGGTTTGTCATATATGGCTTTTATTATGTTGAAGTATGATCCTTCTATTCCCACCTTGCTGAGGGTTTTTATCAAGAAAAGGTGTTGGATTTTGTCAAATGCCTTTTCTGCATCAATGGATATGATTATATGGGTTTTATCTTTCAGCTTATTTATATTATGTATCACATTTATTGATTTACAGATATTGTACCATCTGTGCATCCCTGGAATAAATCCCATTTGGTCATGGTGTATAATCTTTCTAATGTAATGCTGGATTTGATTTGCTAGAATTTTGTTGAGGATTTTGGTGTCTATGTTCATGAGAGATATTGGTCTGTAATTCTCTTTCTTTGTATTGTCTTTATCTGGTTTTGGGATTAGGGGAATGCTGTCTTTGCAGAAAGAGCTTGGGAGTTCTCCTTGTGCTTGAATTTTTTGGAATAGTCTAGAGAAGATAGGTTATAATTCTTCTTTGAATGTTTTATAAAACTCCCCTTGAAGCCATCTGTCCAGGGCTTTTGTTTGTTGGAAGTTTTTTAAAAAATATATTTTATTGATTTTTTTACAGAGAGGAAGGGAGAGAGATAGAGAGCTAGATACATCAATGAGAGAGAAACATCGATCAGCTGCCTCTTGCACACTCCCCACTGGGGATGCGCCCACAACTAAGGTACATACCTGTGACCAGAATTGAACCCGAGACTCTTCAGTCCGCAGGCTGACACTCTATCCACTGATCCAAACCGATCAGGGATGTTGGAAGTTTTTTGATTACTGCTTCAATTTCCTCCATAGTTATCAGCCTATTCAGATTTTTTTATTCCTCCTGGTTGAGTTTTGAAAGGTGGTACTTTTTTTAGGAATATGTCCATTTCATCTAGGTTGACCTGTTTGTTGGAGTAGAATTGCTCATAGTATTTTTTTTTTATGATTCTTCGTATTTCTGTGGGGTCTGTTGTTATTTCACCTTTTGTTTCTGATTTTGTTTATTTGTGTCCTCTCTCTTTGCTTCTTGGTGAGCATGGCTAAAGGTTCATCTATCTTATCCTTTCAAAGAACCAGCTCTTGGTTTCATTGATCTTTTGTATTGTCTTTTTCTGTCTCTATGTCATTTATTTCCACTCTGATCTTTATTATCTCCTTCCTTCTGCTCACGCTGGGCTTTTCTTGTTGTTCTCTTTCTAATTCTTCAAGTTGCAGAGTTAGATGGTTTAGTATCAGTTTTTCTTGTTTTTTTTTTGAGGTAGGCCTGTAATGCTATAAACTTCCCTCTCCGGACTGCTTTCACTGTGTCCTAAAGATTTTGGATTGCTGTGTTTTCATTGTCGTTTGTTGCCAGGATGTGTTTTATTTCTTCTTTGATCTCTTTGGTAACCCAGTCATTGTTTAATAGCATGCTATTCAGCCTCCAACTGTTTGGATTTGTATGATTGTTTTTCCTGTAGTTGATTCCTAGTTTTATGCCATTGTGATCTGAGAAGATGCTTGATATGATTTCAATCCTCTTGAATTTGGAGAGACTTTGCCTGTGTCCCAATATGTGGTCTATTTTTGAAAATGTCCCATGTGCTCTTGAAAAGAATGTATATTCTGTAGTTTTGGGATGGAATGTTCTAAAGATTATGTCGATTAAGTCCATCTGATCTAGTGAGTCATTTAGGATTGATATTTCTTTGCTAATTTTTTGTCTAGAGGATTTATCCAGTGATGTTAATGGAGTATTAGTCTCCTACTATGATTGTGTTGCTGTCAATCTCACCCCTGATATCTTCCAGAAGTTTTTTTTATGTATTTGGGTGCTCCTACATTGGGTGAATAAATGTTTACGAGAGTTATATCCTCTTGTTGTATCAATCCCTTTAGAATTATGAAGTGGCCTTTCTTGTCTCTTGTTATGGTCTTCACTTTGAGGTATATTTTGTCAGATATAACTATTGCTACCCCAGCATTTTTTCATTTCCATTTGCCTGATAGATATTTTTCCATCCCTTCACTTTCAGTCTGTGTGAATCCCTTGTTCTGAGGTAGGTCTCCTGTAGACAGCATATAGATGGGCCATGTTTTCTTATCCATTCATTCACTTAATGTCTTTTGATTGGAGCATTTAATCCATTTACTTTTAATGTTATTAATGATAGGTACTTGTTTGTAGCTATTTCTGTATTTTATGCCTGTGTTCTTTCCTCCAGTTCTATTTCTTCTTTTTACAGCAGTCCCTTTAGCATTTCTTGCATTGCTGGCTTGGTAGTGATAAAGTCCCTTAGCCTTTTTTTTGTCTGTGAAGCTCCTGATTTCCCCTTCAATTCTGATTGATAGTCTTGCTGGATAGAGTATTCTTGGATTTTCATTTAGTTTTAATTCATAGAGCTTCATAAACATTATTTGGCAAAAAATATATAAATAACCAAAGCAACATTAGCAATTTAATAAATTAAGGTACACAATTTACTGAAAAAATAAGTTGACAAGAAAATGAAAAATTATTTTAACTTTTGTCATCAAATGACAATGCATTTTTGATAATTTATCAATTTAATATATTTTCTTTTTGAATTAGAATTTTATCTTATTTAAAAGGGTATATTTCTTCTATAAAATCTCCATTTTCCTTTAGTTTTATACATTCAAACATTTTTTTTAACTTGAGGGCATTAAGCTGTTCACTATAATCAAGAAAATTTTCTATAAAAATAAAGATATTTTAGATATTTTAATAAATTAGCTTAAAGTGAAATCTCTTTTTAAAAAGGGACAGTTTTCCAATTGTTTTCTCCTATTACACAGTTTTTGTTCAATTGATAAACTTGATATAATTCTCACACTGCTTTTATAATTCTAGCATCATGGCCCAAGCATTCTAATGTTCATTGTCTCAATTCCCAAAGCTTCAGATATAATTTTTTTCCTGACATTATATGATGATAAGTTAAGAAAACATTTACAATTACTTATTCGCTTTATGCATTTCATTGCATCATCCAGGATAACTGAGTTCAGTGACTTGGACAGTGCAAAATTAAAACATCCAAAGAATTTCCCAAATTTTGGCTGAAAATGTAGACTCTTTTCCTAGCTATTCACAGGCACTATTAATATAAAACCCAATAAGGTTTTCCTGGGAATATTTCTCCGAGGCCATTTTTCTCACGTGTCAACCATAAATTTTGATAAATTATATCAGATGTTGCTCTTTCCTGCTTCATGACATCAACAAAAACCATTAAATTATCTTCAAAGTCTTGAATTTCACATTTTAAATAAATTATTAAAACTATTTTATATGAAACAGTTGAGACTTCATCAATAATGACTGAAATTTTACTGCCTTGATTTATACCTTTCCCAAAAAGTTATTTTCTCGTATCAGTAGATAAATATTTTGCAATAAGCAAGGCCATAAATTTAGATTGCTATAAGTCTATATTGTTATTGCTCTTTTTTGAAGGTCTATTACGTAAATATTTTATGTTTGACAATGTTCAATTATTTTTAACCATACAGATGGTATTTTCTAGAAGTTTTTCATTTGCTTTACCAATACTCTGATAATTTTTTCAGAAATTTTTATTATTACCAATTTTTTATATATGAAACTTATTTTAATATTTTTAGAGCTTTCTTTATCTATGAGAGGGTTTTTAAATTTAAACCATGAGTTTTAACAGAACATGTTACCTTTCTGAGGAAAAGTGGAATGATAGCACTTTCAACTTTCAATTCTATAACTTTTAAGCATTCTTTGATCATCTGAGCCACATGTATACACTAACAATATAACGTCACCCATACTATTTGAATTAAAATAACCAAGTTTTGTCTTTATTCCATTTATACAAATTACTTTATTTTGTATATTTTTGTACATAGCATTAAAATATATTCCGGGTTCTGGTTTCCACATAAAATCAGAAGCTATTCTTGGTGTGGTTCATTGTTAATATCATTTCTTCTTTGTTCTTCCACAGTCAGAAGACTCATTTTTATAACATTTAAAAAGAACATTAGGAAACTTATCCAAACTCCTCAGTATCTTCACTCTAGGTTTTATTTTTACTCTTTAATTATAAAGCTTTAAATTTAGAAACATCAGAACACTGCACAATTACTACTTACGCAATGAAATGAGAGCACCCTGGGAAGAAAACGCAAGTCGAAACTCAACTGTTCAGAAGCAGGGGCAATGGCATCATTTGGGCATGGTACTAGCTGGGAGTTCTTCTAAAGCAGTGGTTCTGAAGCTCAGGACCCTTTTTCAGTGTTAAGAGTTATTTAGGCCAGCCTTTGATCTTTGTTTATGTGAGTTATATGTATTGATGTGATATTAGAAGTTCAAAGTGGGAACTTTTCATTTTTTGGGTATTTATTCTGTTAAATATCTATAATAATAAAAGCATAATATGCTAATCAGATCAGATGTCCTTCTGGACATCCTTCCGGACAACCTTCCGGACAAAGCCAGGGCTGTCCAGGCCCTGGGTGCCAGAGGGAAGCTGATGCCGGCAGCTGGGGAAAGGAAAGGCTACTCTTGCACGAATTTCGTGCATCAGGCCTCTAGTAACAGTAATAAACCTAGAAGCTAACAGAAATAACATTTTTATGAAAATGACTATATTTTCCAAAATTTAACAAAAGTGGGAAAAGTCTCATTGTTTTACATTTTTGCAGACCTCTTTAATGTGGGGCCTAATAAAATTCAGCTGGATTCTGAGATCTGCTTCTGCATTCGGTCTGCTGTGACAGCACACATCACCTAGCCTTTGAAGAAGGCTTAACTCTTATGAGAATGAGAGTGAAAAAGGCAGACGATGCCTTAGTAGTAGTAATTATTAAACGTTTTGTCCTCATAGACTCCTGATAGGGGTTCAGAGACCCACAGAGGCCACCTACCCACAAGTTGAGAACCACTGTCCTAAAGCATAGGGTACTTCCTGAACTGTGTGCCATGAAACCATTCTGCATCCTATAAAGTGGGCCGAACTGGCAGGGGATGCTTTGTAAATTGCTCAGATGCCACTTTGATGAGAGTCACATGTATTGGCAGTTGTCACATGTTACAGCCACTATCTCGAACTAATGGATTTACATTAGAATCTATATCATGAACTGATTTTGCCATACCTTGCTGGTACTGCTACTCATATTTGCCAAAATTTAAAGACCAGTAAGCCATACTGGTAAGTACCACAGAATATCAGAGTAATAAATTGTTAAATATAGAGTCATTCTTTGTCGGAGATGTACTGATATATGAAAGCCAAGATTTTTAAAAATTCAAAGGGCATCTAGTAAGAAAATCTATTGCAAAGTGAAAATGCTTATGTATGTTTGTGTATCAACATCTATATCTATTATATCCATATCTAGCTTTCTTATATAGCAAGGACAATTCAAACGTAATAAAAATATGGAGAACATAGATGAAGAACAGAACCTGATTGGACACATAAACGAAGATACATTATTATCCTAAATGAGACGGTTCAATATTATAACTCTCCCCAAATTAATCTGTATATTTAACATTATTAAAAATAATGCTATTATTTTTAATTTGGTAAAATTATTTTTAAAGTTCTTATTTAGGATTAATTTGATAAAAATAAAATGTGAGAATAGCAAAACAAAAGTCTGGACAAAAAGAATGAGGCGGGAAGTATCGGGCCTATTATATTAAATGTTATTATTTATTAAAGATTTGCAGTATGAAAGTAATGTAGCTTTGAGACCAGAATAAATAGGCACTTTAATGAAACAGAACAGGAAGTCTCTAAAAGACCCAAGGTATATACCAATT
Source organism: Murina feae (assembly GCA_004026665.1). Classification (NCBI taxonomy): domain Eukaryota; kingdom Metazoa; phylum Chordata; class Mammalia; order Chiroptera; family Vespertilionidae; genus Murina; species Murina feae. Next base: position 148,850 of record PVJC01000043.1, on the reverse strand, counting down.
TAGACATGAGAAGGGGAGCATCTCAAATTCAAAGGAAAAATAATTATTCAATAAATGGTGGCACAATTGATTAGTCATTTTGAAAGGAAAAAAAAAACAGTTAAATGCCTAGCTCACATCATACACCAAAATAAATCTTAGTGGCCATTAAAGATTTAAATATCAGTGATATATTTAGAGCAATTAGACAAAAATCTAGAGAAATATTTCTGTAATCTTGAAATAGAAGAGGCCCCTCTAAGCATATGAAAAATGTTGGCCACATAATTTTAAAATTACACAAAAACAATGAATAAAGCAAAAGTGAAGAACAGAATCGTAAGAAAAAGTTGATCCTTCCAGCAGAAAAGTGGATAGCAGCATATTTATGTATAAACATGTGACCCGTAAGCATAAGAAAAGATGCTTGACTCAGTTATAGGTGAAGAATAAACATAAAAACAAAATGCCTGCCCTCACCTATCACGTTATGAAATTGTGTGAAATTCATGGGCTCAGCCTCAATAAGGGGATCTGTGGCTGTTGCTATTATTCTCCTGGTAGTTATATTTCTCAGATGAGTCCGCTCTGAGACTGAAGTGGCTGGAGACCCACCACCCACTGCCCTTCTCATGGACGTGGCTCATGGTGAGACCTGAGAACTCCCACGAGACAGGCAAGGCTACTGAGGCCCAGATTTCGACTTGCCCAAATCACTAAGGGAGCTTGTTGTTGTGGCCGCCAGTGTAGATCTTCTGCCTCTTATAGGCTAGTACCTTCCACTGAGCCACATGTTCTCTCTGAGGAAGAGTTGAGCGAAGACCTCCTCCCTCCCTTTTTTTAAATCTAAGTTTCAGGAGGAGTAGGATTCCCCAGTCTCTTGCATCGACTTGCGTTTCCCTGGCACAGCTGTCTTTGGTGGGTGGTGAAGCTGGGCTGGTGCTCAAAGCATGTGCTTGCCAAGCAGACAAACGGCACAACTCAAAGGGCACATTTGCCCGAAGCAGCAGCTCCGAGTGGCAGGCGGCAGGCCACCGCCAGGGAAGAAAACTGCTGGCGGTCGTGACCACGCACTGGACATCCACTCAGAGCCACTGTCGCTGTGGTCACTCGCAGATGTGACGTGCATCTGCCACTCAACATTTGGTTTGGGTGTTGAATCTGATGATGCCACACGTGCATCCATGAGGGCAGGAAAAGGTTTATTACATAATGAGGCGTTCTGGGGAGACCAGGGAAGCTTCCCAACTGGTCTGTAAAATTGCTGGAGAGAACGAGGAAAGGAAACTAATTTGGGGTGTATGGTCGTCTGGAGGTGGGCTCAGGTAAGCTTTCCCAAGTGTGTAGGTTGGATTTTGTGTGGTATTGAATTCTCCAACTATTGTTGTTGAATTGCCTGTTTTTCCTTTCAATTCTATCATTTTTTTCATATATTTTGAAGTTGTGTTATAGATATATGTATAAAAGTACTGTATTTATCCTTATATTATTATAAAATGTCCCTCTTGGTCTCCACTAGTTATTTATCTTAAAGTCACCTTTAAATCTAAGATGTGTCTCCTCTACAGAGAGCCTGTAGTTGGATTATGCTTTTTTTAATCCAGGCCGACAATCTCTTCCTTTTAATTGAGTGATTAAATCATTTACATGTTAATAGGTTGGATTTACGTTTGCCATTTTTTAAAAATATATTTTTATTGATTTCAGAGAGGAGTGAGAGGGAGAGAGAGAGAGAAACATCAATGATGAGAGAGTATCATTGATCGGCTGCCTCCTACACGCCCCCCACTCGGGATTGAGCCCACAATCCAAGCATGTGCCCTTGATCAGAACTAAATCCGGTATCTTCCAGTCCGCAGGTCATTGCTCTAGCTACTGAGCCAAACCAGCTAGGGCTACGTTTGCCATTTTTAAATATGCCTACTGTAGATCTCTTATCGCTTTCTGTTCCTCTGTTTTTTTATACTTCCTTATTTTATATTAAGTAAATATTTTTGGCCCTGGCTGGTGTTGCTCAGTGTTAGAGAGTCGACTCAAGCAGCGAAGCGTCATGGGTTCGGTTCCTGGTCAAGGGCATGTACCTGGGTTACAGTACTGTACCATGTGGCATCCATTATGTTGGGGTAGCACCTGACAATTTCTGTTTCACAAGTATTAACTTTATTTGGTGTTCAGGACAATCCAGTGAAAAGTTCTTATTATTCTAGTTTTTTTGTTTTTTAATTGATTTAAGAGAAGGAGGGAGAGGGAGAGAGAGATTGACACATCAATGATGAGAGAGAATCATTGATCGGTTGCCTTTTGCATGTCCCCTGCTGGGGATCAAGCCCGCAACCTGGGCTTGTGCTCTTGACCAGAATCAAACCTGGGACCCTTCAGTCCGCAGGCCGATGCTCTACCCACTGAGCCAAACCTGATTGGGCATTATTCTAGTTTTAAAACTAAGGCAAGTGAGGTGTAAGAGCTACTAAAGATGAATACTTACAAGTGAGAAAATTTACATTTAGAGAGAAGGATGTTCGTTGGCCAAGGATATACAATGAGTCAATGACTAGAACCAGGCTCTTCCATTTCCCAGGTGGGTGAGGATGGGGATTAAGAGTACCTGTCCTCATCCCCCCACCCTTCTTCCCCATCCAGCTTCTCCCCTCTCCTGGCCTTAGGAAAAAATCATAGGTCAAAGGGCATTAGGTGATTGGAGCTTTCTGCCCCTAGAGGGCGCTGCTCATTCTGGATCAAGAGCGCAGGTTGCCTAGTACGGTGGCTTGAATGCTATAGCATTTTGGATTATGGCTATTGCATGCATTCTTTAGATCTAATTATAGCAGGATTAATATGCCTTTAATAGGTGGCTATTAATAATTTACATTGTTATCTTTACTAATATAATTCTGCATAAAGCATCCACTTTTATCACTTTTCTCAGGGACTTTCCCTCAACTCCTGGGTTTTATAGTTGGAGTTGGTAGCAGTTTTTGAAAGCATTCATGAGTGGGAATTTAACAAGGCAATTTTTAGAGAAATAAAGATCGATTTCCAACGAACAGAGGTGCAAAAAAGAAAAACAACAACAACTCTATAGTATTAAAATAAAACACTGGCTGGTGTTGCACAGTAGTCGGAGCATCAGCCTGCACACCAAAGGGTTGTGGGTTCGATTACAGGTGAAGAGCCTGTACCGGGGTTTTAGGTTTGATCCATGACCCCAGTCAGGATGCATGTAGGAGGCAGTCTGTCGATGGTTGTATCTCTATCACATTGGTGTTTCCCTCTCTCTCTCTTTCCCTCCCTTCCACTCCCTCTAAAAATCAATGGGAAACGTATCCTCCAGTGAGGATTAACAAAACAAAACAAAAACCAAGCATATATCTGTGTATCATAATTAAAAACGAAAAAGAAAAAGCCTTCTGAACACCTCTGAAATTCCTCCTACCTCATAAAAGCAGGCTTTGAGATCCTTCCGGGATAAAGCCCTTCATTTTGCCGTGGTTTTACCTTGACTGAGAAGCCTAATCTTTTGTTTAAATAACAATTTCAAGTTCAAAGTGGAAAGCATGCGGAACATTTTCTGGTCGCCTGTCAAGATCTACTCTCTCCCTTGTCTACTCTGCTCTGTGCCCAGGAGGCTGGCCCCGAAGGACTCAATTAACTAGCTCCCTTGCCCTCCAGCTTCTAGTAGATTCCACCAATAGGAAGGACCAGCAGGAAGCCCATACAGGAAGAGTGAGAGGTGGCATTTACTCCTCCAGCGCGCTCCCTGCCACTGAGGGTTGGTAGCGATCATGTTCCTCTACTTCAGACATGGTCTTCTTCCTGTTGGTGGCCTTCTCTGTAGCTACAGGTCTCACCGGCCCAGGTAAGGGCTCCTTGTCTTGCCCTTGGCCTCGGGGGAGGAAATGGCTTTGCTAGTCTCTGGCACTTTGCCAGCCCCTGCTGCTTTGCCTTAACCCTACTCACACCTCTGTAAATAGACATGTAATTGACTTCCCTGCCTGTCATTCCCTTTGAGTGCTGAGTCCTGCCGGGACTCTGGCTGATACAGGAAGAGGTCAGTCATTCTTGGTCCTACTCCAGGGTGATCGTGGATAAAGTCTTTTCACTTGGTGGTTTGCAAATGCTTTATCTGTAAAAACAAACAAACAAACAAACAAAAAACCCAGTTGGACAAAATCAGAGGACTTTCCAATTTTTAAATTTTTTATTCGTTTTGCTCATGTACTTGCCAAAGAATTCTCAAAACCCACATAATCACATACTTTAAAAATTTGCCATCGTGGTTTTAAAGTAGTTGTGAAGGTTGTTATGTCCTGCATCCTGTAAATATTAGTGTTTAAAAATAAAACTGTTATATCACCTTTTAAAATACATCCAATGGAATTTTTTTTAATATATTTTATTGATTTTTTACAAAGAGGAAGGGAGAGGAATAGCGAGAGTCAGAAACATCGATGAGAGAGAAACATCGATCAGCTGCCTTCTGCACACTCCCTACTGGGGATGTGCCTGCAACCAAGGTACATACCCTTGACCAGAATCCAACCTGGGACCCTTCAGTCTGCAGTCCGACGCTCTATCCACTGAGCCAAACCGGTTAGGGCTCCAATGGAATTTTTAAAAATATATTTTTACTAGAGGCCCGGTGCACAAAAATTTGTGCACTCAGGGGGTGTCCCTCAGCCCAGCCTGTGCCCTCTCGAAGTCTGAAACCCATTGGGGGACATCCACCTGCTGGTGTGCCTGGCCAGCCTGGGTGAGGGGCTGATGGCTGTTTCAGGCTGCTCATAGCCCCTTTAGGGTTCAGGTCCCTACTGGGATGCCTGGCTGGAAGCAGGTATCTGGGATTTATTTAACTTCTATAATTGAAACTTTGTTGCCTTGGTCCCCCGCTTGAAGCCTGGGTTGCCACTGGCAACCCAAGGTCCCAGCCCAGCAAGTATCTGGGGCTTGTTTATCTTCTATAATTGAAACTTTGTAGCCTTGAGTAGAGCTCAGGGCTCGCAGGGCCCTGGCTTCCTCCATTGCCCAGGGCAACTCCAGTTCTGTGGCCGCCACCAACTTAGTTAATTTGCATACTTGCTCCTGATTGGTTGGTGGGCATGGCTTGTGGGCGTGGCTTGTGGGTATAACAGAGTGAGGGTCAATTTGCATATTACTCTTTTATTAGATTAGATTGATTTCACAGAGGAAGGGAGAGGGAGAAAGAGATAGAAACATCAAGAGAGAGAATCATTGATCGGCTGCCTCCTGCACGCCCCCTACTGGGGATAGAGACCACAACCAGGCATATTCCCTTGACCAGAATCAAACCTGGGAGCCTTCGGTCAGTCCTGCACTCTATCCACTGAGCTAAACCAGCTAGGGCTCCAATGGAACTTAAATGTCATACTGATTTTATACCTGCTGGCATCCATTTTGGAAAAAAAATACTCAAACAAACTCTTAACAGCTAGAAATTTTATAATGTTCCTCTTTCTCCTTTAAATCATTTTTCCCCGTTTCACTTCCCCCACAGAATTTTATAGGAATGTAATGTATTTTTCTGCTTGTAAGTTTCATATGGATCATTTTGGCGTAGTCTCTAAATCAAAAATGCTCTTAGATGGAAATTTTAAAATGTTTATATTTCCGGTGGTCACAATGCTCTAAAGGGTTAAGCATTTTTCTGAATTGAGTCAACATAATTAATTTTAAGACAAGTTGACCAAAATGTTGATAATGTTTAAGCATAAAAAGTAAAATTAAAGGAAAAGTAGTCTTTTCATGGGATAGAAAGAAGACGTGTCATGGCGTCTTGATCGAAAGAATGTCTGCTCCCCAGTATTTGGAATGAGTCCTGGGTTTGGTGCCCGAACCCCTACCCCAACCCCTGAGCCAGGCTTTCCCACTTTGGGCAATGCCCCCCAGGAAGACGGGGATGGAGAAGGGATACACTTTTATTTTGTCAAGTGGGAGAAGGGCAGCTGAGAAAGGGAAGGGGGAGAGGAGAACCAGGTTCATGTGTTCATGTCGAAGTTCCCGGGCCAGTCAGGTGTAGGAAATCATCCATATGTCTGCTGAGAATCTAGAAATGGGTTCCCTTAAAACTCTCTGTGTCGGCTACGCCTTGGAAATTGTATCTCCAGGAGATGTGTCTCTTAACCCCAAGGCCCCTGGGCATGGTGGTGTCTGCAGGGGGCCCCTGATGGGAGCTTTCCTAGAGTCCAACTCCCTTCAACTGCAGCTTCCTGTCTCTATTTCCGTCTGCAAACTGGGGACGCCTACACTCTACCCCATGGGGAATCTTTAAGATTTAATGAACATGATGTGTGTATAGCACCCAGTATATGGCAAACAGTATATCCAGAAAGTATCGTAGGATTGGGGAGGTGTCTCCCAGTTCTGACATACCTGCTCAGCTGTTTTGGGGAGTAAGTTTTACTGCTTGTAGAGCCTTTTCAATATTTCCAAAACAGTGTCAGTTACTGTCCACAGATGGTGACCTTTGCCCCCTCAGGGAGGCTGATCATCCCAGTGCCCTCTCCTGGTAGACACAGGGGGCCATGGAAATGTAGGCTGGAGACCCGGATTGGCTATCTTCATCAAGCTCCCCGCTTTGTCAGAGTAAAAGAATTATACTCAGGCTAGATACAGGGTGCGTGCGCCTGACAGTTCCTGCTTTCCAGGAACGGGAATAAAGTGTTTATTCACTGATGCCCTCCTGGAAAAACTGGGGTTGCCTCTGGGTCAGTGTTGAATCAGGCAAGCCAATATTTGTGCTTTCTGCCTGAGAAGCAAAATGAAGCATTGATATGCTAAGAAGTTGCCAACAGTCAGTTTTGCTGCTGGCCGGCTCTGCTGTGACTTTCGTGCTAACGTTATTGCTCAGACACCAGGCCTAACAATGCCTGCCGTGCCGACTGCCACTTTGCCTCCGAATGAGGGCTTCCCCGGCACGTCAGCGGACCGAGTCCTGCATTCAGAATTTTCAGTTTCATTTCCGATGGATCCAGAGGAATGCTCTCCTTTTCTTTATAAAGAAACCGGTTGTGCATCTTGCCCCTGGTTTGGTTTCAACCTCTCTTACCATCTCTCCGAGCGCAGCGTTAATTGATGAAATACTGGGCAACTTTATCTAAATGGTTTTTTTACTTTGAAATTAAATTTTCTTCTGACATTTTTTTTTTGATTAGGAAGACATTGGTGGTACATGTGGTAGATTGACTACATCAATGGTCCCAGTGCTTTATCCCTCCCTGGACCATGCCCTGGACCGTGTCACTGTGCAGGATTCTGACTCCGGGCCCAGCTGTAGGACTCCTTCAGGTCAATGGGATGCTCATAAATATGAGTGAAACGGGGGCTTGGAAAGTGCATACACAGTTGGGCTTGTCTGCTCTTCTCTTCTGCCATTGCCAAGTGAACGTGCTCGGGCTCGCCTGCTGGGGAAGGAGAAATGTGTGGACGAGACCCATATGGCCCTAGTTGATCCAGTCACAACCAACATAGATCAGCTAAGAGCCAGCCAACCCCAGGGGTGTGAACTAACCCAGCCAAGACCGGAAGACCCTTGCGACACCAGCAGACTTGTGAACTAGATGCGTGCTTATTCCTGGAAGCCACCAGTGTGAGATAGCACAGTAGGGGTCACACAGACCAAGCCGAGTGGCAGACTCGCCCTCCAGGAGCAGTGTCCAAGGGAATACTGAGCCCATGTGCAACTCTTCCCTTGGACCCTGGAAATGGTGATAGAGGAAGGAAGGAAACTTTTTTTTTTTAAAAAAATATTTTTTCATTGATTTTAGAGAGCAAGAGAGAGATATAGAAACATCAATGATGAGAGGGAATCATTGATGGCTGCCTCCTGCACGCCCCCCGCCCCCAATGGGGACCAAGCCCACAACCTAGGCATGTGCCCTTGACCAGAATCGAACCCGGGACCCTTCAGTCCGCAGGCTGATGCTCTATACACTAAACCAAATCGGCCAGGGTGGAAGGAAGGAACCTTACCAGGAAGGACGAAGTGCTTCCACCACGCAGGTGGGGGAGATCCTTGTCTGAGATTCAGGATAGCAAAGTTAATGTGAGTTCAGGCCCTGTAGTCAGACTCCTGGGCCCCAAATCCAGATGTGCTGAGGAGTTCTGTGTTCTTGGGCAAGTTTAGTTGACCTCTTTGTGCCTCAGTTTCCTTATTTGTAAAACAGGGGGATAATAAATAGTGCCTACCGCATCGAGTATTTACAAAAAGTAATGTTCTCCCTCCCCAATATATTTTTTTTATTGATTTCAGAGAGGAAAGGAGAGGGAGAGAGAGATAGAAACATCAATAATGAGAGAGAATCATTGATCGGCTGCCACCTGCATGCCTCTTACTGGGGATTGAGTACACAACCAGGGCATGTGCCCTTGACCTTCTAGAATCGACTCCGGGACCCTTCAATCCACAGGCTGATGCTCTATCCACTGAGCCAAACCAGCTAGGGCAAAAGTAATGGTTTTAATGCACTTAGAATAGCTCATTGTAGCCCTAGGAAGATATTTGCTAAAGAAATAAATAAAATATGACTCATTTATACCTGCAGGCTAGTAAGGCCTGGGGAACTTCCGGATTGCATTTGTCTATTGCTAGGAGAGATACATGTGGATCGTGGAAAGATACATGTGGAAGCCAAACATTGACTTCTGAAGAATCGAATGCACACTCAAGACCTTTCAAAAATCTGGAAAAAAAGTTTTCCTTTGGAAAATTCACTCTATTGTGTGGAAGTCCTGGGCTCAGTTAATTCGCCTGACCAGGTTCTTGGGCAGAGGTCCACAGGAGGATTCAGGAGGAGCTCCCGGAATGATGTTATCCATTGTTCAGGAGGCTGGGAAGAATTTCCACTTCAGATTATTGAGATAAAAATTTTGGTGCACAGAAAGGTAATCCTCAGCTACTTGAAAGACTCAACTGAGAATGTTTCTTTCCCTGAAGACTCTTTGAAATCATAACTTTATTGCATTATTATTATTAATTACTAGGGGCCTGGTGCACAAAAAATTTGTGCACTCCGGGGGACTTCTCAGCCCCCCAGCCTGTGCCCTCTCGCAGTCTGGGACCCCTTGGGAGATGTCCACCTGATGGTGTGCCTGGCCAGCCTGGGTGAGGGGCTGATGGCTGTTTGCAACGAGGCTGGCTGGAATTTATTTAACTTCTAAGTTGAAACTTTGTTGCTTTAACTGGAGCCCTGGTCAGGTTGCCCCTGACAACCCAAGCTCCCAGTGCTTCCTTGAGCCCAAGGCTGGAAGCAGGTCTCTGGGGTTTATTTATCTTCTATAAGTGAAACGTTGTTGAGGAAACTTTGTTGCCACAGCCGGCCTAGGCAGACAGGAACCTTAGCTTCCTGCATCGCCAGGGCAAAGCCTCCTGCTTGTTCCAGCTCCGTGGCTGCCAGCTGCCATCTTGGCTGGGTTAATTTGCATAAAGTAGCTCTAATCGGTTGGTGGGAGTGGCTTGGCTGGTGGGCATGGCTTGGGTGTCTTAGAGTGATGGTTAATTTGCATATTACTCTTTTATTAGATTAGATTATTACTAGAGGCCCAGTGCACAGATTCATACACTAGTGGGGTCCCCTCAGCTTGGCCTGCAGGGATTGGGCAGAAACCAGCTCCTTGACAATCCCCCAAGAGGTCTTGGATTACAAGAGGGTGGTTCTTGGGTGATGCACCCCGGCATCGGGCTCTCTGCTCTCTGGTTCCAGGTGTATCACCCGAGAACCACAGCTGCCAAGTCACTGCAGCTCAGCAGCTCCTACATTGAGCGTCTGCTCCCTGGTGGACATTGTGTGTCATAGCTACAAGTCGAATGGTCCAATGGTTGGATGGTCCCTTAGGCATATATATATATATATTTTTTTTGGCAAAGAGTTGTCAACTTCTAATTTTGCCATATTGGTAACATTGATGTCATCAACACTAATTTTGTGAAAGGACTTGATAACAGCAAAATAAATAAATAAATAAATAAATAAATAAATAAATAAATAACATATCTCAGATAGTCTCAGAAGAACAGAAACAGCAGGCATTTTTATAGCCACACACAGATCAGAGAATGAAACTGTCTTGGTTACTTGTTGTTTGCTTTGATGCAAGTCCTTTAAGGTTGGCTGACTCTGGCCTCAGGGCCTTTGCACTTACCAATTCCTATTCACGGAAGCTTTTCTCCTCATGGCTTTGCACAGCTGGCTCCTTCTTGTTCAAGGCTCAGCTACAATGTCATCTGTTCAAAGACACCTTTCCTGGTCCCCAACTTAGGTTCCCAGTGGGTGGTAGAGAAGCAGAAAGGGCTCGCTGTGATTCCAGAAAGAGGCGGCGAGAAGGACCCATAGGCCTTTTTCCAGGCCAGAGGACCCTGGACGCAGGCTGTAGGTCATTCCAGGTTGGTGTAACTGACCCTTTGGAGAAAATAGTGAAGGCCAGAGGTTTTCTTCCCCCAAATGTCCACATACACGTTTGCTTACCACATAATATTGCTTAGTTCGTGGTCTCGACATCTACTCAAGGTCTCTATGGAAGAACCTGGACCCAGACAGCCCCTGCCATCGGATTAGGATTAAGATCCCGAGAGGACGGGTGCTTCTAGCCAGCCTTCCAGCCGGATGTTATTCTTCCTGGAATCTTCGCTGACCCCACAGGTGGAGTGGGGCCCTTCCTCTTCCTCCTGTTGTATAAAGACTCAGGGAACCCACGTCTCCCCGGCTGGGCTGTCAAGAGAGCACTTCCCTCTGGGTTTAGGTGTCAAAAAGAAACCCAGCTTGGGGAAGGAGACGCCATTTTTGTGAAGTCCCTGCCTCATTCTGTTTCACACCCTTTAGGAAATATCATTTCACTCTAAAGATGTCTTCTCCACCAAGATCGACCCACAAACTTTTAGCCAAGCCCCAAGTTTGCTTTGGGAGCCAAAGGCCTCCACTGAGGCAACTCACGTCTCCTTGTTCCCCTCGCTGCCTGTGACATGAGCTTGACATCGACTTACCACCCTCATTCAATAACATCTTACCATTCTAGTTACCCATGGTCTCCAGACTCCAACAATACATTCTTTCTTTTTTTATTTTAAAAACATTTTTTAATTGATTTTCTTTTTTACAGAGAGGAAGGGAGAGAGATACTTAGAAACATTGATGAGAGAGAAACACTGATCAGCTGCCTCCTGCACACCTCCTACTGGGGATGTGCCCACAACCAAGGTACAGACCCTTGACTGGAATCGAACCCGGGACCCTTCAGTTCGCAGGCCGACGCTCTATCCACTGAGCCAAACCAATCAGGGTGTGGAGTGCTTTCTTCATGCCAGGTACTTTCTAAAAGCTTTCCATGTGCAGCCCTAGCCGATCCGGCTTAGTGGATAGAGAGAGCATCAGCCTGCGGACTGAAAGGTTCCACATTCAGTTCTGGTCAAGGGCTCGTACCTGGGTTACAGGCTCCATCACTGGTCCTGGTTGGGGTGCGTGTGGGCCGCAACCAACCGATACGTCTCTCTCACATCAATGTTTCTCTCTCTGTCTCTCCCTCTCCCTTCCACTCTCTCTAAAAATCAATGGAAAAGTATCCTCGGGTGAGGATGAACAAAGTAAATAAATAAATAAAAGCTTCACATGTGTCAGCTCATATCCTTCAGAGCATCCCCATGGGGGAGATACTATTGTCAGCACCATTTGAAAGATGAGGAGATGGAGGCAAAGGGAGGTTGAACTGTCTGCTCAAGGTCATGTGGTCTGCGAGGAACAGAGCCAAGGTTGGAATGTAGGCAGCAGACACGCTCTCAAAACTTAAGTGCTATAGGTATAGTATTAATACTCTACTGATGCTCTAATGATGCTCTAATGAGGATTCTGGGTGCCGTAGACTGGGTGTGGCAGGGATCCGAAGTTCCCAGGAGTTGATACATGCAGGTATGTCAAATTGAACCATGGACCGCTAGAGAATGGGTGAGCCCTCGGAGGTGCCTACGGGACCATGTTTCCACCTAACAGCAGTGTATGTTCTTGGCAGCTCTGACCAGTGGTCACTCTGCCCCTGGGATATGGTGCCTCTAGTCCAGCACCGAGCAGGTCGGGTCTAGCCCTGGGCTCCCACTAAATACTTGGCTCCTCTTCTGTCCTTCCCCCCTAAGTAACCCTTAGTTCGCCTCCTGAACAGGGATACAATGGTTTGGGAAATGCATGCATTTAGAAACGGGATCTTGTCAGGAGCACAGCAAGCTCAGCCCTCGTCCCCTCAGCATGCCCTTCTTGGCCCAGATGGAAGAAGGGGAAGACCTTCCAGGGCTGCGCCCCTGTGGAGGACAGGCCTGTGGGTGGTGGAGTTGAGTGCACTCCGGGCTCCCAGCAGGGGTGTGCTAACAGTGTCTGTGGCCTGTGGGTGATGGAGAAGCAGAAAAGGCTCGCTGTGATTCCAGAAAGAGGCAGCCGAGAAGGACCTATAGCGTTTTCCAGACCAGAGGACCCTGGGCGCAGGCTGTAAGTCTTTGCAGGTTTGTGTAACTGACTCCGGAGAAAATGGTGAAAGCCAGAGATTTTCGCTCCCAAAATGTCCACAAAGACAGAAGTTTGCTTATGATCCAAAATTGCTTAGTTCATGAGTCCCTACACCTATTCAAGGTCTCTATGGAAGAATCCGGAACCAGAGAGCCCTTGCCATTGGATTAAGATCCTGAGAGGACGGGTGCTTCTAGCCAGCCTTCTAGCCAGGGGGATGTTGGGATCTTCACTGACCCCTCAGGCTAAATGGGGCGCTTCCTGTTTGTCCTGCACCTGTCCATTTCTCTGTATTGCAGTGTCTTTAAAAAACGCGGTCCTTAGACCAGCAGCCTTAGCATCACCTGGGGACTTGTTCGAAAGGCGAATTCTGTGATTCTGAGGATTGCTCAAGTGTGAGAAGGGCTGCTGCAAGCAATCCTCTGCTCTGTGCCATGCCTACCCTACTACACATAAAGTGCTGGGCACATAGTAAGTGCTCAATGAATTTTAATCGCATCACGTTCCCCTGATTCCCAGAGCAGCCTCCCCCCCCCACGCCCCTCCGGTAGCCTGCAGTCTGGTGACTGCAATGCAATGTTATTTGGGTCCAGTTTCTTTCTATTCTAGGGCTTACGGTCAGGCTTAGCTAGCTCCGCTAGGCAGAGGAGAGGGCTTGGCCTTGAGGAAGGTGCCCTGAAACTTCCCCATGGGCATGGAACCAAGAGTCATCAAAGCTGGCAGCATCTGTCCAGGCTACAAGGCCTCAGACACCTAGTGGATGAGGGGCAGGCAGGCAGAGGGCCGACCCACCAACAAGTATGCCCAGGGCTCATGGGAGCCCAACTCTGCCAAACTCTGCCGGCTGCACTGATCCCTTTGGTGCCTGCCTTACACCAGCTTTGGCAAAGTCTGCTGAACCTATGCCAGGGTGGCAGGCTGGCAGGGAGGGGAAATGGACACTTTATTTTTAATGACTCTTCAACTTTTGCAGATTGGGGGGTTGGTTAGAAGATGCTTCTTCTTCACCTTGTGTGTGCGCGTGGTCCCTGGTAAGAGCGTATCTCTTAATTCTATGCCTCCTATGGAGAGCTATATTCCCACATTTCATTCTTCAGGGTGAGGATGTGTCTTCTATACCATCGCTGACATTTATTTTTTAAACTATACTTTTTATTGATTTGAGAGGAAGAGAGAGAGAGAGAGAGAGAGAGAGAGAGAGAGAGAGAGAGAGAGAGAAACATCAATGATGAGAATCATTGATTGGCCACCTCCTGCACGCCCCCTACTGAGGATGGAGTCTGCAACCTGGGCATGTGCCCTGACTGGGAATCAAACCCCACATACATCCGGGTTCATAGGTTGATGCTCAACCACTTAGCCATGCCAGCAGGCAGTTTCCTAGCATTTAAAAAATATTAACTTTTCTGAGTGCACAGAAAAAAATTCTGTAATCCTTTTTGTTTCATATCGATCCAGCTCTTAACATTTTTTTTGGTGATTTTTTTTTTTAAAGTGGGTCACAGTGCAAAGATATCTGTTTATCCTTAATTTCTAATGGTTTAATTTTTAAAAAGCAACCTCATAGTTTTCTCTCGGGGAAAGGGAAAGAAAGATTTCCCTTATCTCATATATAAGCAGTTCTTTAAGTTTTTATTCTAAAAAATCAATCAGTTGTGGAAGATGTAGGATGGACACAGTAATCCCCCTGTCTCTTTAGGGAACAAGTCCTTCACACTTAATTTTTTAAAGAATTGATTTTTTTGGGGCAGGTGAGGAGGAGAACAGGAAAAAAAAATCCCCTTTAAAATTTCCCAAATCACAAGAAGGCAGTTCCTCAAAAAAAAAAAAAAAAAAAAAAAAAGTGATTGTTTAGGATATTGGCTAGAAAGATTCTTGTTCACCATTTATTTCACGTAGAAACAGTTTCTCAAGTTTTTCTTTTGAAAATGAACCTGATTGGGGGATATGGGAGGGGGCTCACCCCCCTTTAACCTTCCTTAACCCTCTCGTCTTACCCTCTTGCGTCTTGTGCAAAGCCATTTCTTCAAACTTATTAAAATAAACGTTCTTTAAACATTTTTTTCTTGGACTAGGGTAAATAGACATACTCTGTTCACCCCACATTTCGCATAGCTATGAAGCAGCTCCTCAAATATTTATTTTAAAAATCAACCCGATTGGGGGGCTGGAAACCCCCCCCTGACTGCCCCTGTCAGCCACAGGGCCCGCTCTTGGAACTTGCCCCTGCCATGGGGATGCCTGCAGGGTGGCAGGGCCGAGGGCCGTCTCCACGAGCCTCCCATCAGGCCAGCTCTGCAAACTTTATTTTAAAAAATCCTTCTGATTTTTGGGGGGTTGGGGGGTGGGGAGAGCAGAAGAGTTCCCATTAACCCCTCGTGTCCCGCGGGGAGGCAGCTCCCCAAACTTTTTTCCCAACGTGACAATGACCTTTCGGAGGGACTGGAGAGCGGGGGGCGGGCGGGAGGACGCCGGGGGCGGGGTGGGGGCGCGGGGCGGGGGCGGGGGGCAGGGCGCGGGGGCGCGGGAAAGTTTGGGGGGCGGGAGCGGCGCGCCCGGGGCCCGGCCGGCTTTGTGTGCGGCGCGGAGGCCGGCGGCGCGGAGGCCGAGGCCGAGGCCCGGAGCTCGCGGGCCGCGCGGCGAGGCCGGGGGCGGGGGGGCGGCGGGGGGCGGCGGCGGCGGCCCCGCGAGGGGCGGCTCGGCGGCGGCCGGTGCGGGCCGGAGGTGGGGGCGAGGGCCGGGCGCCCCCCCCGCGCGCCCCCCGCGCCCCCGCCCCCCCGGCCCGAGCGGGGCGGGCGGAGGAGGGAGCGGCGGCGGCGGCGGCGGCATTGTGCGCGCACCGGCAGCCCGGCCCGCGAGGAGCAGGACGCGCCGGGGCCGCCTCCTCCCGCGCGGACCCATGAGCCAGCCGGGCGGCGCGGCGGCTCCGCAGGTACGAGGGGGCCGGGGGCGGGCACCGCGCGGGGGGCCCGGGGGGCCGCGGCCCGGGGCGCTGCGCCACTTCCTCGCCAGCTTCGCGGAATGCCGAGCGCCCGGGCGCGTCTGCGGGCTTTTTGTGGGCGCGGGCGGGAGGGTCGGGGTCCGGGTGGCGCCCCCTCCCCGGGCGCCGCGGGGCGCGAGGAGCGGGGGGGACGCGGTGGGGTCTCCCCGGACCCCCGCTCGGCGCCCTCTGCGGCCCCGGGCTCGGACCGGAGCCCAGAAAACAAAGCGGCGAGAGAAGCAAGCAGCCATTTCAGTTTGGACAATTCACATTTTGCAGAAATGCAGCCTCTTCCAGCGCTCCCCCCTCCCCTCCAAATTGGCAATTTCCCCCCGACCCTCGCCGCGCTCGCGGCTCCCGGGGAGCCCCGGAGGTCTGTCCTCCCTGGCCCCCCATCTTTGCAAAAATCTTTTTTTTTTTTTTTTAGGCCATATTTCTCTTTCTCATTTTTTTTTTCTAATTTTTCTTCAAACGGTAGTTTTTTCCCATTAAAACGACGCCACCTAGAGGATACTATTCTGTAAATAAAAAAAAGAAATTAAAATTGAAAAGAAATAATTTTTATTTCTTATTTTTTCAAAAGTTTGCACTCTAAATCAGTGGAGGGGAAAGGGATTCTTCTTTTTTTTTTTCTTTAAGGGGTGAAAATTTTCTCTTTGATCTTTGCAGCAGCAGGAAGACAATTTTTATTTCTGAAGCCAAATCCAGATAATATGTAAATGAAAATTAAGCTGGAATTTGAATGAATTCAGTTTTGGAAGGGATGAAGGCAAAAAGCCTCCTAAAATCAGTCATTTTGGCTGCCCAGCTCATTTTAGTTTGAGCAAAAAACTAATTGGAATGAAGAAAAGAGGGAAATTGTTGAGTTTGGAGAAAACTGGGAGAAATTGGCTTTATGAAGCAATTAGAAATTGTACTTCATTGTAATTTGGAACTTGTTTGGCTCCGCGGGCAAAAAAGACTAATTTCACAATTTGGCAGTATTTAAGTTCTATTTCCAAGAAGGAAGGATTTAAAAGAGAAAACAGATCCTAAAATGTTGGCTTTGGACACACCCAGAAATTGTAGGTGTTTTTTTTTTTTTTTTTTCAATTTTGCATTTACATTTTACTGCATTTAAATCCCAAGGTTCTAAAGAAAAAACAGAAACTGGAAAAGTTAGAGTGAAATCCTGTCTTTTTTCCCCTGCGTTTGTTGGATTTGTGTTACTCTGTTTGGTTTTGATGGAATAATTAAGATTGTTTTCTGATTTTGTTTTCTGAAACGTCTAGGCATTTCTTTTTTGTTGTTGTTTTATTCAGAAAATGCCAGAAACCTTTTTTGAGCAACATTCAGTGGAAAAAATGTAAATTCATTACATTATACAAATTGAGCAGCCCACAGATTTGTAGGAGAGACCGCCATTAAAATAAGATATGCATAATTAACATTATTATGAAAAAACTAACAGTGGATTCATCGAAGCTCATTTTTTATGACATGCAATTGAATCAGTTGATAAAGGCAAGGGTTGAGGAATTCTTGGAGGAAGAAAATTTTCTCTTGCTTACTCACTCTTCCAATTTAAAAAATTTATTATTTAAAAAAAAATCCAGATTGATCTAAGGCCTCTTTGATTGTAATGTGGGCTTGAAGGTTTATTAACATTCGGCATTTCACCCCCCCCCCCAAATTTTATTATTTTCAAAGGGGAAGAAAAATCCATTAGCCTTCATCATTTTGGGGTGTTTGTGATTTTTTTTTTTTTTAAGCACAAATTTTACTGACTTAAGAAGGAAAGATAAAAAGGGAAGGACAGAGAGGAGATGAAAATTCTGATTCTCATCCACTTCTCTAGTGAAATACTTACTTTGCTGAAAAAATGGGGTAAAACACCAATTCAGCTGATTCTAGTATCAAATTTTAATTTAATTTTTGAAGGAAAAAAACCAAAATACAAACAAAAGCCAAAACCAAAGCTACTTGATGAAAGCATATGTGCTAACAGCATTTGATATTTTTTTGACTTTAAAAGGAATCAGATGAAGGTGAAACAAAAAAAAAAAAAAATGAATTTTTTCTTAGAAGACAGATATTGACCAAATTAAAATTTAACAGATGAAAATAAGATACCAACCCAAAGTTGAAGGGTTATTTGTAATGAATTACTATCTGATTGAAGTTGCTGAGGATTTTGAACCAAAAACAAAAACAAAATGTTCTAATTTTTCTGTCCCAAAGGGGGGAATAGTGTCAGCATTTGCAGGGTGGGATCTTGTTGGGGGACTGATGGTGGGTCACACAGGGCGAGGACAGGAACCCCGTGCCCTTTTCACCAGCCACCAGCTGATCTTAGAAGAAATGGTAGCCCCGGTCCATGGATTCCCAGCCCTGTTTTGTACAAATTCAGATTTCTAAGGGGATTTGAATTCTGTGAAATATATTTGACAGTGTTGGAGGTTTGACATTTCCCCTCATGGCCATTGCATTTGGGAGACTTTATTTTTTTAGTAACAAAATCCTTCAGGGCTAATTGGCCACATTCTGACATATTTGGAATGAGCCTTTTTTTTTTTTTTTTTTAAAGTAGCATAATTAAAAATTTTTTTTCTGTTGAATTATTTAGGCCGATGTCTAGGACGGTCAAAGAATTTACATTTTCTAAGGGCTCTGGTGGACTCAGGAGACAGTAGACCTGGGTTTAGCAAGAGATAAGAGGAGAGCTGTGCCCTGGGCTGGGAAAGGGTAGGTGGGCATCCCTACCAGGCATCAGAGAAAAAGTCAGGGTTGTAGATAACAGGTTATTTCTGGTGCAAGAAATAAAAATAATTGCAGCATGTCCCTTTGTGTGTCCTGGCTCTCCTGGCACACAACTCGGATTCCTTCCTTCCATTCTGCTGAAATTTGGTTGTGTTGTCTACATTTTAAAGGGAACTCCTGGCTAGAAATGGAAAATCATTTCTGTTTTGTAGACCTGTTTTTCTCTTAAAAAAAAAAAAAATTGTTTATTCTGATCATGTTTGTTGTAGAGGAAATCGAGGTGCATGATGGTACTGTTGGGGGCGGGGTCAGTTTTCTTTTGTTTCCATTGGCGTCTCTCAGGATTGAGATCTGACCTGGGCCTTGCCTTCCTCACCTCCTATTTTAGATGGAAGTGTGACCAGAAATGGACATTCGAGCTGATTTTTATTAGCCCATGTCTGCTTACCACACTCCCTTGTAATATTGGGCAAAAAAATCTAGCAAATTGGACTTGAGGGGTGGTAATTTGATGATGGGCTGCGTTATTTTGGTGAAAGATCATTTATACTCTCTTTCACAGTGGAGACTCTTATTACTTAATGTTTTGCCTTTCAGCCTAAGGAGGTTTTTTTTTTTTTTTTTTTTTTTTTCTAATAAGGTTTGAAATTTCAAGGGCCTGCTTTATAGCTTGACTTTGGACCAAGCAAGGGAACAGGGTTTACTTATACTTTAGCCCTGCACAGTGGTGAACTTGAACAAGGCCTCTTGCATTTGCTGAAGGAAAGCAACAGAGCTGGCTGGTCAGTGGAAGGCTGACCCCTTCCCTGGTCCTAGAAAATACACAGCCAATGGTTTGTTTCACTTGAGAAACAGAGTTTAAAAACTCCTCCATTGTCAGATATAATCCCGCCCCCCCCCACCCCCCACCTTTGACTCCAGTTCTTGGCAAGCTGCTTCCCCGGACTTCAGAACCCACAAGTCTTCTCCTTAGTGGGGAGATAAGAGCTTCCTTGCTGTGCTCTGCTGGCTGTGTAACTGCCTTTTCATGGTCATGATGAAATTTGAATTTGCCCACGTTCTTGTAATGGTTTGTGTCCATTGTGTCGTCTACCCGCCGATGCAAAGTGAAGTAGATTTGCGGGTTCTCAGGAGTTCTAGCTCTCCCACCGTCTTGCTGTATGTCCTTGGATGAGTCACTTTTTCCTTCGGAGCTTCAGTTTTTGCATCTGTCGAGTGAGAGCTTGGGATCCGAACAACATCATCAATAAGTTTCATCTCCAATTCTGCCTCCACGTGATTGGCTGTGGTCGCCTGGATCCCTGTGTGGAGAAGGATTCCGAGCTCATGTCCGTATTCGGGAGAGAGGGGTGCAGTGTCTCTCACAGAGTGGGAGCGCACCTGTTAGTTACCATACCCAGCCTCGGCTGCGCCACGACCCATTTGTGGATTGTAAAGTCAGTTTAGTGAATCACAATCAGCATTCAAAAATAAAATATAAAGCCCTAACCAGTTTGGCTCAGTGGATAGAGCATCAGCCTGTGGATTGAAAGGTCCCAGGTTCGATTCCGGTCAAGGGCATGTACCTTGGTTGTGGGCACATCCCTAGTAGGAGGTGTGCAGGAGGCAGCTGACCGATGTTTCTCTCTCATCGATGTTTCTAGCTCTCTATCCTTCTCCCTTCCTCTCTGTAAAAAAAAAATCAATAAAATATATTAAGTATATCTAATCTAATAAAAGAGCAATATGCAAATTAACCATCACTCCAAGACACCTAAGCCACGCCCACCAGCCAATCAGAGTGACTATGTGCAAATTAACCCACCCAAGATGGCGGTTAATTTGTATACACAGGCGCGGGTCAAAGACTGAAGACAGCCTAGACGGAAGCCAAGTGCTGCAAAGGGAGCCAAGCGGCAGAGAAGGGAAGGAGCTGAGGCAGCAGAGATGGGAGGAAGCGAGGCAGCAGGAAGCCCATTCTTGCAGGAATCTTCCTGCAATGGGCTTCTAGTATATATATAAAACAGGGGAACAAAAAAAAATAGAGTCATAGCACAGTACCAAAGGCGAGTGTGGTCTCATGAGACGTTGGTTTTCTTTATGTTTGCTGATGTATGTTGCATGATAAGAAGTGGAGTTGCTACTGTGAGTCATGGTGAAGCAGAGTTTGAAAGGTGCTGGACTATGATCCCCCACGACGCGCCGCAGTTACACCTTCCTGCTCATGCTTTATTTTCTCGTATGTTATCCTGGCTGAGTTTTAGGGGAACCCTGTGGGGTGGGTGTCCTGTGCCACAGGTGTGTCCCCTGGTTGAGCCTGCCCTACGGGTCACCTGTGAAGCAGGCTCAGCTCAGGCTCGCGCCCCAGTTTGTTGGCTTGGATGAGACCTGAAGGACAGGTGTAGAGCGAAGGGCACATCTTTGCCAGGTTTTCTTGCTGGAAAGGAGGGTCTGCGTCATTTGGAATCCCTCCCTTGGTGGGAGGGAGAGCTGTCGTAATGACTTGTATTCCTCACTTTACTTCAGATCGCCAGAGGAATTGTTCTGGAGTGAGAGTTCGTGCTTGTGTCGTATTTAAATTTTAATCAGACTCTGTGTGTGTGTATGTGTATATTTTTGTGGGTATGAACTTCATAAACACTCCAGAATGGCTGTGGTTGTCCCTCATCTTTTATTATTTATTTATTTATTTTTTTAAAAATATATTTTATTGATTTTTTACAGAGAGGAAGGGAGAGGGATCGAGAGTTAGAAACATAGATGAGAGAGAAACATCGATCAGCTGCCTTCTGTACACTCCCTACTGGGGATGTGCCCGCAACCAAGGTACATGCCCGTGACCGGAATTGAACCTGGGACCTTTCAGTCTGCAGGCTGACGCTCTATCCACTGAGCCAAACCGGCTAGGGCTGTCCCTCATCTTTTAAATGTGTCAGATCCTTGCTGTCCAGTAGAAATGTGATTCGAGCCACGAATATGAGCCACTGTGTAATTTAAAATTTTCTAGGAATCCTTTAAAAAGAGAAAAAGAAACATGCCCTAACCGGTTTGGCTCAGTGGATAGAGCGTTGGCCCGCGGACTCAAGGGTCCCAGGTTCGATTCTGGTCAGGGGCATGTATCTTGGTTGCGGGCACATCCCCAGTGGGAGATGTGCAGGAGGCGGCTGATCGATGCTTCTAACTCTCTATCCCTCTCCCTTCCTCTCTATAAAAAATCAATAAAATATATTTTTAAAAAAAGAGAGAAAAAGAAACAGATGAAATTAATTGTAATAATATAGTTTATTTAACCCAATATATTCACAACACCGTTTCAACAGGCCAGTAACATAAAATTATTAACGCGGTGTTTTACGTTCTTTCTTTGGGGTGTGCTGAGTCTTTTCTTATGAGCCCCATTTCATGTGCTCAGCTGCCACGTGTGGCTAGTGACTTGTGTATTGGACAGCACACGGTCCGGCCAGTGTTGCATTTAGCTGCTATTGGTGGCCTCAGGACGTTAGTGACACATCTTTTAAAGCTCTTGGTTTTGTTGATGGCACTTCCTTCCTGAGCTCTGTCTGCTCAGGGGCATTGCAGCGGATAGTGGAGCTGATTCCATCCATTTAGCCTCTCTCGGCTTAGGGTGGTTGACACCTCCCTTTTGCTTGTCCCAAAGCAGTCTTCTGCCAGGTTTACGCCAGAACGCTGTACTTACAAATGACAAACGGTGGCTAGAACCTCCGGCACGTGTGCCGTTGAAGTTGACAAGTGCAGGAGACAGTTGTCGGAGGTGGGTTTTAAATAAAGTATGGATCGAAAGGAGGAAGATATAAGAAGACAGCAGGTGAGTAAGGCCGGAGTTGGAGTTCAAGGGGAGGAGGGAGGTGGAGTGAAGATGATCTGTCGGTGAAATTCATTTCTGAGCTGAATGTGGAACCACCACCAGGAAATTCCCCCAGGATAGCTCTTAGACGTTTTCTGACCTTCACCCAGTTGGTGAAATGGAAAGCTGGATTTGAGGCCAGCCAGACTAGAGTTTGAAATCCAACCTCAGGGCATGGTTAGTTTTGCATTGCTTTGGGAAAGCCACTTCTGGTTTTGGAACCACAGCTTCTGCATCTGGAAGGAAGGGGGGTGAGGAATAAACTTGACCTTGAATGGTTGTGTCACAGTTAAGTGAAGCAGCACTTATGGAAACACCCCGTTAATCCTTTGAACGGGTCCTTGGAAAGTGGTCAACGCTAGTTAGTTATCTCTTGACCAAGTGGCCAGTGGATCTCCACTTGAGCCCCAATAACAAGTCCCCAAAATAAAACGTGGTGGCTTATCTTCAAGGGGCGAAGGTAGGTAATAGTTGAAAAGGCCCACTCTTTTGGTTGTTGTTTTAAGACCTTAAAATTAAGATGAGACATCTCCTGGGCCTCCTACATCTTTCTCGTCAAAGGTGTTCTCAGTGCTTTAATTCTGCGGAGGCTCCAGCCCTCCGAATAGAAGATCTGGATTTGTGTCCAAGCCGGCGGCACAGTGTTTAAACGCCGTAAATCTTCATCGTGGGGAACTGTGTACTGGAGCTTGTGCTCACACTGAGCCTCCTGCCTCCAGTGCCCTTCCCCTCATTCATCTCTGCTCCATGAGAAACCAGACTCCCCCCCTCCCCCAGGCCGCCTGCATGTGCTCTTCGATGGAGCCCTCCCGGGTCTCCCCAGGCAGAGTTCATCTCTCCCCGCTCCGAGGCACTTCCCACACGCTCTGGACCCGCAGATGAGAATTAGTTGGTCCCATTTCTGTTTCTCCTGCCAGCCTGTGCGTTCCTTGAGGGCAGAGGTCACGGGTTATTCACTTCAGGGCCTGGCGCAGAGCGGCAGCTCCATAAATGTTCGATGACTTAATCTGATTTTTGGAAACAGCTCAGATCAGTAGGATCTGAGTCCAGTGAAGAGTAGGGGACCCCTTTGGGCTTGGCCGTTTGGTCAAAACCAGTGTTTGATGAAGGAGCCATAGCTCCTTTCCTTAGGGCTGGCTCTGAAGCCATGGGCCCCTTGGAATGGGAAAGGAGAGGGGGTTGTTGGGTGGGAGTACTGCTGCTTTGACTTTATGTGTCTTGGGGAATTTTTTAAAAAAGTTCTCACCCCCTTCACTCTGTTGTGTAAACTGTTTCTTTAAAATGGCTGGGGTGGGGGTGGCTTCTAGGCTCATCATCTGGATGGCTGATTTGCAGGTGCGATGAATGGGACTCAGCAGTCCCTAAGGATGTGGAAACGGGGGAGCCTTGAGGTGGAAGGCACTCAACAGTACCACCGGGCGTTTGCTCTAGGAGCTGGTCTTCTTGGCCACGGGCCCAGGAACTGGACATTAGGGCGCTGTTTGCAGAACCCCCGGATGCACGGTCCTTAAACGTAAAGTAGTTGTGTGATTTGATGTCCAGTCAGACCGCATCTTCGGTTGGTTTCTGGTTTGCAGATGCCAAAGGTTCAGGGAAATTTATGGGAGAAAAACTGAGAACATTCTGTTTATTTGCTTAATCATTTCCCAGTAAGTTTTACAAACCACTGCTATTTTTTAACACTTTATGTATGGATCGGCTTAGCATGTGAGCACAGGATCCAGGTTTGAGGTAGGCCATATTCTCATATTTCCCCATTTCTGAAATTGGGACCTGTGTTACAGTTCAAGTCTTCTGTGAGCACACAGTTTCTCCCTCTTGTTATTATTTTTTATATTCTCAAAAAATACTTACAAAGTCAGTGGTATATCTAACCATCTCCAGCTCCTTGGAATTCAGGGTCTTGCTCCTGGTGGGGTGGCCTGTGACATTCAGGATTTCCATTTAAGCACTTTTACTTTTTTTCTTTTAATCTCACTGATCTCTGGCTTTTCCATTGGTACATTGAGGCAGGACTTCCCCCTGGGAAGAAGCTTCTGGAACTCTGAGCTGGCACTCCTTTCCTTTCATAACTTTCCTTCTCTTAAAGGTGTAAGTAGCCATGGGCAGGGAGTGGTGATGCCTTGAAAGCAATGGCTCTTCTGGACCGCCACATGCGTGAGCTGGCCTTCCCGTGGGGGGACACCAGGCTGACATTTCTCTCTCATCGATGTTTCTAGCTCTCTATCCCTCTCCCTTCCTCTCTGTAAAAAAAAAAAAAATCAAAATATATTAAGTATATCTAATCTAATAAAAGAGCAATATGCAAATTAACCATCACTCCAAGACACCTAAGGTGGAATGAACAGGTTGAAGTTCCAGGGACAGGGCTTGGCCCCTCTCTGCTCCACCCGTCATAATGTGACCTTTGCCAAAGTCCTTTGTTTCCCTGCACTTTGTTCTCCTTGTGTGTAAAGTGGGGAGGGATGATGATGATGATGACGATGACGATGACGATGACGGTGATGGGTATGGATGGCACAGGATTCTTGTCAAAAGTTGTGAGCGGTGTGAGAAAGAAGCTTTGTAAAGGGCAAAGTGCTGTTCACTTGTGCTATTTGTACATCTTCTAATCCAGGAATGGGCAATAAGTAACATTCATGCCACCGTTCCCCATTTCCAAGCCTGCGGCAGGCATTGCTAATCGAGCATAGGTCTCTTCCATTGAGTCTGGCCTGTGGCCTCAGAGTCCTCCTTAGTATGATGCAACCGGTCAATATGGTTTAGTAGCATGGGACATAAAGCCAATTAGTCATTTTTTATCTACACACACACACACACACACACACACACACGCACACGGAAGTGAGGTGGAGTTATTTGTTCAAAATCTCAGTGAACAGGCAGAGGTGGAACTTCAGGCCTCAGATTTCTTAGCTCCGTAACCAGTGCTTTTCTTACTGTTTGCACATACATCCGTCAAAAGGAATTAAAGTTAATTTGGTCTTGAGAAATAGAGGCTCTTGACTGTTATAATTAGATACCCTCGGGGTTGTCATCAAAGCAGGGCTGGGTGACCTGCTTCTGCCTGCTCCTGGAGTGATCAAGTTTCCAAGGGGAGATTCTGGTGGCGAGGCCACTGGGTGGGGAGGTATCCCTTGCTCACTCCTGTAGTTCAGGTGCCATGGCAGAGGGGCAAGGCAGGCCCTGGGGTTCCCGGATGGTGACCTGGATTTGCCACAAGTTTGCTGTTTACGCACTGTAAGACCACAGATGGGTTTCTCAGTGTCAGAATCTTAATTTCTACATGTGGGAAATGGGGTGGAATAATCCTTCACAAGAACGAAATGAAATAACATATTTGAAAATACTTTTAAACCAAAGCCCTACATATGTATGCTTTATTTTTTTAAATTGCTTTTTTAAAAATCCTTAACCAAAGGTATGATTTTATTGATTTTAGAAAGAGAGGAAGGGGGGAAAAGAGAGAGAGAGAACATCCATTGAGAGAGAGAGAGAGAGAGAGCGAGAGAGAACATCCATCGAGAGAGAGAGAGAGAGAGAGAGAGAGAACATCCATCGAGAGAGAGAGAGAGAGAGAGAGAGAGAGAGAGAGAGAGAGAAGAACATCCATCTATTGGTTGCCTCCTGTAGGCACTCCGACTGGGGATTGAACCTAAGACCTGGGTATGTGTCCTGACGGGGGAGTGGAACCTGAGACCTTTCAGTGTACAGGACGACACTCCAGCCAGCTGAGCCACACCGGCCAGGGCTCCGTGGGTGATTTTTTTTTAACACGTGTTAGTTTTTGTAACTAGCACTCCTTATGAGTGCCCTGCTAGGTCCATTGATTAAACCCAGAGTCCCAGACTGGTGCTCACAAAGGTGAATTGGCCCCTTATCTTATCTTGTGTCCTTTATTTTATTTGCCAGTCTAAGGTTTAAAAAGGTTGGTATTTTTAAACCTTTGATGGGGTATATGCTCTCCTGTTAGATCAGTTCCTGCCCCCTCCCGTTTCATTCATGTATGTGCCCTGCCTGGTACCGGAAGGCCCTGGTTGTGGGCCCACCTCACACAGCCTCTGTTGGTTTATCTGTTCAGTGGGACAACAGTCCACCCCTCACAGGCCTCCTGCAAGTATCACACAGTGGATTCAGAGTGCCTCATACACAGCGGAGGACTGGAGAGGCATGCTGGGAAAGGAGGGAGGCTGAGGTGAGGATGGTATTGAGTTGACAGAAAACTGATATAAATATTTCGGCTGACAAAGCAAAAGGAGGCTTCCTATATAGGCTAAGGAGAATAAATGGAGTCAGGTGGCGCGCGGCTCTCCTGTCTGTATGGAACATGGAAAGCCTGCTTTCTAGTGAAGTGAGCTTTTTCAGGGATTTGATTCCCTGGGGCCAGCCCTGGTCCTGAGGGTGGGGTGGGATGGGGGGTGGGAGGTGGGGGGTGGCGGCCAGGGAGAAAGAAATTTGCTGTCTTTTCCACGGGTGGAACTGATGCCTGCAAAGCAAAGGAGGCCTTCGTGTCCCTGAGGCCCCAGCGTCCCCCGGCAAGCCCCTGGCTTGCTGGTAACGTTCAAAGTCAGTAGCTGTTTGGCTAGCTCACTGGCTGTGTTAGTGTCCAAGACAGCATGCCTGAGGGCTGAGCCGTTTCTACCCCTCAGCTTTGAGCCTCCTCCAGACAAGTCCCACCAGTCCCAACACTACTGTGGGGAGTGACGGATGGGAATTTTCACGGGCTGAAATTTTGCAGAGAATTTGTGTTTTGTGTCATTTTGGGCTCAGTGTTTTGCTAGCCAAATGGACATAGCCAAGGCACTTGGAATACCCAGGGAGAATCGATGGAGACATTTTTGGACGCTGGGAAAAAATTTTTTTCCCCCTGTAATTTTGTCAACTGGGAAAAATAACTATAAAAATTGAAGGGTGTTTCTTATACTGTATGCTAGAAAAGCAGAGGGTGAAACTGATGTGAAATAAAACAGAAACTGGCCTGAAATGAAACCTCAGGGAAGAAAAAACTTCCCTGGGGGGCTACTGGCTTGAGGTGGAATTTGGTGTGTGTGTGTGTGTGTGTCTGTGTGTGTAGTCTTCTTTCTGGATCAGAGAAGTCTAGAGCTAAAAAGGTAGGTAGGGGTGACCTAAACTTGTGCCAGCCGGTATGCATGGGTAACCACTAGCCACATGTGGCAATTGGGCAGTTGAACTGTGGCTAGCCTGAATTGGGGTGTGCTGTAAGTGTCAAATCCACACCATTTTTTTAAATAGGCTTAGTAGGATAAAAAGACTGTAAAAGATCAGATCTCAGTAATACTTTTAAAAATATGGATTACAGGTTGAAATAACATTTTATAAATAAGATACATTATTAAAATTTATTTTACTATTTAACCTTACTTTTCCTTAAATAGCGCAGCTGCTAGAATATTTGAAATTTCCTATGTGGTTGTATTATATTTCTACTAGAGGCCTGGTGCATGGTTTCGTGCACTGGTGGGGTGTCCCTTGGCCTGGCTGCACCCTCTTGCAATCTGGGACCCCTCAGGCATGTGGGAGAGCTGGTTTCAGCCTGATTCCCACACGCCAGGCAGAGGGACCCCACTGGTGCACGAATCCATACACCGAGCTGGTTTCGGCCTAATCTTCGCAGACCAGGCTGAGGGTCCCCACCGGCACCAGACCTCTAGTATGCATGTAAGATCTTTGGTTAATCCTTCCCACCTTCCCCCCTCCACCTTCCCGCTAAGATTCTTCCATGCCTATGGTTTCCACTCCTGCATTGAGCATCTACCCCCTGGTGGTCAGTGCACATCATAGCTACCGGCCGGTTGGCTCATCAGCTGGTCGGCCGATTGCTTAGGCTTTTATATACATAGATAGGAGGGTGCTGATCCAAGCTAACCTGTTCCCCTCAGAGAGGGGTAGTGACTTGCTCAGAAACACACAGCAGCTCCATCAGATACCTGGACAGACTGTAAGACTCTATGTGGGACTGAGAAGGAAGGATGATGTAGTGGTTTAGGCATCAGCATAAGTAGGTCGTTAAAATGAAGGGGTGGTGGGAATTTATGAGAGTGAGACACACAGAAAGAGACAGAGGGGGAGAGGTAAAGGAGAGAGAGGTGGAGGGTGGGGGGGAGAGAGAGATATATATTGATTTTGAGAGGTTGAGATTAGTAATTTAGGGGGAAATGAAGCTGTTTTCCATTTTGCTTATCCATCCCCCTAAACATTAATTAAACACTTAGGAAGGAAGAAAGTAAATCTAACAACGCAGGCAAAAATAAATCTAAAAGATTACCCCCAACAACTTCTCTGCTTGCCAAAAAATTCCGAAGTCTTTTTTTTTTTTTATGTCTTCTGGTTTTAAATGGATTTTTGGTTTTTTTGTTTGTTTGTTTTTGAAAATGAGTACAGTACAGGGCATAGAAACCCCGGCCACATTAGGGCTGTGCATTTAGGGTCCTGGGGACCTGGACGCTATTCTCTTGCAAAGTCTCACGTATTCTCTGTATAGATTTGGGAAGCAAGGCTTCTGGAAGACCCAGAGGGCATACTGCCATAGTGGACAGAGCTGGTAGGGTGGGCATGCCATGTAGCAGCCCTGACCTCCAACCTGGCACGGAGACTGGAGCAGGGCAGCCAGCCCCAGGGGGAGCAGTAAAGCTGACTTGAACCCACATCTCTAACTATACAGCCCATTTCTCCTGTTCTTAGTGTTTTTGAACCGTGTATTGGACATTCAGCCTTATAAATTTTCTTTCCTTTAATATTTTTTTATTGATTTCAGAGAGGAAGGGAACGAGAGAGAGAGAGAGAGAGAGAGAGAGAGAGAGAGAGAGAAAGAGAGAGAAATATCAGTGATGAGAGAGAATCACTGGTTGCCTTCTGCTTCCTGCACACTCTACACTGGGGATTGGGCGGGCAGCCTGGGCATGTGCCCCAACTGGGAACCGGAGCCATGACCTCCTGGTTCATAGGTCAGTGCCCAACCACTGAGCCACAGTGGCCTGACAGGTTTTTTTTTTTTTTTAATATATTTTATTTATTTTTTAGAGAGAGGAAGGGAGAGGGATAGAGAGTTAGAAACACCAATGAGAGAGAAACATAGATCAGCTGCCTCCTGCACACTCTGCACTGGGATGTGCCTGCAACCAAGGTACATGCCCTCGACTGGAATCGAACCTGGGACCCTTGAGTCTGCAGGCTGACGCACCATCCACTGAGCCAAACCAGTTAGGGCAAGGTTTTTGTTTTTTAATCAGAAATGCTTTCTGTCAAAAGACATTTAGAATTCTTACTTATTTCACTTGATTTTTGCAAAATAGACTTTGTCTGCCTTGAACTCTGGTTTTTAGCCATTTGCGAGTGCTTGTTATACGCCAGGCTTTGGGCTAAGCATTTAGCATCTATTGTCTCATTTAATATAATCACCCTGGAGAGGAGGCTTTTGTTGTTTGTTTGTTTTAAATATGAGGGCTTTATCCAGAGGGGAAAGGGGTTGCCCGGGCGTACACAGCTGATGGCAGTGGCGGGGGTTCAAGTTCAGACGGTCACCAGAAGCCAGACTCACAATTGCCCTTGGAGTCTTCCAAGCCCTGGCACCAGCCCTGAGAGCAGGGCAGACTTTAAGAGGATCGCTCCTGTTTCACAGCTGAGGAGGGTGTGGGCAAAAAGTCCCATTTGATAGTTGAGGGAGGTGTGGCGATTGTGCTGGGCCTTGAGCCCAGGGCCTTTCGGTGCTCTGCTCGTGCCCTCCTGGGCATTGTCCTCCCCGCTCTGTGGGGCTCCCAGGCTCCTGTTCCCCAGCTCCCAGCAGCGTCTCTGCAGACCAGCGGGTTGTGTGTTTGCTGCACACAGAGCCTTTAATACCGAGTTTGAAAACAGTTGCAGAAGGTTTGCTGTAATTAATTACATTTGACACACTTGGAATCGGGCCCCCCTGGATTCAGAATGCAAATTTATGCCCGGGCAGATGTAAGGTATGCTTGGAGCCAAGAGCTCTCTGGCACATGCCAGCCAGGGCCTGGGGCATCGCTTTCTGCCCTGATGGGGCTACCGTCAGAGGCAAGACTCAAACTCGGGACTCCTGGAGCCCACAGGCTGCTGGAGGAGAACAGCCCCGGGCTCTCGTCCGAGACCTGCTCCTGACTCAGCCATGGTCTGGGGTACTTTCCTTCCCCTTCCTGGGCCGCCGTTTCCCCTACTGTGCAGCGAGGGCTTGGACCTCAGAAAGCATGTGCTGGTCATTTGTTCAGGGCCAGGAGGGCAACCAATCAGAGTTGGAACTTGGCGGGGGGGCTTTCAGAAGGACCATGGACAAACAGCTGAGGTGACAAAGGCTTGGAATAGGAAGGTAAGCAGGCAGCTATGGGAACAGACCAGAGTGGTACACAAGGCCTCAGGTCAGCACAAGTTGTTGCTGATTTCCAGCTCCTCGTGGAGAAGTCATCCATTCCGCACCAGTCCAGGATTAGATGGTCTTAGACAGTTACTGCTGTGTACCAAAGCACCCCAAAACTTAGTGGCTTACAACAACAACAACAACAGCAACCATATTTATTGTCTCTCATGGGTTCTGTGGGTCAGGAATTTGGGAGGAGCTCAGTTGGTTGGTTTGGTTTAAGGTCACTCTGTGGTCATATGATAGCTCTGGTGGGTCATCTTAAAGTCTTCTCTAGTCTCATATTTGGTGCCAGGGCTTGGAAGACTTGAATAGCTGAAGCTCCTCGGGCTCCCTCCCTCCCTCCCTTCCTCCTTCGCTTCCTCCCTCCCTCCCTCCTTCCCTTTCTCCCTCCCTCCCATCCATATCCATGTGGTCTCTCCAACATGGAGGCTATATACATGGCTTGACTTCTCCTTGAGTCTCCGAAGTGGCGTGTCCTAAGAGAGAGAGCGTCAAGCAGGACTTAGCCTTAGAAACCATGCAGCCTAACTTCCACCTCAGTCTGTCGGTTGAGGCCATTACAAAGATGTGCTTCAAGTTCAAGGGAGAGAGATGAACCCCAGCTCTCAAAGAAGTTGTGTCAATATCACATTGAACATGAGAGATTGGATATATATCCGTGGGGTCATCTTTGGAAAATATAGGCTGCAGTGCCATTTGTCCGCCCATCATGTACTCCCCCAATTCATTGCCCTGTGGGGTTTTGGGTATTTCTAATCTTTTTACACATGATATTTGTCACTTGTATGGCAGTTTCCTTCACATCATTTGGTAGGAAGCTGAGTGCCGAATCATACCATGGTCACCTTCCCCGGGCGGGATAGATTACCTTTCTCCTTGGAGATGACCAGTGCTCGCTTTACACATTGTGGCTATCGCCTTGTATTGCCATTATCTTTAATCTTTGGTGTCTCAATGGCAAACTAATGAGGCCAAACATCTGTTGGTATGTTTTCATTCAGCCACTTGCTAAATTGCCCATTTATTGTGAATTGCCCATTTCAGCATTTCCCCTTTTGTTTCCTCTTAGGGGGTTTGTCTTTTCCTTTATGTTTTTTTCAAAGTTCTTTGAATTTTATAGTTGTTGATGCTTTGTTATTTAGGTTCCAAGTATTTTTCACGAGTTATTTTTTTTTTTTACTTTATTAATGTTATTTAGTTGTGGCGGTTAGGTAAGATGTTTACATTTTTTGTGTTTTGGAGTCTGTCTATATTTCTTCGGTGTTCAGCTTAAAAAGACTTTCCCACATTAAGAATCTATAGTGGAAAGGCTGCCTACAGATTGGGAGAAAATATATACAAATCATCTCCCTGATAATTCTCAGAATATATAAAGAACTACAACTCAACAACAACAAAACAACCCCAATTTTTAAAAAAATGGGCAAAGAACTTGAATAGATATTTACCTGAAGAAGGTATACAGATGGCCAACAGCATGTGAAAATGTACACAACATTACTAATTAGAGAGAGACAACTTAAAACCACAATGATATGTTATCTCACAGTCATTAGGATGACACTATTTTTAAAAAAGTAAGTATTGGTGAGGATGTGGAGAAATTGGAGCTATTGTGTATTGTTTGACGTAGCTGCTGTAGAAAACAGCTCCTCAAAAAATAAAAAAATAGAACTACCATATGATCTGGCACTCCTGCTTCTTTGTATATATCCAAAAGAATTCTAAGCACCATTTCAAAGAGATATTTGTATACTCGTATTCATTGCAGCATTAGCTCAATAGCAAAGAAGTAGAAATAACTCATGTGCCCATTAATGAGTGAATGGAATGGGTAAACAAAATGTGGCATATACATAAAATGGAATATTATTCAGCCTTATAAAAGAAGGAAATCTAACTTGAGGACATTGTGCTAAGTGAACTAAGCCAGTCACAACAAGGCAAATAATGGATGACTCCATTCACCTGAGGTATCTAAACCAGTTTAACTCATAGAAACATGAATGATGAAACATGAAAGTAGAATGATGGTTGACAGGGGAACAGGAAGATGGTGAGATGTTGTTCAGTGGGTATAAAGTTTCAGTATTATAAGATAAAGAAGTTCCAGAGACCATTTGCACAATACTGTGACTGTACTTAGCACTACTGAACTGTGCACTTAAAATGGTTAAGATGATTATAAAAAATGTTAAACATTTATGCATCCTAACAAATCAACAGTTTGTCTTCTAGGATCATATAGAAGTTGTCCTTGATCTGCAGTGGTTACATTCTCAGACCCCAGAGGATGCCTGAGACCATGGCTAGTACTGAGCCCTATATGTCCACTGTGTTTTTCTCTATACATACCTACCTTTTCACGTAAAAGAAGCACTTTACGGCTTCCCTTGGGCCTATCGGAATTGCCAGCATTGCTGCTCTTACACTGTGGGACTAATATTAAGTAAAACAATGGTAACTTGAACTGTGATGCCTTGACAATTGACCTGTTAACCAAGATGGCTACTTAGTGACTAACGAGTATAGACAGCCTGGAGATTCTTGCGTCCTGGGCAAGATGGAGCAGGTCCTCGAGATTCCATCACACTCCTCAGATGGTGCACAATTTCAAACTTATGAGATTTGTGTGTCTAGAATTTTCCATTTAATGTGTTCGGCTGTGGTTGACTGAGAGTAACGGAATCTGTGGAAAGTGAAACCGCAGGTCAGGGGGACTACTGTGCAGCATGCAAGGAGTGTATTATGAGTGCTCATAATAGAATTGTTTATAACATTCAGTGCCTGGGAACAAAATAATTTATAAAAATATTGATCCTTATTTCTTCTATGATTTTTGTATAAGTTTTGTTTTCTTATATTTCCATTGTTTGTCTGTCAGGAATGTATTTGCTTTAGAGGAGGGACATAGGGGTCAGACTCTGTTTTTTCCAAACGCTGAGCTACTTGCTGTAGTTGAATGATCAACCATTTTTAACTCCTTGAAATGCCATCTTCATCTTATTTCCATATTGTTAGGTCTATTTCTGGACTCTGTTACATTCTCTGGGTGTACAGGCATAACACTTTTTAATTTGATCACTTGAGAATAAACTTGAACACTGGAGTCCTCTATTAACAACACGCTTATAGCATCTATACTAATAAAAGGGTAATATGCTAATTAGACTGGTAGATCTTTCAGATGTCCCTCCGGACAAAGCCATGGTGGCAGGGCTGAAGCAGAGGCGGTTAGGGGCAATCAGGCCAGGAGGGGAGGGCAGTTGAGGGTGAGCAGGCCAACAGTGGGGGGCAGTTGAGGGCGATCAGGCTGGCAGGGGTGGGGGCCAGCAGACCAGCAGGGGGGGTAGTTGGGGCAAGCAGGCTGGCAGGCAGGTGAGGGTTAGGAGCCAGTGATCCTGGATTGTGAGAGGGATGTTCGACTGCTAGTTTAGGCCTGTTCCCACAGGACATCTGGCAGCGGGACACCCCCTGAAGGGTCCCAGATTGGAGAGGGTGCAGGCTGGGCTAAGGGATGCCCCCCCCCCCCCGCCCAGTGCACGAATTTCGTGCACCAGGCCACTAGTAGCATATAAATGGCCACGTGTGGTGCTTTCCAACTTGGGGCAGTTTTCTGGTGGGCTCCTTCCCTGGACAGACTCCTTGTTACCCAGAGTGGCCTCAGGGCCATTATACAAATGGAAACTGAGGTTCAGTGAGGTTAGGGTAACTGCCCTTGGTAGCTAATTGCTGCTCTCATTCACACATCTGGGAAGTGGCAGATTGGAGTTCACCCAACCTCAAAGCCTGTAGACTTCCTTCAGCAATATTCTGTATCTCCTGAACGCATGGATGTCTTTCCTTAGGGACCATACATACCTCTGCCTGCAAAGTGGCACCAGTATGTGCTTGTTGAATTGGATGGGAAGCAGTAGTCAAGGCTTATTCAAAACAGAATTTATTAGATGGATTATTCCCTGGCTGCAGTTAGATGTATGCTAACATTTGTTTTAATTAAGTAATTTTTAAATAATTAAAGTAACCGAATGATATTACAGAGAAATCAGAAAATAAGGAAGTAAATAGATGATGATAAATCAATTCTGACCCCCTGTATTCACTATTAGAATTTGGTGCATTTTCTTCTAGTTAGTTTATAAGCATAGTTTTAACATTTGAATTGTGATGTATTAGAGTTTTGCCTCCTGCCTTTTCCTTCCACTGTCTTCTCTCTGCTTTCCAGTCATCGTTTTTCAAAACTGCATATTTACAGAAGGCAGTGGA
This sequence comes from Murina feae, assembly GCA_004026665.1. Classification (NCBI taxonomy): domain Eukaryota; kingdom Metazoa; phylum Chordata; class Mammalia; order Chiroptera; family Vespertilionidae; genus Murina; species Murina feae. The sequence continues at coordinate 114,153 of PVJC01000043.1, read as the reverse complement.
CATAATTTATTTAACGTTTAGGTTGGTTCTAATTTTTCTGTTATAAAACTACACTTTAAAGAAGATATTCACATATAAAATATGATTTGGAAAATAAATATGGTAAATTCTTTAAAAAATGTTTCATTGACTTCATTATTGTGAGTGACATTCATGTTCAATGAGAAAACCTAGACTATATACAGAAAAAAAAACCCTCCGTAATTCTACACTTCTCCAAGATGATCTCTGTTAATCTCACATTTATCCTTGTATTAGTTATTTATACAAATATTAATTTTCCAGTAAATCATTTTAAATCTCATATTAGAATTCTCTAACCCATTTTCCTGCATTTACGCAGATAATCCATTTTTAGATGATAATCCTTCCTTTTCTGAGGGTCTAAACACCTTCCGAATTTATCTATCCATTGGATATTGTCCCAACGATGGGGAGTAGGTGCCATCAGCGTGAATCCTGTTCACAGCCATCTGCAAAGTGCCGCAGGTGTTCAGTGCGCTAAGACAGGTTGCCAAGGGTGCTTGGTGGAGGGAAAGGTGAAGGAAAGTAAAGGGAACCCAGCGAGGAAACTTCTGGGAGGAAATGGCATTTGAGCTTGGCTTTGAGGGACAGATAAGATTTGAGGATCTAAAGATGGGTCTGTGGGAGGAAAGGGGTGGAGCAGAGCATTCTGGGCCAGTGAAATAGCATGAATCATCAAAGAAGATGACCTGTCTTTAGTGAATTTTTAGTGTTGAGTACTCTATTGTATTGTAAATCTAGGTCTTTGAAAACTGATGAGTCGCAAAATTCTGCCCAAATGTGGTTATCCTTTATGTGGGCCCACAGGAATGTTTAATTAATCTGAACTCTGGTCTCTGAGGGAGTGGGGATAGGTGAGAGGGTCAGAGAGAGAGAGAGAGAGAGCGCGCGTGCATGTGTGTGTGAGTGTGCGTGGGTGTGAGTGTGACAGTGTGAGTGTGAGTGTGAGTGTGTGAGTGTGTGAGTGAGTGTGCGTGGGTGTGAGTGTGACAGTGTGAGTGAGTGTGTGTGAGTGTGTGTGTGAGTGAGTGTGTGTGTGAGTGTGTGTGTGAGTGAGTGTGAGTGAGTGTGTGTGAGTGTGTGTGTGTGAGTGTGCGTGGGTGTGAGTGTGAGTGTGTGAGTGTGTGTGAGTGTGTGTGAGTGTGAATGTGTGTGAGTGTGTGTGTGAGTGTGACAGTGTGAATGAGTGTGAGTGTGAGTGAGTGTGAGTGAGTGTGAGTGAGTGTGTGTGAGTGTGTGTGTGTGGTGTGTTGGGAGGAAGGTAGGAGGTGGGGAAAGTCTGAGGAAGAAAGGTGTTTGGTAACCTGGCCTCAGGTCAGAACAGTGTTTTAACTTTGTGGAGAGATTTTGCAAACGTGGTCTCACTGCTCCCTCCTGGTGTCCTGATGTCACTGACCTCTGCAAGGCCTGTCACTTGTTTGAAGCCTCGGAGCAAGGCAGTGGCCAGCGGGCGTTTGTGCCTGACCCACAGGGAGAAGTGCATTTTATGTCACCATCCGATGCACACGTGTCCTCGGACAGGTGGACGCAAAAGCAGGTTAAGCGTTTACATTTAACCACTGGTGACGCATTTGATATTCTCTGTTCTCTTCTATTTTTTTTTTTTTTAATGCTGGATAAGATTCGTTTAAATTGATTTTAAGATCCAACAACGGGTCATGACCTGCTATGGGAAAACTGGTAGCTTGGGGGCCCCTGCGTGGCGCCCCTCGGATTCTCCTGCTGGGACCTCCCAGCTGCGAGCCGGTGGGATCCAGAGCGCCTTTCCCGCTCCTGTCCAAGAGGTAAGGACTCGGTCAGGTGCGTGCTGCTTGCCTGGCTCCCCCACCCTCGTGACGAACAGTGGCTTTTGTAACTTGCCCTTTAAGATGTGAGTACATGAAGTAGGAAGCCGTGGAGCTTCCAAGTTAGTGAACGGAACTGGACCAGTTTCCTAGAAATTATTAGAAAGCTCAGGTTCCAATGAGCCCCAGGCAACAAAATCATTAATGAGATTATCTTGGAGAGGTACAGGATTATAGGTCTTTCCCCCCTTCTCTCGCATGTGTATTCTAAATTTTCTTTATTGAACACGAACCTCTTTCAGAATAATAAAGTCAACAAAACATTTTTTTTTGAGGGATTTGCTGTATTTCTTTTCAAATAAAGAGAATTCCAAAGTTTAGTACCAATACGTGCGTATGTAGGGTATGGCAAGAACTGTGTGTGTCTGTGTATTATGATATCTTGCCCTTGACCCAGTAATTCCTTTTTGGGCATATTTCCAAAGGAGAGGAATTAAAAGTATCAAAACATTTTATATATGAAGATGTTCATTAATTTTACAAAAGCTCAATGTGAAGTCTGGCAGGAGTGTGCAGTGTGGGACTAAGTGCCATGGCACATCATGCTGCTCTGGCTCCAGGAGACACTCCCAAGTTACTGCTCAGATAAGCGAGCAGTGGGTGTGCACTTCAGAGCCAGGTCACTGGATGCAAAGCCCAGATCTGCCCCCTTCAGACCACGTGACTTTGGGCAAATTATTTAATCTCTCGGTGTCAGTCTCCTCATCTGTAAAATGGGTAGGTTGAGAATTAGATGGGTCAAGATTAAGGGCACTAGCACAGTGCTTGGCACATGGTAAGTCCTACATAAGGATTAGCTGGCTAATTCCATCTGAATTTTTTTTTTCTTCACAGAAGATGGAAACTGTGGGCCCAGTAGTCATGTCTCTGAGTCCGTTCGGGGCCTACGACATAGAGCGTGGGACCAGATGCAAGAGACCTCGTGTTGAGGGCTCTGCCCCTTATGAGGCCTCTGCTGAATTTGAGGTGTTATTTCCCACTTGGAAGCATTGTGGTCTGGAATAGGAGGTAGGCGCTTTTTCTGCTCTGCCTTGCAAAACTGTCAGGATAAAACCACGTTCATCCACAAAAGGAAGCAGGAACTGGACTTTAGAGATGTCCCAGGCCTTCCATTATGAATTCCTGCTGTGATTGGTTGGCATCGGTTCTGTGGGTAGGCCATCATGGGAAAGAGAAGCTGAGGTTGATTAGTGATGCCTGCCACTGGGAAGGCAGCGTGGCAGTGGCAATGCTCACATTTTCTCCTGGGCTGGATGGTTCTGAGGGTTACAGCAGGACTGAGGAATTGGCTTTGTAATACTGTGACCAAAGATGGGTGGATTTGAGGCCATCTTTTCCAAATGTAGATATTAAAATATATTAGTCCAGAAACAGACACAACAGACCCAGTGGTAACTAGTTCTGTACCCTGTTTTTGTTAATATTGGTTTTAAATATTTTAGTATTTGCTAAAAATCTCTCCCAGTTATTTTTTCTTCTAATTTTTCATTAGTCTCACTGAACTTTAGGATCATTTTTTTCCAAGGTAAAAATGGCCCGTGATTGTACTTGTATTAAGTTTATGCATTGAATTGAGCAGGAAGGACATTGTCACAGCTTTATGTTTTTCTGCCCAGTAACATGGTCTGTCTCTTTACTCACTCATGTTCCCTTATATGAACCATAGTAAAGTTTTGTAGTTTTGTCACATAAATTTTGCACATTTATTTGGTATTTTTGACTGCATTTGCAATGGGATATTTTTCTTCACTGTGTATTTTGCCTAATTAATGCAAGTACATAGAAAAGCTACCAGTTTTATCGTTGTTGCTTTGTTAGTGGATAACTTTATAATACTATCTTTTACGTTCTAATGGTTTCTTGTGGTTTCTAGGTAAATGATAATATCATATGCAAACAATGCTCATTTCCCTTCTTGTTTTACATTATTGCCTTTTTTTCTTATATGAGTTGACTAGACCTTCTAGAACAATTTGAATAACATCAGGGGTAACAGCTATTCATTTATTGTCTTACTTCCTTTTGTGAGAAGGATTGTAACATTTTATAATCAAGTATGAAGTTTTATTTTGGTTTCTGATACGTATTCTCTATCATTAAGGAAACATCCTTCTGGGTTGCTAAGAGTTTTTTCTTTTCAATTTTAATCAAGATGGAGGTGAGTGTTATGATTTAGGAGTGATTTTCACTTTTTCATATTTGAAATTTTCTTTTGCAGTGGGGTGTGAATCATCCCTTCCCCCACTATAAAGCTACTAAGTAATGAGAGGGGAGAAAAGGATGATGAATTTTTAACAAATGCCTTTTCATTATGTACCCAGATGGCCATATGGTTTTCCTACTTTGATCTGCTGATGTGATGAATTATATTAATAGATTTCCTAATATTAAACCGTCCTAGAAGAAACCCATTTTGTTCATGGTGTTTCATTATTTTAATATGTCCTGGGTCTGTTTTGCAGTGTTATTTATTAGTGAGATTATCCTGCAGTTTTATTTTTAGTCATTTTTTTAAATAGGGGTTATGCTAGTACAGTGAGTTATAAATTGAAAAGCTTTCCATCATTTTCAATGATCTGGAATAAGGAGGATAAATATATTTCAGATTGTGTACCTATTGGTGATAGCTACTGAGGTTGCTGTGTTAAGAAGGATTCTGAGGTCCTGTCATGTGTAAACAATTTAGTGTTTTGTAAGAGGGTAGGAAGTGAGCTTTTAGGCGTGCATGCCAGATGTTTATTTGTAGTTCCTGCCAGGAATTATTTATATTGCATGGGAATTAGCTATCTTCTGAACATTTAAAAGGACTTGCCTTTATAACTGGCCATCTTGTTAGGCTTTTAGAGATAATTATTTTCCACTGTAATCCTTTCTTCAATACTTTTTTGGATTTTGCTTTTGTTGAAATAGTTTTAGTCATATATATAGTCTTAGATTTTTTTTTTTCATTTCATCAAGAATTTTGAACTGTATTTTCATAGAACAGATTTTTTTTTTTTTTTTTAAGAATTGACCTCTGTTTGGTTATACTTCCTTATCTGATTTTCTTGTAGTTATATTTTTTCTTATTTTTTGGTTGAATACTAATATCCAGGCCTATTTGTTATTTTCGCACTTTACCTTTTAAAAGTTTAAAGTAATTTGTCAATTCTAACTACTTAAAACATTTATAAATTATTATGTTTGTGTTAAATAAATCCACCTTTCTGCTTTCTCTCTAGATTTTTATCTTTAAATTTAATTCTTAGGTCTTTATTTTTTTTGCTGTTTAATAATAGAAGGACTTTGTCAATGAATTTTCCTCTAAGTGCATTTTTGGTCACATCCCATAAGCTTTACTGTAAAGTGTTGTTACTGCTTTCTCCCCTAAATATTATATAATCTTAGTCTCACTGTTCTCTTTAGCCTCAATATTATTTAAAAGTATAATTTAAAATTTTGTGTGATCCCTTTCTTTACATTAATTTTCATTGTTATTCATTTTTAGTTTATTGTGAGAGAATGTTGCCAGTGATGGTTTTGCTTTTGGTAGTATGTAGAAATATTTGGATTCCTTTTAGAATATTTGTTTGTGTAAATGTTTAATTTGCTTGCAAAAGAAGTAATTTCTGCACTTAGGGTTTACTGTTTGTTTTATACATATATTTCTCAATTTCATATATCATTGACATTATTAATTACAATTTTCATATTCCCTAAACAACATGCCTTAATCATATTGTTTTTTTCATTTATTATTTCAAGAATTTGAGACTGGCAATGTTCTTCAGTACTACCTTTCTTTTCATTTTACCTTTTCTTTATGTTACTTTATATACTTTATTACTATTTTATTTAACAGAAATATACCTGCCTGCTACATTTTATTTGTTATAGATTTATTACCACTAATCTGTCAAAATAGGCTCTCCTTGACTTGTTTTATGCTTTCTACTTTCACTTCTAGTTTTTCTAATTTTATAATGCATTTTCTGCTTTCACCTTTAATTCTAATGGTTTTATTATTTTTATTTTTATATTTTTAGCACTTACTGCTTTCTTTTGTTGGAATTTGCCTGATATGATTTTACCTATTTACTTTACTTCTAACTTTTTCATGTCCTTTTAAAAATAGCTATATTTCTTCTAGATAGCATGTGGTATTTTTATACTTAAAAACTCAAGAGTTTGAGTGTCTGTTTTTAATATGGAACTTACTCCTATTTATATTTATTACTAGGGGTCCAGTGCATGAAATTCGTGCACCGGTAGGTGAGGGAGGGAGGGGCAGGTGGGGGGAGTCCCTCACCCTGACCTGCACTTTATCCAATTTGGGAGTCCTCAGGAGATGTGCCACTGATGGCTTGGACCCACTCCACATGGTTCTCTGCTCTCTGCCGGGTCTGTCTGCTCCACACCACGGGGATGGGCAAGCAGGCCCTGCTGGACCCTGCCCCACAGCTGCTGCCCTGGTTGAGGCCCAGCCGGGATGGCGGCTGGGGGTTCCCTGATGGGTCTGGCGCGCCGCTCCCTTTTGTCCCCTCGTCCGTAGCCACCACCCAGGCCAAGGTCCGGCCGGGGCGGTGGTTGTGGGGTCCCCATTACTGGCTCCCCCTTCTCTGCAGCCGGGCCCAGCAGGCCCTGCTGGGCGCCGCCTGCGGTCCCCACTTGTCTGCTTGGAGGTCATCATGGCGACCTCCCAGCAGGCCCTGCTGGGTTCTGCCTGCAGTCTGATTGCCTGCTGGGCTCCCGTTGCCAGGGTAATGCCACCAGCGTCCTGCCCCACCACTATGGGCACTGCCATTTTTGTCCTGGAATAATTTGCATATTATTCTTTTATTAGATAGGATAATAATACCTAATGAGTTTTCTTTTTTTTACTTCTTTTGTCTTAATTATAACTCCTTCCCCCCTAAATATTAATATAACTAAAAATATATTGATTCCGCCTTAACTAGTTTGGCTCAGTGGATGGAGCGTCGGCCTGCAGACTGAAGGGTCCCAGGTTCGATTCCAGGCAAGGGCATGTACCTTGGTTGTGGGCACATCCCTAATGGGGGGTGTGCAGGAGGCAGCTGATCGATGTTTCTCTCTCATTGATGTTTCTGGCTCTCTATCCCTCTCCCTTCCTCTCTGTAAAAAATCAATAAAATATATTTAAAAAATATATTGATTCCTTCTCATGTGAATGGCAACTGGGATGAATAGAGTTATTTTTGGGTTACATATTTTGCCTCTCAGTACTTACTCTACAGATGTTCTGTAGTCGTATGCTGTTCATATAGCAGAAGTTAATTCAGAGGCCACATGATATTTAACTTCAGTGACTCATTCCCCTACCCCCTGAATGCCTGTATCATTGTTTTTCACCCTTGAAGTTCAAGGGTTATTGCAGCCAATATCTATGTTTTGGTGTCTTTTAATTAGTTTGCTGGATACATAGTATGTACTTTCAGTCTGTAGATTTAGCTCTTAGTAATAGGAAACTGTTGGTTCCATATGTCCCACTGGTGTCATCTCTTTTGGGAATGGCAATTATCCATGCATATCCATCTATCCCTATTGTTTGTTTTCCATAATTTTCTTTTCTTTTGATTATTTTAGTCTCTTTATTTCCTCTGAGTTTTGTAAGTGCTTTTCAAGTTTATCCTTTGCCTCATTGTTTTCTGCATTGACAGTTCTGCTATTTATTGCTTCTGATGCTGGTTTTAATTCTGCACTGGCATTATTTGATTCTTTGCAGTCTTTTAACTCCTTGAGCTTTCTTTTCATTTTACTCTGTTCTTTTAAAAAAAATGTATTTTATTGATTTTTAAGAGAGAGAGAGGAAGGGAGAGGGGGAGAGAGAGAGAAACATTGATGTGAGAGCAAAACATCCATCTGCTGCCTCCTGCAACATTGGAGATCCAGTTCGCAATGAAGGCATGTGCCCTGACCAAGAATCGAACCAGCGTGGGGCAGTGCCCAGCCAATTGAGCCACACTGTCCAGGGTGCTTTCACTCTGTTCTTGTTGTCTTGAATTTTGATGAGCATGCGAAAGAGAGTGTGTCTAAAATTTATTTCAGCTTCCTAGAGTAAAACTAGGGTTTGTTTGTTTTTGTTCCTTTGAATCTTAGAATGCTTATCTCCTTTTTTTCGTTATACATTTTTATTTCATTTGCCCTCCCCCTTTTGCTTCACTTATTATATTTATTTTTAAATATATATGTTTATTGATTTCGAGAAGAGGGAGAGAGAAACATCATGATGAGAGAGAATCATTGATCGGTTGCCTCCTGCATGCTCCACACTGGGGATCGAGCCTGCAACCCAGGTATGTGCCCTGACCAGGAATTGAACCCTGACTCCTGATTCATAGGTCGGCACTCAACCACTGAGCTACACTGGCTGGGCTTTGTACTCATTCTAAGTAAGGAGAGGTATGTTTTGATGCGGTATATACTCTAAAACGATATTGGTGGTTGCTTCCTCAGGTCTTGAGTTGAAAGGGGAGGGCGAGATGTTAGACGCTTGTATGACAGATGCGCGATGCCGCAGCCCAGGGTGGAGGGGCTGGGGTGGGGCTGTAGGTTATCTCAGTCTGGGTTCCCTCGTCTGGTTTTAGTGAAGCTACACTGTGAAATGCCAGGCAGCGCCTCCTGAGTCGGTCAGAGTTGAGTTGGGAAGGCCTACCTGGGAGATGCGTAGCTGCCACTGGGATTTCTCTGCAGAAATTCCACAGATGGGGCTCCCTGCCACCCTCCCCTCCCCCGCCACGTTTGGTTGGCATCTTACTGATTCTGTGTCAGAATCTCAAGGAGGGTGGCTTTGTGATGGTCCTTCGTGATGCCCTTTGATTTGTCCCCACCTCCCAGTGTTGAGCAGAAGTTCCTCCGTGGGTGGGGTAACTTGTATAGGAAATTCTCTCCTAGGTTTCAGGATCTCAGAGGTTTTTAATGGTGGTCACTGTAGCCCCTATTGAAACATAGACCATGTCCAGCTCCCAGAATGCTCCCTTGTATCCGTTGTCAGTTGCCGCCTCCTCCCTCAGAAGCAGCCTCTTCTCTGAGTATATCTGCATGTTAGACTAGTTTCCGGGTCTAGAACTTGACATAAACGGTGCCTCCTCGTTTTATGTTCCTGGCGTCCGTCTCTGGAGGTGGGGGTGGGGAAGAGAAGAGGAGGTGTTGGTTGCCTCATAGGACTCCCCTCTTCCTTCCTTTTGCAGGTCGCGGGTTCAGTTCCCACTGCCTTCGTTTTTTATTCTGTCCTGATAGTGTTATAAAGGAGCCCCATGAAACAGCCCCAATGTTTAAAACTCATTGCTATTCGTGTATTAAAAATTTGAAATATAGAGAGTAGGAGGAAGAGAAATCCATCATTGTTATTTCACTGCATAATCACGATTAGCATTGCTCTATGTTAACTGTGACTTTTTTTCTGTGTCCCTTTTCCTTTGTGTAATTTAACTGTCAGCATAGTGCATACAGCTGTATATCCTGCTTTCTCACTAACATTGAAATGTCATTATTTTTCTAGCTGCTCTGTGAATGTCACGGTGGGTATTTTTTATTGGTTCCATAGTAGCAGTGGTAAGGGTTGTCGTTTGTGCCTCACGCTATACTAAGTCTTATGAACTCATTGGATCCTCACGACATACACGTGAGGTATACAGTTACTCCCCTTATACAGATGGAGAAATTGAGGCCGAATGAAACGTCACACATTTGGTGAGTAGGAAAGCCAGGAACCAAGCCCCCAGGTATTCTAGCTCCTGCCCTTAACACTTACGCACGGTGTGAAACTTCATTATTCCTTTGGGTGAGCTGCAGAGGGGGGATATCTGTTCCAGTTCCATTTTACAGATGCATAGGCTGAGGCACAGAGAGGAAAAGTGACTGGTGAGGCGAAGCAGCAGGGAAGTGGCAGAGCCGAGGCTGGAACCCAGGCCCCTGTCTCCTGGTATCATCCTCTCCTCTGTTTCTGGGGGTTCCTTTTCTGCTTGGGAGGGGGGCTGTCCTGCCTTATCTCTAGTTCTTTCTCAGGATAGCATCACCCCCTTTTTTCAAGCTTCTGGTTTTCCTTGCGTTCTGATTCTGTCATCTTTCCAACATTCCTCAAGTCTCCTCACCTCTCTGGGCCTCAGTTTCTTCACCTTTAAAATGGGCAGCTCCCTTCTCTCCCTCCTGTCTGGGCTGCTGTGGCTTCATCCTGTCTCTCGTGGACTTGGCCAGCCCAGTGCTTTACCAGAGACGAGCAGGGAACTTGTGGCTGAGCTAGCATCTGCTTCCCCATCTGGTCCCAACTTTTTCCTTAATTACCCACTGAATTGGCTCTAACAAAACGCTGACAACTTGAATGAGACATTAGCTGATACATCAGCGCTCGTGCCAGAGCCTCATGGGCCTTTCCAGGACGTGACGAACCCAGGCCCAGCAAAGCCCCGTGTACCCTGGCTGGAGTCCCCGTCCACGCGGAGGGGCAGGCCCAGCCAAGGTGCAGGGTTCTCCTGTACCTCATCAATGTCGCCTCCGAGAGCCGAACCCCAGGCTTTCTTGTCGTCACAAACCTGGAAGCAAGTTTTGTCCTCTCACCCCTCCCTCCCTTGGGCCCTCACCCGTCAGGCCATTTGTTCAAGTTATTGTTCTTTAGGTTACTTTTGTGTGTTTTTTCCCTCCACATTTCTGACTAGTCCTGAAGCAGCAGGAGTGAGTGAGGGTGCTGCGGGATGAGGAGGTGGGAGCGGGAATTGGCCTGGGATTTCTCGGCCTCTGGCGCCTCCTGCGTGCTTTTGGGGCCTCTATTTGCATCCACATGAAGGGGTCCAGTGAGATGTAACACAGGCTTAATTCTAAGGTCGGTGATTCTGAGAAGAACAGGCAGAGTGTCTGCTTTCTCATTGTGAGAAGGGCAGGTAGAGTTAGAGGCTACCTTGTGGGTGTGAAGAGCAGTGTGGATTCAAGTCCTGCCTCTGTCACTTCCTCCCCGTGTGACCTTGGCCAGGTGTCCCCACCTGTCTGTGTCTCAGTCTCCTCTTCATAAATTAGAGGTCAGAGAAGCCCATGAGCTAATGAGAAAGAGGAAAGGAGCCAATACATGTGAAGCACCCAGCACTTAGTCACTCAGTGGTTCTCAACCTGTGGTTCTCACAGGGGTCACCTAGGACCATCCTGCATATCAGATATTTACATTACGATTCATTAACAGTAGCAACATTACAGTTATGAAGTAGCAACGGAAATAATTTTATGGTTGGGTCACAACGTGAGGAACTGTATTTAAAGGGCCAGGAGGTTGAGAAGCAGTGTTACCTGTTTTTACCTGCCCTTCCCCCCCTTTTTAAAAAAATACATTTTATTGATTCTCTTACAGAGAGGAAGGGAGAGGGCTAGAGAGTTAGAAACATCGATGAGAGAGAAACGTCGATCAGCTGCCTCCAGTACACCCCCCACTGGGGATGTGCCCACAACCAAAGCACATGCCTGTGACCAGAATCGAACCTGGGATCCTTGAGTCTGCAAGGCTGATGCTCTGTCCACTGAGCCAAACCGGCTAGGGCTCTCCCTCCCTTTTTTAAGCTCATGTGCAGCAGGTTAAGGTAATTATACTCAGTTTAGGGCGCATGATCATTTTTGGCTGATGACAGTCCTCCTTTCTTGCTTCATTCAATCATTTCTTTTTAATCTCCGTTTCCCTCTGGCTCAGCTCCTCCTCGTCTCCAAGTCATTCATTCTTTGTATTTACCATGCATCTTTTTGTTTATATGTGTTCTTGCAGACTGTGTGCTGCTGTTTTGTGTGTGTGTTTTAAAAAAATTTACATCAATGCTATAGTGTCTAGATTCTGTTTCCCTTGTCCTCAGCTCCAAGTTTTTGAGATCCATCACATTATTTCTGGGTACGTGCAGGGTACAGCTACCACATTGTACACAGCCGCCTTGCAGCGATGGACAACCAGGTTGCCTTCGTTTCTCCCCACCCCAAGTAAAGCCGCAGCGAGCATCCTTATACCTGCGCCCACGTGAACTTTTATGAGATCTTTTAGGAAGTGGACCCGAGGGTGGAATTTAGGGTCAAATGAAACGGAGAGACAGGAAGCAGTGGGAGGGGAGGCTTCCATCCGAAGTGAGTAACTCATAAGTAGCAGTTGGTCAATTAAGAAGTTGACTGTCTATTAGGTTTGTCTTGAATCCCTAGCCAAGGACCGCTTCTGTTTTTTAAATGTTTAACGTGAAGTCACATGAATGCATGTTCTTTGAAAGCAGTTCAGATGACACAGAAGTAAGTAGGCTAAAGATTAAAAAATAGAAAGGACCCCTTCCCATCGCTCCCCGTCTTCCTAAGCCGCATTTCCAGTGGGTAATCACTAGGGACAGTGGGATGTTCATGCCAAGTCCTTTCTTGCACATTTACAGGCACAAATGCGAACCATTCCTGTTTTTTTATTGCTTAGCTTTTCTCACTTTATAAAGTCATTCCGTGTTAGCCCCCAAACCGGTAGATCTGCTTCAATTTTTATCCATCCTCAGTATTCTGTTTTAAGGACCTACCATAGTTTATATAACTAACTAGCCGCCTACTAATGGGTATTTTCGGTGTTCCAAATCTTCTGGATATTATAACCAGAGAACCAGCACTTCTCATGGTGGTGTTCTACTATTGATGAATTCCTTAACCTTTGGTACTTCTTTATATTTTGCAAGATATTTTTGCCAGCTATCAAATTCCAGGTTGACAGTTGTTTTTTTTTTCCTTCACTCAGATGCCCATTTTTGAGTTTCTCCTTGCCTAGGTTTTTCTTTGAAGGATTTTTCCTTTCTCCTAATGGGATTGTTTAACTAGTTGATCCAGTTTTGAGGATTTCCCTCCTTCCCATTTGAACTGGTCCTTCCAGAATAAGGAGGGGTCGCTGTGTCAGCACTTTATATAACATCTAGCACTTTCTGTGTCTCGAGACATACACTGGAAATGACATGAAAAGAAAGGATAACACAGAGTGTGTCTATATTTCTTACTAAGAACGCTGACCGCTGAGGCCAGCGCCACATCAGGCCTGGTCATGAGAACTGAGGGGTACAGCTGTGTCGCAGAGGAGGAGCCTTGGGCTCGGAAAAGCTCAGTGACTCACACGGTGTCATATTTCAACTTGTCCACCAGTCGAGACCCTAAAACTTTGTAAAGAAAAAAACGTTATATATATATATTTTTTGTTATTCACTATGAGACTTCAAAAATCGTTTTAGCCGAAGAACCCTTTCACATGGAATCGTAACATGGAAGCTCAGTATATTAGATTAAAATGATGGTTAAAATTGGGGAGGGAGGTCCCCATTCTGACTTTCGTGGGCTCCTTCCTCCATAAAAATATTAAAAATTATGACTTACGACTATTCTTATACAGATGAGTATGCTAATGTTATAGGCCAGACATTTGCTCGGAGCTGAAAGTTCAGCTCCTATACTGATTTTAAAAGAAAAGAAAGCATTTCTCTGGGCTCAGGTGACGGGGAAGTGGACTGGGGAGACAGGGCCTTATCTGCCTGGCCGCCCCTTGGGTGACTCCTGAACCCAGTTTGAAGACCACGGCGAGACTCATCACTGGTACCTAATCGGACCCGGCTTATCAGTCTGCTCCGCTGAGGAGGACTCATAACTGTCACAACCAGGATGGGATCCAAGTCATTCTCCTCCTCCTCCCCAAACCCAGGTCTTGTTCTTCAGTCTCTTCAGTGTCATATCTGCCAAGTGATGATCTGTCCAGCTTCTGCTTGGTCCCCTCGAGGAACAAGGACCTTGGCACTGGGTTTGAGCTTTCTCTGGTTCAGCTCTGTAGGACTTCATGATACCCAGCAAGCCCCTGTGGCACTTACCATTTACCCTCTAAGCCAGGAGCCTGGGGTTCGGGGCGCAGCAAGGATCTCTCCTGCTCTGAGCGTGCCCTCTTGGGTAAGGTGACCAGATTTTAACATTGGTAAAGCGGGACACCATTGACTGGGGGGGAGGGGAGGTTGTTTATTTTATTTTATTTTATTTATTACTTAAAATATTACAAAGAGTAGTACATATGTCTCTTTTTTTTCTCCCCTTGACCTTCCCCCGTCCTCCCCTACCCCAACCGGGGGGGTTCTTGATTAAAAATTTGGTCTATATGGAGCAACAAAAATTTTCATAGAATGCAAAAATAGTATTGTAATATATATTTTTAAATGTCAACATAAGTACAATTTACAAATATAATAAATATATAAAAATTATGTATAGTATTATTTTATTCTTTGGCATATTTCTCACTTGAGTGAATTTTTTTTAGTAGATTGCTGTCATTTAAAGGTCATGAAATTTTTCACAAGAATTTATTAAATTATATTTCACACATAAAATGGCTTTCAACGTCTCAACACTTAATTGTGATTTTTCTGATGTCCACACTTTATTTACTGTAGAAAAAACAGTTTCAGTCGCAGCAATAGTTCCTGATAAGGACAGCGTGTTATTATTTTAATTTTAATTTTAATCCTATATTTCTTTCTAAATAATAACAATACTAACTTGTATTATTTTCCCTCTGAATTTGCCGTAACGTAAGTCGTAAGTGTCACTTTCAAGGCTGGCGCTAGACTTTTTGCTGCCACTATAAAATATAAATAATACGAGTACTGTCTGCTAAATTCAAGAAAAGTTATGTATTTATGAAATAAATAAATAAATTACTTACCTAAATTATCTGAAGAGCTGATTTGTAATGACATCACTTGTTTAACTAGCTTACTAGCACGCAGTACGATGTGTATTGTCTGAGAGACAGTTACAAAATGTTTTCGTCGTTGCCAGTCCCAAAAAATGCCATTGTTCATTAAGTCCAAACAATGGTGGTCGAATTCTAACAACTGATCAACAATGCGAACTTTGATAAGCAGTTCTTGATAATCATTTCTCAACAATTATTTGTTATTAAAGTTTAACATTATAAAATTAACAAAAATAATATAAAACTCATACCCTGGCTAAATAGCCACATGGCCGCCGAAAACCGTGTATTCCCTTCCTGTTCTCCCGCTGTTCCCTAGCTTGTCATGCATTCTTTACAAAAATCGGGACTTTTTTAAAATGCCGCGGAAGCAAGACAAATTGTTAAAAATCGGGACGTCTGATCACCTTACTCTTGGGAAAGGAGCAGGTTGAGCACAATGATCCTTTCTCACACGTCGCTGTTGTGTGCGCTTAAAGGGAGACCACGGCCTCCTGAGCTGCTGTGCCCACAGCCGGGTTATCCTGGGATGCAAAGAGCTGGTTGGCTCTCGCTTGGAGGTCTGCGTCCCTGTCCCCCTGGGTACGGGTGGGGCACCATCACAGGGAAGAGAAAGGAGAATGGTCAGGTGGCTCGGAGTGATCGCTGCACTCCTTGTCCTCTGCTGCTGATGGACTTTTCCTGAGATTTAGGAAAGTGTGGCCATTCCAGAACCTATGGGGAGCCATCCAGTGCCAGTGCCCTCCTGGTGCCGTGACCTGCCCACGCAGGTCGGCGGGGAGGCGGGACCCAGGGTGTTGGTGTGCTCTCCTCCCTGGGGCTTGTTGGAATGAGCTGTTCCCTCTCCTATCCAGCCTCTCGCAGGCCCCTGGTGCTTGGAAGAGGGATGCTCCCATCCCATACCCCCCCCCCCCCCCCCCCCACTCATGGCCCAGCCTGTCTTTTTTCCCCCTTCCCCATGCCGCCTTGGACCCCGCAGTACTGGATGGTTCTCCTAGTCACTTCTGTACTGTTGTATGCCCCTCATCCCTCATGCACCTGGTGCATGTTGTCCCTCCTGCTGGGGAGTTGGTGTGATGGCTTCCCAGCCCACTGAAAGAGCAGAGTGAGCCCCCATCCCGGCCTCTTACCCAGCTTCTAATCCATGCCTGGTGTTGGCTCACCTGATTCCTGATCTCCACGTTACGACGATTGATTCCTGAGCGTCCACTTCCCATGCTGCTGGGGTGAACTTGCTGCCGAGCGCCAGCATCAAGAGCTTAGGAGTTCCTGGAGACAGTGACGCCCCGCGGGCTTAACGAGGGTGTCTGCAGCCAGGTGTGTGCAGCAAGAGCGCGAGCATGCGAGGTGCCCTACAGGACACCCTCATGGCACCGGGGGAGTTTTCCTTCCTCCGGGGTCTGTCTCTGTGGGGTGGTTTTGTTTCTCACCATTATGATTTTTACTTAAATAATTCATCCAATGAAATGCCAAGGAAGAAGTCAGTTTCGTAGAGTGGTTTGTCTGAAACGACTTCCCTCCCTCCATCCGTCTCTCTCCCCCTTCACACCTACTGTGCGCAGGGCCGGCGAGGGAGAGAGAAGCTCAAATGCTGAGTGAATTCCAAGTTAGTGTAGAACTTTCTGCTTTCTCAGGGGTATCTTCTCACAGAATCTTTGTATGAAACAAAGTTTGTTTTACTTCATTTTGAAAAGTAGCACATGCTCTTTATGGGAAAAGTTGGAAAACACAGAAAAGTCTGAGGAAGAAAGAAAATCCCCTATACCTTTGACATTTTAATTGTTTTCCTTCTAATTACTATTACATTTTTAAGCAATAGCTTCAATGGATACAATTTTTCTCCTGCCCGCCCCCTCCCCCTTTTTAAAAAGTGCTCCCTGTTCTACAATAAGTGTTTCCCAGTTTAATTGTAAATCCTGTGGTTTGGGCTGTCTGGTGTTCCATGAAGTGGCTGTACCCTAGTTTACCCCACACTGCCCTGGGTGGGGGGTGTTTGGCTGCTTCTGGTTCCCCTGTTACACATCGTGCTGTGAAGAGTATCGTGTAAGCGCCCCAGCCGGAGGGACTCAGTAGGCTGAGCGTCGTCTCATGCCCTGAGAAGTGGTGGGTTTGAATCCTGGTCGGGGCTCATACCCACGGTGTGGGGGCTCCATCTCTAGTCCAGGTTCATGCGGGTGGCGACCGATGTTTCTCTCTCACATCGATGTTTCTCTCTCTCTCCCTCCCTCAAGTCAATTAAAACAAAAAGAATATCTTGTAAGTGAATTGATTTTCATACTTGGGATTGTATCCCAGACTTTTCATCCAGAAGGAATGTTAGTAATCACTCAGACCAGACCCTTTCTTCTCGAACTGCAGTGTGGGTACCACCCGGAGGGCTTGTGAAAACAGCCTCCTGGGCCTTTTCCCGAGGTTCTGATTCAGTGGGTGAGGGCAGTGCTTCAGAGCCTGCACCCTCCCAGGCCCCCAGGTGCTGATGCCGCAGGTTCGTGCACCCCTCTTTTAGTGGCATCACCCAGCTCTCCTTTGAGGCTGTGCGGATGGGACCGTGGAGGGTAGATAGGTGGCCCTGTCCCAGTCCCGGCCAATAGATGGCTCCCACGCCGGGGCTCTCAACGGCCCTGCCCCCTGGGGAACCTGCAGGAGAAGGGCCGCCTTCACTCCACCAGGGGAGCTCCTCCATGCAAGTGCCATTGGGATGGGGCTTCAGCCACTCAGGGCAGGCACATGCCTCAGCACTGGGATTCAGGTGGGACCAGAGTAAGAGCTGGTTCAGGAAGGAAACTGGTGACGACCTGATGAATGGTCTTAAGTGAGAGTGAGTGGCAGCCTTTCTGGGACGCAGGGGGTTAGGCAGGCGGCTCGCACAGCCTCCCCGGAGCCAAAGGGAACTCAAGAGTAAGTCGTGACTGCTAATTAATTCAATTAAACTCCTTTACCAGCTCCGCTGGTGTCAGTAAATTGTTAAAGTCTATTAAAAAACCAGTGCGACGTGAGGAGGGTTGGGAACATGGTACCACCTTCCTAGAGCTCTCCCACCCTCGCCCCCCCATGGTGGGTGCACGAAAGGAGGGGTGTCGGAGGCCCTGTCTGGTGCCCCCACCGACCTGCTGCGTGTGCTGAGGCCGAGCCCACCTCCCTTGCGCCTCGCTTTCCCCATCTGGGCAGGCTCTCTTGAGCACCCACCCCTTCGGCACCAGAGTTGTTAGGATTTTCCAATCCCTTCCGGTCGGAGGCGGCCGTCACTGCAGATGCGCTGCCCAGTCTCTGCCCTTCCTGCACGTCAGGCTCATCCGGTCAGTTTCCAGGGCCGGTTGTCAGGAGAGCTGATCCCCAGGGGAGGTGCAGGCCCTGGGAGCGGGGAGTGTGCTGAGTTAAGGGGGCTGCTTGCAGCTTCTCGTTCAGCACCTCCTCCTCGCTGGGAGTGCTTCCCTCCCCTTCGAGGGGTGAGGATACGAGGCTCCCAGGGCCAGAACGGCGTGCCCACGAGTGAGTGGTAGAGTTGAAATTTAAATCGAGGTGGCCATATCTCCACGTCCCCGTGGCTCAGTGCTACCTTCCACAGATGTTTGGTTTAAAAATTCTTTTTCTTTTTTAAATTGTTGACACTATTACAGATGTCCCTCACCCCCTTCCCCGCCCCTGCCTTTACCTTGCTCCCCCCAGCACTTTCCCCTGCCCCCGCCCCCTGCCCTGGCTGTTACCACATTGTTATCTGTGCCCATGGACTATGCATGTATGTTCTTTGGCTGATACACCTGCAGCTGTATCTAAAGCTGCATCTCCCAGGCAAACCCTACAGCGTGGAGCATTGCAGTCATGGGAAAGGAAGCACCGAAGTATTCCTTTCCTCGAGCCCGCATCCAGACGCGGGGAACCTGAAAGGGGGGTGACATCCCCGTCCTTGGAGGCATGGAAGCAATAGCTGGCTGACTGCTTGGTGGGCCTGGCTGCTGGTGTCTCCTCTTGGAGCAGTTTGTGCGAAGAACAGGCTCGGGGTTTGGGAACCACTCCCTGGTGCTCGGACACTGAGATTACTGGCTTGTCTTCTGTCAGATCCGATCTTGCTCAGCCCAGCAGTAGGCCAGGCGGTGCTGGTGTTGAGGGAGGGTGGCTGCCCTGGGCTCAAGGGTAGCCTCGGTCACTCACTGGTCAGTTGTGGACCTTAAGTTAGTCCAGTCCTCTCCCGTCCTCGAAGTGCACGCTTGGTCCCCTCATCTCCGAGAGTGGGCGATAGGCAATATGCTCCATAGGGAGAGAAGGAGATGGGAAGGGTGGGTTTAGAGCCAAATTAACCTGTGAATGGAGCGTCCTCTGCCATGGGACCTTTAAAGACTCTGAAAAGTCCTGCAGTAAAGAAAGGAGATTAACTTTGTTTACACTCATTCTGTCTCCAAACTTTTAAAAAATATATATATATTTTGTCAGAGGCCTGTTGCACGAATTCGTGCACAGGTGGGGTATGGCTGGCCTTCCCTGATCTGGGCGGATTGGGATTGGGCCAGGCCAGCGAGGGGGAGGGGACCCATTTGGGGTGGGGAGGCAATCAGGGGTGGGGCCAGCTACGGGGGAGGGGCTGCAGGCAGTTGGCGGGCCAACCCCGCCTCCTGGTTGAACTCCCTGTCAAACTCCTGGTCCAGGGGACAATTTGCCTTTTATTATATAGGATTGATTTTTTACAGAGAAGAAGGGAGAGGGATAGAGAGTTAGAAACATCAATGAGAGAGAAACATCGATCAGCTGCCTCCTGCACACTCCCTACTGGGGATGTGCCCGCAACCAAGGTACAACATGCCCTTGACTGGAATCGAACCTGGGACCCTTGAGTCCACAGGCTGATGCACTATCTACTGAGCCAAACCAATTAGGCCTCCAAGCACATTTTTTGTTTAATGACCTGCTGGCTGAGTGAATAGACTTAAATACTTAAATATTGCCCTAGGAGAAAGCTGCTTTTTTTAGGTGGTGGTTTCTCTGGTTCTTTTTGTCCCGAGGACACTCATTGAATAAATTGGATAAACCAAGCACTTGAGGTGATATCTAACCCCCCTACCTCGAGTTTTCTTACACTAAAGTCCATGTTATAGGACCCAGAGTTGCCAGGCCCTCAAGATCTGGAGCATACTCTCCTCAGCGTTCCCTCTGTGAGCATTTATCCGAGGGACTTGCTGTTAGTGGGGGTTTGGAAGTTGCCTCAACGTGTACTACAAAATCCCAATAATTCGGAGCTGGCGGTGTAAGAATTTGTGAACTGCGGCTGACCTTTTCAAAAGAAGGATTGCCAAGGAAAATGCTAGTGTAAACAAGATTTCTTCAGGGGAAGAGCTGGAAGGGGTGTAAGGACTTGGTCTATTTTTAAGCCTTCTGAAAGCTCTCCTTGGAATATAAACACTGTGCTAATTATAAAAACACCTTTTCTCTTCAAAAGTGATGTAAACAAGATGGGCAGGGGATGGGGAAGGAAGGACCCGGTGGAGGAGGGAGAGTGTTTGCACAGAGGTTAAGCCAGAGATTAAACTCTGGCCACAGGAGCTGACTTAGTTGCCTACCTGTAAAAATTCAGATTTCCCGCTAGTTGTGACAACCTGGACGCCTGGGCAGCGGTGGGCACGTGCTCCCGCTGGCAATGGTCCGCAGGAACGGGTGAGATCACTCTCCTTGTCTTCCCAGCTCTGGACCCCAGCCTGGTTTCCTTGTGGGAGTTGCCTGCCCAGCCCCTGACCCACTGGCATTCACACCCCTGCCTTCCTAAGAATAGTTTCCCCAGTGTTCAAGAGCACAGCGTATAATTGCTCATTTCTTCTCCATTAACCACTTCTTCAGCAAGTCTTTCAAAGATAAACAGTCTCAACAACAACTAACCATTATTTATTGAGCACCTACTATGCACCAGGCTCTGTGCAAGAAGCTGGAGTTGGTGTTGAGAAAAACTGCCTCCCTGCCTTCCCGGAGCTTGCTCCCCACCACCGTGGCCTCCGTGGAGTGTGTTGGAGGGCGCTTTTCAGCCACCAGCCACCTGTGCCCAGAGCTGCCGTCCTGCCTGTCCCGCGCTGGACGGGGATTCTGAAACTGTGGACATGGCCCTTGCTCTTGACCCGTCGTTGTCAGAGAGGCAAGACGTAGGGTGAGGTGGACTCCTGGGAAGTCAGGCTGTTGGCTCCTTTATAGCTTTGGGGATGCTGAGGTGTGGTGGGGGGCGAGTGGGGGCTTGGGGGGTCCTGCTGGAGGAGATGTGTGACCAGTGGTGTGATTAATACTGAGAGAGGCAGAGGGAAAAGGAGAGGTCTCCCCAGGCTCTGATGAGAGGTAGGAAGATTATAGTTGGGGGAAGCTTTATAGGCAAAGGGTATGTCAGAACGCTTAAACACACCTTCTGAGGGAGGATGAACATAGCAGCTGGTCTACGTGAACAGCGTATCTGGGGGGGGTGGTGGGACGGAAGGGGTATGGGGGTGAGGAGGAGGACGAGAAGGAGAAAGGCAGGTGGATAGATGGGCCGAGGAGCATACATAGACTAGGTGTCCCTGCGGAGGACCCTAACACAAGGTGGGACTTGTGCTAACCAAGGACATGAGGGTGAACAGGCCTCGAGTCACGTGAGGAGAGGGCACCGTCTGTGTCTGTCTTTTCATCACTGTCCTCATTTCCCAGGCGAGGTCTGGCACTGTAGGTGGCTCCGTAGTAACTCCTTGATGAGTGAGTGGATGGAGGTACTTAGTTGGTATTTATCATATTTGTCTTCAGGGCAATAATATGAGGAGATATTATTATTCCCCTTTACCGATGAAGATGGTCTGTTAGTGTGTGCACATGTGCGTGCACGTGAGTGTGTGTGAGTGTGTGTGTGTGTGGCGGCTTTGGGAGGGAAGCATGAGGATACCAGAAAGCCTTTTTTTTTTGGTAGCAGCACCATGAAATATTGATCAATTTGGTTGCGTTCTATGACCCAGGGACAATTTTACTAGCAGAAAATATGACCGTGTTATATGGCTGTAATAAAAAATCCCAGGTTGAGCCAGGCCCAGGAAACGGAGCAGCTGACCACGTGGGCAGGGCTAGCCCATTCCACGTCTTTCTGCTCGAGTTAGTTTGATGTTTATTCCTTCATGGTTCTAATGAGGAGCTCAGTTGCAGATAGGCTGTAACAGGTCCCAGCCAAAATTTTAGAAAAAAATCTTAACAGTGAATGCAGTTGGTTGCACTCCAGCAGTTAGGAAATGTGGGTAGGAAGTGTATAGTACAGTCTGCAAATCGTCCCCTGGGGAAGTTTTTTAAAAGTTAATTTATTGATTTGAGAGAGAGAGAGAGAGAGAGAGAGAGAGGAAAGAGGCAGACATGGATTTGTTGTGCTACTTACTTTTGCATTCATCGGTTGATTCTTGTATGTGTCCTGACTGGGGATCAAAGCCATAACCTTGGGGTACTGGAACAGCGCCCTAACTGAGCTGCCCGGTGATGTGAACTTTGAACTTGGTTACGGTGATATCTGTCAGGTTCTCTGTAAAGCTGCTCTCTTACCCTTCGTATTAGCATTTTGTGGGAGATACTTTGTGACTATGCCGATACCTTACCTCAGGGGTCCTCAAACTTTTTAAACAGGGGGCCAGTTCACTGTCCCTCAGACCAGTGGAGGGCCGGACTATAGTTTTAAAAAAAACTATGAACAAATTCCTATGCATCCTGCACATATCTTATTTTAAGCAGGTCAGGCAGCGGCGGCAAAAACACCCGCATGTGGCCTGCGGGTCACAGTTTGAGGATGCCTGCCTTACCTCCTCGTACTTTTTGCCTGCAACAGTTATCACTGAGGCATTTTCAAGTAGGGATTTCCTATTGCCATAATTCCTTCCACATTTATTCATTTGAATTCTACTGTAGAACGAGTTCTACTTCCCCTTCCATTTATTTACTTATTCACTTATCTGTATCTGTGTAGACTCCTGGGTGTCTAAACCTCTATCCGTTTAGACTTCTTTTATGGATCACAGTGCATTACTATCATTATTTTGTTGCTCAAATTATTCCAGATTTAGCCAGTGGCTGCCCCTTCCTCTGTCCTTTGGACAGGTCTGGTCATCTTCGGTCAGTTTCTTACACTCTCCACGTTATCCCAGGCTCACCGTGTGCTGCCCCCGCCCCAGCTCAGGACTCACCGCGCACTCTGCGAAGGAGGGCACGTGTTCTTGTCTGTGACCCTCACTGTGTTGTATCCCTAGCGCCCGCAGTGTGTGGCCCATGGTAAGGTCACAGCAAATAATTTCTGGGTGAATGGGTGAGTGAGTGAGTCCTAGAGAGGGAGCTTGAGTAGGCCAGGTTACAGGTTACAGAGCTGCGGGTCCATGCTTCTAATAGCCCGCTCCTGCTGAGCCTAATTCCTGAGTGGGAAGGGGAGGGTCTTTTCTGTCTTATTTTCCCTTGTGCCTTAGGGTAGGGGCTTCCCGGTCTCATTTTGTCCCTTTCAGCCTATTCCCCGTGCTGCAGAGTCTGAAAGGCAGCCCAGGGCATCCCCGAGCTTGTAGAGCATAAAGAGCTAAGAGCGTGGAGCGCAGCCAAGGGAGCAGGCTGGCTGGAGAGCTAGCTGTGCCCGGCAGAGCCCAGACCTCCTCACTGATAATGACTCGGTTGAACACCAGCCACAGCGAGCAAGGTGCTCCAGGCGTTGATGGCACGGGTCCTGCCCCCCCCCCCTTTTACTGTGTCTTGTAGCTGGGGGCTGCCGAGAGCCACCTCCAGCCTCCTGAGATGCACAGGCCTCACTTGAATATTTTATGAGTTTTTCTTTATAAAAGATTAAAACTCAGTCACATTAGCTCTGGAAAAGCCTGTGATAATCAGATTTTTATTTATGAGTTGAACGGTGTGTGTGCATGCCCCCGAAGAGGAAAGCTGGCTGCCAGGCTTTCTTGTCATCCATTCGTGCAGACTTTGATGCCAGGAGCGAACTTGGCAAGCGGTAGCCTTTCCGTAGTCAAGAGAGGCCGGCTGGCTCCTGGCCACCGTGGCCCGTGTCCTCTGAGAACGACGCTGGCCCCTTCGCAAGGTAGAAACTTTCCCGGGGAGACTCAAGGATTGATGCAGAATTCAGGTTTGCAGAACCCCTAACGAGTCTGCATGTTGGTCCTGGGAAGCGGGCAGGGCAAGGATGGTTGTCCCGGTTTGCAGATGGGGAAACTGAGACCCGCAGAAAGGGAAGTGACTGCCTCTCCATAGTGCTGAGGAGTCTGGAAGTCATGGACATTTTTACGAAACATCACAGTACCTGGGTGGAGCTGCAGGGGACACGTGAACACCAGCTGCCAACCCCTCCTGGCTCTCTGCAGGGGTGGGGTGGGTAGCGGGGAGAGCAGCCTAGGGTTAATGCATTTGAGGAAGATGTGGGAGCAGCAGAAGGAATAATTGTGGTTGCTTGGAGCAGGCCACCTGGGAAGGAAAGGGCAGTGTGAGCCGGCCTTGAACCTGTGTTTATTGAGCACTTCCTATGGGGTACTTACGGGACAAGGGCAGGTGTTGGAAGACCACCTGTCAAGGACAGTCAGCCTTCTGTGGTCTTGGGTTAGGGATGCTGGGG
The DNA here is from genome assembly GCA_004026665.1 of Murina feae. Classification (NCBI taxonomy): domain Eukaryota; kingdom Metazoa; phylum Chordata; class Mammalia; order Chiroptera; family Vespertilionidae; genus Murina; species Murina feae. The sequence goes on along the minus strand of PVJC01000043.1, from coordinate 90,011 downwards.
GCCTGTTTGCTCAGCCTGGGGGCCTGTTTGCTCAGCCCGGGGGTATATGCCCCCAGCTTAGCATTCAGCACGTCTACCTCCCTCCAGGGTAAGGTGGTCCAGAGCAGGGAAGGGACCCGTTCTAGCATTCTTGTCGATCATTTACTCCTCCATCTGAGAAGTATTTATGGAGTGCCTTGAGTGTGCCAGGCACCGTCCTAGGCTAGACAGCAGGACCCTTGCTCTCTGGTGTCAAGATAATGAAACGGGCGATAAAATAACAGGGTGCGGCAAAAGTAGGCTTACAGTTGTTCCTGGAAGATATTACAATAATTAATAAATCATAATACAAGGATACACTCTGTTTCCCATACTCAGAACTGTACATGTTCTTTTGCCCCGCCCTGCGTGTAGGTAAGTGCTCCAATGGTGGCAATCCAGGCTTCTGTAGGAGGCACCCTTGTCTGGACAGTGTGTGTATTTCATCCTCGGAACAACTCGGGGAAGGAGGTGCTGTCACCATCTCCATTTGACTGATGAGGAAGTTGAAGCTCAGAAGTTACTCCACTAACAGGTGGCAGAGCCAGGGTGGAGCCCATGTGCCTGACGCGGCAGCAAGGTTGGGCACTGCCCAGCATGAAGTCAGTCTGTGGCAGAGCTCTGCCCCCAGCCTCCCCGTCTTCCTGGGATCGGAGTGAGGAAGGATGCTGCAGACCTGCGGCCACGGTCCCTTCCCATCTGGACTGGGCAGGTGCCCGGCACCTGGTTGGAGTTGGGGAGCAGGTGGAGCCCTGGCTGGGCATCAGTGCCTCTGCAGCTCTGGGTCCAGAATGAAGAATTTCTGCTGGAAGAGTTCCCAGGTACCTCTGGGTCCTCCTCCCTCAGGCCTTTGTACCCCGGGTTTCTGATAGGCCTGGCTCAACTAGTTGCTGTGGAGATGCAGAAGTTTCCTCCATGGTCTCCTTGAGAGGCTCCGTGTGTGTGTGTGTGTGTGTGTGTGTGTGTGTGTGTGTGTGTGTGTGTGTGGTGTGTTTGGGGCAGGGCAAGGGTCTCTGCTTGGTGCAGGTCATGCCAGGGGCAGTTCTCATCATCCTGGGAGAGCTCCTATAAGAAAAGAGCATAGTCTATTTTGATTTTTCACTTATTTTTCAGAGTCTCAGTCTACTTGCCTGTAAAATGGGGATAAGTGAGCTCACATCATAGGATGGTCATTGGCTGTTCGTATCCAATAATGGGTCTGAAGTGCCAAGCACAGTGCCTTGCCCGTGGGAAGAGCCGCACAGAGACGGTTTGAAGTGGTGGTAGTGGGGTTCATCAGCGGAGGTTTCTGCAGGGTGCCCCGTGGCTAGTTGTAGTTGTGCCATATGTTTGCATTCCACCTGGCCGAGGGCGAGGCCTTCAGCTGGGTAGACTGTTTCTCAGGCGGGAGTCAGTGTCTGCTAGGAGGAGCTGTGTGTGGGTTTCCCTTGTTAGCGTGCAAACTCCTCAGGGCAGAGACGGCGGCTCTCCCCTGGTGGTCCTGGCTCAGAACCTGGCCATTTTTAAAAGCTACTTGAACATATTATGCTTCATTTATCATGAAGCGTTAGCATCTGTCAGACCAAGGTTGGAGTCCTGAGTCCTGTTTCTTCCATTTAATATATTGCTGGGTGAGTGCAGGTAAATTACTTCCCTTCTCTGATCTCTCTCCTCATCTGTCAGGGGTCATGCTCCCAGATTCTGCTCTGAGGCCAGAGGTCCAGAGAATGGCTCTTGCCTCTTGCCTTTTGTCTGTGAGGCTGAGGGTATTCCTGGGTCCATCCAGTTCATGAAAGGCTCCTTCCCGGTTATAGGTTATAGCAACTGAGAATCCAATCAATCCATCTCAATCTCTCCATCTCAATATCTCTCTCTCTCTCTCTCTCTCTCTCTCTCTCTCTCTCTCTCTCTCTCTCTCTCTCAATAAATGAAAATTAAAACAACAAAACCACCTGCTTCTGAAGGAGAAGTCCCAGAGGCTCCGGGGTCAGGAGCGCGGAGCGCAGAACAGACAGAGTTGGAAGTGTGTGTGACCTGCCTGGAGGAGAGGAGAAGAAAGTGTCCCGAGGCTGGAAGGCAGGGAAACAGGACTTTCTGAATTTCACACCATCCTCAAATGTTTCCCACAAATCAAACCCCTTTTCTGGACTGCTCCCTGCATCAAAAAATTTTACGACAAATTTTGCCTTTTACAAAGCAAAAAGTGCCTTTGATAAAGTGAATCATCACGTCTGATGTCTCCTTTGTATAAAGCTGGCCTTTCTTACATTGTGATTTCTTGCCATTTTTTGTTGTTGCTTCTATTATTATTTTTATTATCCAATGTAATACATGTTCACTATTGAACAGTTAGGAAGTGCAGATGAGCAAAAAATAAATACAAAAATCCAAACAGCCTTCCCACCCTGAGGCAATGGCTCGGAGTGTTGCTACTAGATGTGCCCGCTCAGTAGACATGTGTCATGTACATAACCTAAAGGCGAACTCATTTGGGAAGTGTTCACCGAGCATCTGTGCACAGTGCTAGGGAGAAGTCAGGGCCCAACAAACAGATACCAGGAGGCAGCTTATGTGAACCAAAGGAAGGACACACAGGGGAGGGGACCTGGGGCCGAGGAAAGGCCGAACTGCCGTGAAGAGTTGCCATGGGCTCCGAAAGCTTTGACCTGACTCGGGAGTGGTTGGGCATGAAACGGGCCGACTGGGGCAGAGGGAGGGTAAGTTGGCAGGTGCCAGGAGAGCTGACATACACTTCTCCAAGAAAGTGGTGCGGTCGGTGTCTGTGTGTGCTGGGGAACAAGGGCATGTGTGAGGAGGCGGGCTTTGTTGCTGTTGTTTTTGCATGTCCATGTCCAGTTCTAGTGCCATTTGTTGAAAAGACTATCCTTTCTCTGTTGAATTTTCTCAAAGATCATTTGACTGTGTCTGCGTGGGTCTTTTCTGAGCTCTCTATTTCTGTCCCATTGTTCTTATTTGTCTCCTCTTTCCCCAACACCACAGTTGGTTTGTTTTTTAAATATATTTTTACTGATTTCACAGAGGAGCGTAGAGGGAGAGAACGAGAGTCATCGGATCAGCTGGCCGCCTCCTGCATACCCCACACTGGGATGGAGCCTGCAGCCTGGGCATCTGCCCTGACCAGGAATTGCTCCGTGATCTCCTGGATCTCAGGTCGCCACTCTGTCACTGGGCCACACCAGTTGGGCCCCAGCACCACAGTCTTGATTGTGGTAGCTTTAGAGTAAATCTCAAAGTTGGCAGGTAGTGTAAGTTCCTGATTTTGTTCTTCAGTATTGTGCTGGCTGCTCTAATGCTTTTGTTTTTTTCATATGTACTTTAGCATTAGTTCATTAATATCCAAAAGAACTGGCTGGGGTTTTCATTAGGGCTGTGTTGATTCCATAGATCAAGTCGGCAAGAATTGACATTTCTTTTTTTTTAAGAATTGACATCTTAACAATATTTTGTTTTCCTTCCATAAATATGAGATGTATCTTCGTTTATTTAGATCTTTAATTTCTTTCATCAGAGTTTTATAGTTTTCTTCATAGATCCTGTACATATTTTGGCAGATTTATCCTAAGTAATTCTTGTTTTTATTGGTTAATATAAGGGGCATTGTGTTTTAAATTTCAGATTTCAGCTATTCATTGTTGCTCTATGAAAGCAATTGACTTTTTTATATTATCGATTTTTAGAGAGAGAGGAAGAGAGAGGGACTGAGAAAGAGAAACATTGATTTGAGAGCAAAACGTGGATTACTGGCTCCTGAATGCCTCCCACTGTGGGAGCCTCAGCCTGGGCGTGTGCCCTGACCAGGAATGGAACCAGCACCTTTTGATGCATGGGACGACGCACAGCCAACTGAGCCACACTGGCCAGGGCGACTTTTTTTTTTTTTTTAATTAATCTTGTATCTTGCCATCTTCCTATAATTATTATTAGGTCCAGGTTAAAAAAAAATTGATTCTTTTGGATTTTGTACATAGACAATCGTTACCTGTGAATAATGACGATTTTATTTCTTCCTTCCCAATCTACATATCTTTCATTTCCTTGTCTTGTCTTATTGCGTTAGCTAGGATTTCCAATATGATTGAATAGGAGTGGTGAGGAGGGGCTATCCTTGCCTTGTTCCTGATCTTTGGAGACACACACCTGCTTTCTCACCGTTAAGTGTGATAGTAGCTGTAAGAGTTTTTGTGTGTGTTGCACATGATCGTTAATAAGTTGAGAACGTTCCCCTCTATTCTGTTTTCTAAGAGTTTTTCAAAATCACGAATGGGTGTTGGATCTTGTCCAATGCATATCTATTGATAAGATAATGTGATTTTTCTTCTTATGAATTGATTTTTAAATGTTGAACCAGCCTTGCATACCTGAAATAAGTCACATTCAGTCATGGTGTACACTTCTTTTTGTACGTTGTTAGATTCAGTTTGCTAATGTATTGTTGATGATGTATGCATCAGTGTTCAGGAGCGATACTGGTTTGTGGTTTCCCTTTCTTGTAATGTGTTTATCTGGTTTTGGTGTTAGAGTAATGCTGGCCTCATCTAACAAGTTAGAAAGTGTCTCCTCTGCTTCTTTTTCCTGGAAGAAATGATAGTGAATTGGTGTCATTTAAGTGCTTGTTAGAATTAAGTGCTGAAGCTGTCTGGGCCTGGTGCTTTCATTTTTGAAAGGTACTAATTATTGATTTGGTTAAATATGCCAATATTGGCATATTTAGATGACCTCTTTCTCCTTGTGTGAATTTTGGTAGATTGTATCTATCACAGAATTGGCCTGTTTCATCTAAGTTATCAAATTTGTGGACAACGAGTTCATAATACTCCTTTATTATCCTTTTAATGTCTATGGGATCAGTAGTACGGGTCGTTTTTCACTTCTGATATTAGTAATTATTTGTGTTTTCTGTCTTTTTTGTCTTGGTTAGCCAGGCTAGAGGTTTATTAAATTTTATTGATTTTTTTCAAATGATCAGTCTTTGGTTTCATTAATCTTTTCTACCGATTTCCAGTTTGTAATTTCATTGATTTCTGCTTTAATTTCTATTCTTTCTTTTCTGCTGATTGCTTTAAGTTTATATTGCTCTTCTTTCTCGAGTTTCCTAAGATGGATGAATAAATTATTGATTTTAGGTCTTTTCTTCTGTGTACTCAATGCTGTAAATTCTGTCTGAGCACTGTATTTGCTATTTTTTTATAATTGTATTTGCATTTTCATTTAGTTCATAATATTTTTAAATTTCTTATGAAACTTATGCTTTATTATGTGTTATTTAGAAGTGTGTTGTTTAATTTGCAAATACTTTGGAATTTTCTAGCAAATATTTTAAAGTGTAACCACTTTTCTGTTACTTATTTCTAGTTGAATCTGTGTGATCTATGAGCATATTTTATGTAGTTCTCACTCTCTTTTCCTTCCTTCCTTTCTTTTTAAAGCTTGCTAAGGTGGGTGTTATGTGATCTCTCTCGGTGGATATTCCACATTGAGCCTGAGAAGAATGTGTGTTCTGCTGTTTTGATGAAGTAGTTTATGAAGGTCAATTAGATCCGGTTGATGGATGGTGCTGTTCTGTTTAACCATATCCTCACTGATTTTCTGCTTGCTGGACCTGTCAGTTATTGGTAGAGGATATTGATAGTGGGTTTGTCCATTTTTTCCTTGAGGTCCTCTCCGTTTGTGCCTCACATATTTTGATGCTTTGTTAGGTGCATACACCATAAAGATGATCAGTTTTGGAGAATTGATCCATTTGCCATTTGTAATGCTCCTCTTTATCCCTGACAGTTTATCTTGCTCTGATTTCTGCCTTGTCTGAAATTAATGTAGCTTCTCTAGATTTCTCTTTTTAAAAAAATTTATTAAATTGATTGGGTGTCATTGGTTAATTAGATTCATTCTAATTAGTATTAGCATGGTATATCTTTCTCCATATGTTTGCTTTAAATCCAAGTATATATGTCTTTATATTTAAAGTGGAGTTTCTATATAATATGTAGTTGGATCTTTTTTTAATCCACTCTGAAGGCCTCTCTTTTAATTGGTATATTTAGAACATTCACATTTAACATGATTATTGATATAGTTGTATTACTATCTACTATATTTAGAACTTTTTTACTTGTTGTCCTTGTTCCTGTTTTATTTATTTTTTGTCTTTCATTCCCCCCCCCCTTCTTTGGTTTTATTTTATTTTATTTTTTAAATATATTTTATTGATTTTTTACAAAGAAGAAGGGAGAGAGATAGAGAGTTAGAAACATCGATGAGAGAGAAACATCGATCAGCTGCCTCCTGCACATCTCCTACTGGGGATGTGCCCACAACCACGGTACATGCCCTTGACAGGAATCGAACCTGGGACCTTTCAGTCCACAGGCAGATGCTCTATCCACTGAGCCAAACTGGTCAGGGCTTCTTTGGTTTTAATTGATAATTTTATATGGTTCTCTTTCCCCCTTTATGGCATCTTAATTCTTTAAAAGAAACTTTTTGGTGCTTACCCTAGACATAATATTACCTTTTACAATTAACATTCCCAATTGCTCCCTCCCATTCTTTTAGCATTATTGTCATTCATTTCACTTTTTTATAAGATATAATAATCTAGTATAATGTTATTATTTTGATCAAACTGTTATGTATTAGGTGAATTAAGAGTAAGAAAAGGAAGACCTTTCATTTTACTTTTATTTATTGCTTCTCTAACACTATTCCTTTCTTTGTGTATATCGAATTTCTGACCTATCTTATTTTTCTTCTCTCTGAAGAAATTAACTTTCTTGCAAGGCAGGTCTACTGGTGACAGATTCCCTCAATTTCGTCTTATTTTTTTTCCACTTTTTAAGGATAATTTTACTGGATACCGATTTTTCTAGATTGGTGGTTTTTTTGTTTCAACACCAAGTGTTTCACTCCACTGTCTTGCTTGCCTGGTATTTGGAGATAAATCTGATACAGTTCTTACCCTTGTTTCTCTATAGGTAAAATGTGGGTGTATGTTTAGGATTTCCTCTTTATCTTTTATTTTTCTGCAGTTCAAATATGATATCTTAGGTGTAGATTTTTTTTTAAACATTTATTCTGCTTGGTGCTCTCTGAGCTTCCTGGATCTGTGGTTTGGTGCTGTCATTCATTTTGGAAAATTTTCAGTCATTTTTACTTCAAGTATTTCTTCTCTTCCCCTTTTCTACTTTTGATAATCCCATGACATATATGTTACTTTTTTTTTTTTTTTTTTTTTTTTTTTTTTTTTTTTTTTTTTTTTTTTTTTTTTGTAATTGTCCTGCAGTTCTTGGATGTTCAGTTATATTTTTTTTCTCTTTGCCTTGTCAGTTTTGGAAGTTTCTCTTTGTAGCATTTCCTTTTGATTCTTTGTTAGAGTTTTCACCTCTGCATTCTCTCCTGTTCTTGCATGTTGCCCACCTTTTCCATTAGAACACTTAGCAAATGAATTATAGTTATTTTAAATTCCTGGTTTGATCATTTCTATTTGTGTGTCATATCTGAGCCTGGCTCTGATGCTGTTGTATCTTTTCAGATTGTGGTGTTTGATTTTGTTGTTGTTGTTGTGTGTGCGTGCGTGCGTGTTTTAACCTTTTCGCCTGCCTTGTAATTTTTTTGTTGAAAGCCAGACATGATATATCCAGTAATATATATGTAATCAGCATTTTAGTGTGACGTTGAAAGCTGAGGAAAAAGGTAGATAGGCCTCTCCTGTGGGGTTTATGTTTACCTGGCTGGGAGTTGGGTTATGTTAACAGTTTGCTGTAGTTGTCGGTGAGGCTGAAATTTTCTCTGGTCTTTTTGTTTTTATCTTCCTGATTATCTTTGGGTTTCCCTGGAGACTCCTTCAGTAGGAGTATGAGCCTCGCAGGCCTTTCAGCCTTAGTCCACTGTTATTATTCAGGAGCCCTAATGACGTGTAAGTAAGGTGTGGGAGGAAAAGCGGTTTAGAATCTTACCATTAGTTTTCAGTCTTTCGTGGGCCTCTACCCCTGAGCTGTGACCTTAACAAATGCTTTTCAGATTTTTCTTATCCCCCTTTCCCCTCCCACTGATGGAACCACATGCAGATTTCTCTTCCACCCTGAGGAACTAGTGAGGCTCTTGGAGGAAGAGCTCATGAAAGGGTTGGACCCTTTCCATATGAGAGGCAAATGTGGAGGAACATAGCCTACTGAGAACCAGGAGTTTCTCTCTTAAGGCTAGTCCATGCTCAGTTTCCTGTGTTCCTACCAGTTACTGGCTACAGTGGCTGCTTCAGCCACGGTGAGTGTTGATTCTTTTTATTTGCTTGTCTCCAGTGGTTTGCCCTGTGACCTCGGTTCTCTGGTAGATCCCAGAAAAGTTGTTGATTTTCAGTTTGTTCAGCTTTTTTCTTTATTGTGAAGTATGGGAGTGATGATTTCTAAGCCCTTTTTCCGTGTCAAAGTGGGAATCAGAAGTTCAGATCATCTCATTTTCCTGTCCTTCTGGTTATTTCAGTTTGTGTAGTTTCTGTTGACCTGTCTTCCAACTCAGTGATTCTTTCCTCAGCTGTGTCTAGTTTGTTGAAGAGCCCATCAAAGGCATTCTTTATTTTTGTTGCTAAAGTGTTTGATATATAGCATTTCCTTTATTTTCTTAGAGTTTTCATCTCTCTGCTTATGATACCCATCTGTTCTTGCATATTATGTAATTTTCCCATTAGAGCCCTTCCATTAATATACCTATGATTAAGGTATGAATCCTCTAAGACTGGGTTTCCAGGATGTATTCATCATAGGCATATTACATTATATTCCAAAATCTGTGTCACAGCTGAGTCTGGTTCCTATGCTTGCTTTGTCCTTCTAGACTGTTTCCCACCCCTGCTTTTTAGCATGCCTTGTAGTGTTTTTTTTTGTTAAAAGCCAGACCTGATGTGTTTAGTAATAGGAACTGAGATCATGAGGATTTTAGTGTGAAGCTTTATGTTTATGTGACTATGTTATGTTATTGGGCTGTTTTTAATGTTTGCTGCAGCTGTAGGTTTCAGAGACTTCAGTTTCCTCTTTGTTTCCCTCCTGTTCTGTTGTCTTTGGGTTTCCCTAACAATTCCTTCTTAAATAGAATCTGTGTTTTGGAGCTCTCAGTTGTAATTCACTGTTGTTATTCTCTATTTATTTACTTATTATTTATTTTTTAATTTAAATTCTTTATTGTTTAAAGCATTACATAAGTCTCCTTTCCCCCTCATTGACCTCTCCCCTGCTGTTCCCACCCCCAGCACATGCCCTCACCCCCACACCTCTCACCCCCGTTTGTGTCCATTGGTTATGCTCATATGCATGCATACAAGTCCTTTGGTTGATCTCTTACCCCTCACCCCATCTGCTTCCCTCATAGGTTGGACAGTCTGTTTAATGCTTCTATGACTCTGGTTCTATTTTTGTTCATCAGTTTATGTTGTTCATCTATATTCCACAAATGAGTGAGATCATGCGATATTTATCTTTCACTGACTGGCTTATTTCACTTAAGCACGATGCTCTCCAGTTCCATCTATGCTGTTGCAAATAGTAAGAATTCCTTCTTTTTTTTTTTTTTTTACAGCAGCATAGTATTCCACTGTGTAGATGTATCACAGTTTTCTAATCCACTCATCTGCTGATGGGCACTTAGGCTGTTTCCAGATCTTGGCTATGGTAAATTGTGCTGCTGTGAACATAGGGGTGCATATATCCTTTCTGATTGGTGTTTCTGTGTACTTGGGATATATTCCTAGAAATGGTATCACTGGGTCAAATGGGAGAGTTCCATTTTTAATTTTTTGAGAAATGCCATACTGTTCTCCACAGTGGCTGCACCAGTCTGCATTCCCACCAGCAGTGAAGGAGAGATCCTTTTTCTCTGCATCCTCACCAGCACTTGTCGTTTGTTGATTTGTAAATGATAGCCATTTTGACAGGTGTGAGATGGTACCTCATTGTTGTTTTGATTTGCATCTCTCAGATGATTAGTGACTTTGAGCATGTTTTCATATGTCTCTAGTTTTTTTGGTTTTTTTTTTTTGAAGTAGTGGTAAAATATTACAGAGAGGAAGTGCTCTGTATTTTAGGATTAAATCTCAAGCTTTGTTAGTGGGCCTGAGCGCCTGAACTACTACCTTTATAAGTGTTTCTGAGTCTTTTTTTTTTATCCTTTTATGTGAGACAGGAAGGCCAGAGGGGCTGGCATGGTCCAGTTGCCCTTCTCCCAGGACAGGCTATGTCCTGTTCTCAAATTTTCAAATGGTTACTCTCCTTCTCCTCTCCATCTTTCCCACCAAAGCATGAATCTGTTGGGGATCCTGGGGTGGAAGTCTTCAAGGTGTGGTGGCTCCTCCAAGACTGAGTCTCCAGCATGTTTAACTCTCAAGCTAGTCCACATTCAGCTCCTAGCAATTAAGCAATTACAGTGTGAGTGTTCCTACTAGTCACTAGCTCCACCTTCTGCTCTAGTTCCCAGTAAGCTATGTTCCTCTGCATTTGCTCTCTCTCCAATTTGTCAGAGTGGTGGTTTGCTCTGTGACCCCAATTCTCAAATCAAAGGAGAGTTGTTGATGTTCAGTGTGTTCAGCTTTGTTCTTGTTATGAGGACAGAAGTGACGGCGTCCATGGTATTTCCACATGAGAGCTGAAACTGTAAGTCTTCACCTGGTGGGTTTCGATGTTCTCTTATTTCACGATGGTGCTGGAGGGCTTGGTGCTCTTCAATTTGCCCAGAGACAGGAACACAGCCAAGGCCTACGCATGTCATCATTTCTGCTGTCTTTCCCTTTCTCTCTTAGCTGTGCTTGGCCTGGCCAGACAGATTACAGTAAAATGGCAATTTTTCACATGTGGCGATTGAGTTCCTGAAATGTGGCTAGTCCAAATGAAGACATATGATAAGTAAAATACACACCCCGGGCTGCTGGGAGGGGAAAGAATGATGGAAATGAGAAGACTTGTTGGGAAACTTAGAGGTAGTCCAGGTGAGAGGTGATGCTGGTAGGGTGATGGAGAGATGGCGTGGAGGGCTCAGGTGTGGGATGGGTCCCGATGGCATAGCCAGTGGGACTTACCAGTGGGTTGGATGTGGAGTGTGAGGGAAGGTGGATGGCTCGAGGCTAACTCCATCCAGCCTGCGTGTTTTACATGTTTTTGGAGCGTGGGTGATTGGTAGCGCCCTTGCCAGATGGGGTGAGACTCAGGAGGGGCAGGGACTGGAGGGGCGGGGGTGGGAAATGGGCACCTTTTCACATGAGAAGTTTACGATGCCTCTGAGACGAGCGGCGGTCAGGGCTGACTATTCAATCGGTAAGTCATCAGCATCGGATGGCATTTAACTCTGTGGGGCTCGGCTTAGGTCACCCACGGAATGTAGGTGCAGAGGAGTCCCGAAGCTGAGCTCCTGGAACAGGAGGAGAAACCAGCCCAGGGCACCGAGGGAGTGGTCAGTGAGGCGGGAGGGAAGCCAGGAGGCGAGGGTTTCTCACAACCAAGAAAGAGAGTTTCAGGAAGGAGGGAGAGATCAACCACGTCAGGCAGCATGAGGATGGAGGGATGTCCTTGGGTTTGGCCACGGGAGGGTCGTTTCACTGTCGAGGACGTGGAGGATGATTCCATTGGTGTGCTGGCGGCGGGGCTGGCATTGAATGGAGTAGAACGAAAAGAATGGGAGGGAGGAGGTGGAGCCAGTGAGGAGAGATGTGTGTGGATGGGTTTTGCTCTAACTGGGGGAGAGTTACGCAGAGGGACACGTGGGTCCTGGTGCTGGTACTGTGGCTTGTATTGTGGACTGGGGGCATGGGCCGTGTGCTTCAGCATTGCCGTTTCCGAGGAGGCTGGAGGAGAGATGCTCTGGAGGGGCCGGGTGGCGAGGAGGATGCCCGCGGACGGAGCCAGCCCATCCCAGCCTGGTCTCGGCCCTGCCCCCAGTTTTTCGGTTGGTCAGGTGATGCTTACTCACCTGAAAAGTGAGGATAATAGCAGCCTCATCCATCGACCGCAAGGATGGCAGTACTTGGAGCGAGCATAAGCCCGATGCTCGGTGGATGGTGAGCACCCACAGGCTGGTAGGTCTTGTCACCAAAGCAGATCCGTCCTCAACGAGGAAGATTTGTTTCCAGAGAGGGCTTTGCAGATGTGCTCCCCACAGTGGGCTTGTGGGAATGAGAACACAGCCTCTCGAGGGCACTTTGAATAGGACACCCCCCTTTTGGGCACGTGTATTCTGGCCTGCTGGTTAAGCTTCGGTCTTTGGATGCAAAACGAGGAAACGGACAGTGTTAATAAGCCGGATTCGGTTAATTCCCGAGCTGTGTGTGACCCTGGCAGGTGTGAGGCGTCAGGACGGCCTCGGGGGTGAGGTGTGCTTGGCCGTGGTCTGAACGTGGAGAGGCCGGGGCCGCTAGCGTGTCCCATGTGTACAGCCCTTCCTGCGTTCTAAGCTCCTTTGCTACAGCAGCTCTATGGAGGAGCCGAGCTGGGATGAAGAGGAGAAGGGCCTCAGAAGGGGTGTCACACTCAGGAGCCCAGCCTGGCCCTCCCCAGGTGCAGGCCCGAGCAGCCTGGGACTGAGCGCCTGGTTTTATGAATGGCCACAGCAGGGGGGGCTTCAGGGATAAGGAGACCAGCGGGTGGCCTGCTTGGTGGGAGGCGCTGCTCCGTGGCCCAGGCCCTGGGACGGGGAGACCCCACTCGGTCACTCTGATGTGTCCAGCTGGCGCCCCTGTGGAAGCGGGTGAACCTTTCCTCCCAGATAACACCATGGCCAGTCGCAGCAGGTTCGCTAAGGGGAGCGCCTCACCAAGGCGAGGCGTGTCCTTTTAGGAGCGACAGTGGGAGCCGCCAGGCCAGGGGCAGGTCCAGGAGAGGGCAGGCCGATGCCCTCTGGCCAGCTCCCCGCAAGGTGCATTGGGATGAGAGTTACAGGGACAGACGCGCCACCTGCTCTCTCTGGCCCCGGGAACACCTAGCGCAGTGCCCTGAGCGTGTCTTTGTCGCTTCACCCCAGGGAAGGAGCCGTGTCCCAGGACCGGAAGTGGAAACCTTGAGTTTAGTCGCCCACTTGTTGGCAGCCAGACGGTTGTAGAAACAAGTTCTTTTGGGGCTTTGGTGTTGTTTCTGAAATAGAGGGAGGCGTAGGGGCCTCTGGGAAGCTCCCCTAACCTCCTTCCTTGTCCCCTATCTCCAGTCTGTCCTCATTAGTTTCATCCATAATTGTGGCTGGACATTCAGTTGTCTGGACTGCAAGCTCTTCGAGGATGGGGTGAAGGCACTCTGATTCCCTGCTGTGTCCCCAGGACTTGGCACGGAATAGCTGCTCAGGCGTTAGCTGCATGGATCATAGTCATGCTCGCTCGCAGCTCTGAGCACTGTCATTCGAGGCTCAGCAGAAGCAGATTGGGGCTGGCCAGTGAGACTGCGTGGTTGAGCATCGACCTGTGAACCAGGAGGTCACAGTTTGATTCCTAGTTAGGGCACATTCCCAGGTTTTGGGCTCAATCCCCAGCGGGGAGCATGCAGGAGGCAGCTGATCAATGATTTGCATTCGCCATTGATATTTCTCTCTCTCTCCCTCTCTGGTGTGTGTATGTGTGTGTGTGTGTGTGTGTGTGTGTATGAATGAAGCAGATTGGGCCTGTTCTTCTTCATATCCCAGGGGAGGGGCTGGTTGGCTCTGAACTGAAGGCTGGAATTCTTTCTCCTCCTCGAGCAGAAGCCTCTCACACGGAACCATGGCATATTGGATGCTCAGTAGAAAAGCTTCTGCTGCTTAGCGGTCAGGGACCAGGCTCCAGAATCTGAGCCTCTGGTAGCTGTCCTCAAAAATAGAGTAGAAAACGTTACCTCATGCTGGCAGTGTGAGTATTAAATAAAATAAGTGAAGTGCTTACTACGGTGGCAATAAAGTTCAGTAATTAAAAAATGTATAGTAAGAATTTGTTGAAAGAACGAATGGGAATCTTCTAGAACCTTCTAGAACCTGGTTGCTCCTGGATTTATTTCCTTCAGTTTGGTATATGCAGGAATTGCAAAGAATGGGGGGGCCCTTTGTCCAGGAGCAGCATGCAAGGATGAGAATTGGTGCAGAGTTTGGAGTCTGGGTGGGAGGTGTCTTAGGCCTTTGACCAAAGATTCTCTCTGGAGCTCACCTGTGTTCTGGGAATAACAGAACATACATCCTTGGGTTGTTTATAAGGATCAATTGACATAAGGTGTGTATAAAATGGGTAGAAAGGAACCTGGCATATTGGTTTTATTTTTTGTCATCGTTTTGCTTTGTTTTCTGAAGAGACTCTTCCAGTATTAAAAAAAAAATTCTCCTCTATTCAGTGTTTTGTTTTTAGTGTTTTTCTTTCCCGTTTAGCTATTGAATCCATCTGGCATTTATTTTTATGTGTTTTTCCAGGTGTCTCTTATCTATTTATACATTTTATTTATTTGTTTTCGCCACATCTGATTGAATTTAATAAAACGTTACAGAGTAGAGTTGAAATCCCCTTCCCCAATCTCAGTTCCCTTCCTCTCCAGGGGTAACAACAATCCAGAATTTGGTGTTTCTAGTTCCCAGACACGTTTCATAATAATTCTTCATATGGAGGAAACCACAACTTGCCCAAAGGGATCTCGCAACTTACATTTTTCCTTTTAAAAACTTACTTTGTCATACTTTTAGGCTTAAAGAAAAGTTGTAAGAAGTATAGGTAATTCCTATATCGTTTTCACCCAAATTCCCCAAATGTTAACATTTCTCTCACATTTGCTTTCCCTCGCTGTCTTCCTCTCCTCTCTTCCCTTCTCCCTCTCCCCTCAGCTCTCTCTTTTCCTCAAGCATTTGAGACAAAATTGTAGGCAAGATAGCCCTTCACCCTTAAATGCTTCAGGATGTATTTATGAAAAACAAGGATTTACTTATCTAACCACAGTTCAGTGATTAAAATTAGGAAAGTAACAAGGATGGAGTACTGTTTGCAGATCTACAGACCTTATTCCAGTTTCACCATCTGTTCTAATAATTCCTTTATTAGAAAGAAAAAAAAACTGGATCCCAAGCTGTATTCATTTGTCCCTTTAGTCTCTTCACATCAGCTATTCAGGCTTTCTTTTGTCTTTTATGACCTTGACCTTTTTTTTTCTCTCTCTCTCTCTCTTTAGTAGGGGCTGGTTATTTTGTAGAATGTCCTTCACTTGGAGTCTGTCTCATGTTTCCTTATTATTAGATTCTGGGTAAGCAGTGATGCCTCTTAGCTTACCCAGATGTGGTGCTGTGGCCTTCTCCGAGCGTCATATCAGGAGGCATTTTTATTGTTGCATGAATGCTCTATCTTTTCCCCATGGATTTGAAATGACACATTTGCAGTTTTCTAATTCCTCAAAATACATGGTCTGCCTCTTTTAAATTGATCATTTTACCTAATTCTGTGCCCCCCCCCTTCTTCCCCCCCCCACAACAGGTTTAATTGCCATACCTTCAGTCTACAGGAGGTTTGGTTCTTGGTGTTGTTATAACTTGTGTTACTCCATGGGAATGGTATTTTCCCACCCATTCTGCTTTTTAATTGATGGTTGCTGATGTATAGGAAAACCACTGACTTGTGGATATTTTTCCTGCACCTGGTTAGTGAATTTGAATCTAATAGTTTTTCAGTTGATCCTCTTGGATTTTTTTTTAAATTGTAGACAGTTACATCTGCAAGTAATGGTAGCTTTGTCTTACCTTTCCAATATTTATATTCTTGTTTCTTTTTCCTCGTCCTTTTACATAGGCTAGGATCTCCAAAATAATTTTGAGTACGATGATAGTGATATTGGACATATTCTTCGTTATTCCTGACTTTTATTGGAGTCGCTCTGGCATTGTATTAAGTGTTTGAGGGGGTTCTAGAGAGATACTCTTTGTTTTTGAGAGATGCTCTTTATGTGGAGGCTTTAAAAAATTTCTGGTGGATTATATTGATCTTCTTTTTAAGTCTCAGTCTATCCTAGGTGACCTGGGTTGAAGTTTAGGTTTTTGAGGTGTATTACTTCTGCAGTTCAGTGGCATGTCTTATTTGCTAACATTTATGTAGGACTTTGGGATCTGTATTTACATAAGATTTATCTACGATTCTTTCCCTTTTAAATTATTCTTGCCCAGGTTTAATAGGAGTACGCTGGTTTTGTAGCAGGAATTGGGCTGCTCCCTCCCCTCAACAATTTAGAAACATAGATTTTATCTGTGAGGTTTTGGTAGAAATTGCTAATAAAATTATTTGAACATTCCCAATAATTTTATAATTCAAATTTCTTCCTCTGGTTATTGGTGTATTCAAGCTTTTTATTTCTTCCTGAGTCAGCTTTGGGTAACTTTTATTATCTAGAAACTGATCTATTTTGTATGCATTTAAAAATATATAAATATAAATTTTGAGATATATAGTCTTCTTTCCTTTCTTCTTCCCTCGTCCTTCCTTCTGATTCTTTAGTTATAATCACCTTCTCATTTTTCAATATTTTAAATTTTATTTGGGGGGGAGAGGGCGAGTAGCTATTTTTTTGGTAATTTCAAAGAACTTGATGCCCTTGCTTTTATTAATCTAATTTTTGTTTCCTATTTCTTTAACTTCTGATTAATTTTATTTTTCTACTTTCTTTTGGTTTATTTTTATTTCACTTCTTTGCATGACTGCTTTGGAAGTATCTCATGACTTTTGCTGTATATTACTCTCATTATTGTGTGCTCTCGTCCATTTAAAACAGTTTATAGTTTACCTTAATTTCTTTCAAAAAACTTCTCTAGCCTTTGGGTTATATTTCTGCATGCTTAAATTTTTTATGGTTCTCTTTTTTGTTTAATTTTTAGTGTTCTTGCTTTGTTGTCAGAGAATATGGCTGTGTCATTTCTAATTTTCAAAAAAAAATATTGAAATTTTCTTGGTGGCTTATCACATGATCAGTTTGTTCTTGGGGTTTTTGGAAAAATGTGCATTATCTTATAAGTACATTTAAAATAAAAACTTCACAAGGAATAGCAGATGTAATTTACCTTTTGTCCAGCTTTCTTCATTGATACGATCTAACATCATTATAATACCTTGTGTTGTAGCTCTTCTGGGTCTTTTGGTTTAGCTGCTGACCTACCTACTCCCTTTCTTCCTCCTCCCTCATTTGTGATACCATATGTTTACTTTTTGGTTTGTTTTTACATTTTTTCAATTAATTTTTTTTCCAATTACAATTTACATTTAATATTATTTTATACTAGAGGCCTGGTGCACAAAAATTTGTGCACTTGGGGTATCCCTCAGCCTGGCCTGTACCCTCTCACAGTCTGGGACCCCTCAGGGGATGTCCACCTGCTGGCTTAGGCCTGCTCCCTGGGCAATCGGGCTTAAGCTGGCAGTGAGACATTTTTCTGGCTGCCTGGGAGCCCTCGGGGGGTGTCCACTTGCCAGCGGGGAGCAGGCCTAAGCTGCAGTCGGAAATCCTTAGCGTTGCTGAGGAGGTGGGAGAGGCTCCCACCACCACTGCTGTGCTGGCAGCCATCAGCCTGGCTTGTGGCTGAGCAGAGCTCCCCTTGTGGGAGCGCACTGACCATGGGGAAGCTCCTGCATTGAGCATCTGCCCCCTGGTGGTCAGTGTGTGTCATAGTGACCAGTCATTCCCAGTCATTCTGCTGTTAGGGTCAATTTGCATATTACCCTTTTATTATATAGGATTAGATTCAGGGGTACAGCATAGTGGTTAGATATTCATATACTATACAGTGTTCCTACCTGATATTTCCAGTACCAAACTGCCACCATACATAGTTATTAGAATAATATTGGCTATATTTCGTATAGATATCACGTTTTTAAGTGTGGAGGAATTTATATGCCATTCATCTTTATTGTGATTGCTTGTCTAAGTTTCAGTTTCTTTGTGCCACCTAACCTTGTTTTTGGTTTTCCATGACGTTTTCTCCTGCTTATTGTTGGGCTGCTAAAGTTTTCTTCAGTTTCCCCTTTTCCTTTTCTCTTCTTCTTACCCCTGCTGCTTTACTCCCCTGCCCCCTGCCATTGGTTTAGAATTCATAATCTTCTTTCTCATTTCTCATTCATGGTTAAATTTTTAACAAACATTTAAACTTGGACAGGAATAAATTACCCTCTAATTACCCTCACCCACCCACACAAATATTTAACTTTTGAATTCACTTAAAATTTTCTTATCCTTCATAATCAGTTCCTGGTTAATATGATATGGAATTTTATTTTCAGCGTTCAAAAAAAATCTGCATTATACTTTTGGGAATTATGTAATAGCTGCTTTGAGGCTATATTTCCAGTCACTGTTGAGAGTTAACTTTGCTGTGTTGGTTTTCTTTCTCTTCCTTTTAAGATTCTGTCAGCTGTCGTCTTTCTCAGATTCATTTTCCGTAATGTTTTTTTTTTTTTTTTTCTGAAGAGGTGCTGGGGTGGCTCTAGAATCTTCATATCTGAAGAGATCATTATTTTTCCTCCTACTTGAGTGCTGGGTTGGTTCATGATTGAATTCTAGGTTCAAAGTCCTTTTTCTCAGATGCTTGTAGCTATTCTCCTCTTGTCTTTTGGCCCTTCATCTTGCAGATAAGTCTGATGCTAGACTAAGTCTTATTTCAGTATTGGTTTGTGGGTTTTTGTTTTGTTTTGTTTTGTTTTTACCTCTAAGAATCATTTAGGATTCTTCTTTGTTCTTGGAGTTGAGGAAGTTTTATCAGAATGTGTCTGGGTGTCTTGTTTCAATTCTCTTCCTCAGTTAGCAATGGGGGTTTTTGCTCTGAAAACTGCAGCCTTTATTTCTATTCTGTGCTCTGTAGAGATGGGTTAATATTGGGTCAATATCGGGACCTCAGGATAGAGAGACAGTGAAGTCACAGCAACCAGATCGCTTGCAGTGCAAGTGCCGCTGGACAGCTGGTCAACCCTTGCTAAGCCTCACATTTCCCTTCTGGAAAAGGCAGATGAGAACAGCTCCTGCCACATAGGGTTGTTGGGAAATGAAAGAGGACCCACTAGCAAAGTATTTAGGACAATGTTAGACATGGACAATAGTGGGAGCTTTCTACAATTCTTTAGAGTTTTCAGAAATGGAGGAAGGAATGGGTGTTTGAGCTGGACTTTGAAGGATGGGCAAGGTAGGACCCGCTCTGAGCCTTCATCTCCTTTCTCCAAATGATGGCACTTGATAACTAACATTCATTAGTATAGTTTTCCTCTTTTTTTTTTTTTTTTTTTAAATTTCACACAGAGGAATGCCTTGATGGGAGATGATTTCTCACTTCTGAAGTCTGGATTCTTCTCCCCTTTTCTCCTTTCTCTCTCTCATCCCTCCAGTCTCCTCTCTCTCTCCCTCTGTCTCTTCTCTCTCTTTTTCTTCCTTGTAGTTGGTCCTTCTAGTTTATGTGATTTTGTCAGAGGCAGGATCCAGGGTTCAAACAGAACTTTATTTTGCTGTAGAGTTGTCTACCCGAGCCTGGTTGGACGGAATAAATGAAAAGCTGGACATCGTTGTGCGTGATCTGCGTCTTCTGTGCCCTTCGATGTCTCCCCTGTATCCGTGGCCACTTCCCTGGGCTACACACTCCCACTCACCTCTGCGTCCCCAGGCCTTGCCCCCAGCAGGTGCTCGGGAGATGCTTGTGGAGCAGGTGATGAATCAGGGCGCCATGTTTCCTGCCCAGAGAGATGACTGCTTCTCACTCGGCTGGGCAGGTCCCCTTGCATTTGTTGTTTTATAAAAGATTTTATTTGTGTTGAATGACAGTCAGTTCTTTCAGGAAAACTAGAAGAACTGGTTTAGGACCATTATGAAACTTCATTTTAATAGCAACAAGACAGGGCCCTGGCAACTTCAAAAAGGGCAATCAAGATTTTCTTGTTTGCTCAACAGAAAAAGCGATTTAGGGTGGTTACATGGGTTCAAAGTCACTCCAAACTCCATATAATTTCCAACTTCTAATGATTTTTTTTTTTAAGGCTCTCGGGTAATTGGTGAAAGTGTAATTTATTTAGAGGGGTGTTCTAGGTTGGTTTCGCTGTGATGATGACTACCCCCAGAAGAAACATCCCCAGAAGAAGTCCCGCTGGGGAGGAGACGAGGGTGGGGCGTGATTTCCAGCATGTTCTCTCTCCTCTTGGCCTGGCTCACCAAGCACACGTTTTTGAGCCTCTTTTCTGCCTGGCAATGGTGAGACGGGAGAGAAAAGCAGGATGTGGTCCTCGCCCTGAGATGGCTCAGCGTCTGGTGGAGGAAGCAGGAGGGGTTGAATGATCACGGTAGAGTGGTAAGTGCAGAGTGCGAACAACCCCGGAGAGCTAGAGGGCCCGGTGAGCTGGAGGCTGGGAAACAGTGGGGATAAGGAAGAGCTAGCGGACAGAGAGGGAAGGGGATCCTGGGCAGAGGTTACCACAGGTTACAGAGGCTCCAAAATGCGGGATATGCTTAGCAGCTTGAGTACAGTGAGAAGGCAGGGCACAGACCCACACCTGACAGAGACGGGGAGCACCCCTATTCCGGCTCAGGGAAGCCATTCTTACTCAGCTACAGCCGATCGTGGCCATGCCAGCACATAGGCGCCCTGTGGCCAGATTTGATTTTTTTTTTTTTTAAAGAGAAGCTTTAAATCTCAAGTATTACGTAAATATTTCTAAATGTCAAGGTAGAGCAACTAATTAGAAATGTTTTAAAAAATAATGTGACTCCTCCCCCTTCCCTCCCCACAACCATCCCAGGCCACTAGCTTGTGAAATCTGTTCAGGGGATGGGGAGGAATGAGGATGAAGAGGGCCTCGCTCCCCAACCCCCACCCTCCCAGCTGGGCTTGACTATGCCCCTCCCATTGCCAATGTCAGGAGAGAGTTTGGCTTTGAATTTTCACAGGAGTCCAGGCACCTCTGGAGAAGATGTTTACTGTGACTTGAGGAGTGGGCGTCCTGAGGGTCTTACGTTTTTAGATTTTTCTCCTTGTAACTTACTTTTTTTTCTTTCTTTCTAAATCTGGATGGGGAATGTGATGGTGGTTGTTGGAGCTGGTTCGCCTCTCAGAACCTCTAGCCTCCTCTGCTCCCGCCCCGCCCAGTTCTGATTCCCTGTGGGATTTCTACCCTTTCCACTGTCCTGGGAAACGGCGAGGGCCAGACTCATACACTCCGGGGCCTAAACTAGCGCCATGGCCACAAATGCTCATAAATAAACATTCCATTTAAAAATGTTTTGTCTTTAAAAACGTAATGCAGAGATGGCCGGTAGACATGTAATGCACGCCATATATATAACCTTAAAATTTCTAGTTGCCACCATGAAAAAAGGACAAAGAAATGAGTGAGATGAATGTTAGTAATATATTTAACCCAATTTGGCATGTAATCTCTATAAAAATTCTTAAGCAATTAGACGTTTTTTATTTCATATTAAATCTTCAAAGTGGCGTGTGTTTTTTGCTGATAGCACCTCTCACTCTGGACTACCGCGTTTCACATGCTAGTCCCCATGTGGCTACTGGCACATGTGTGGGACAGTAATGTCTCTAACAGGTGCACAGAGTGATATCCCACATATACAAAAGAGTACATACAGTGTAGCCCCCCCTTACCTGCGGTTTTGCTTTCTGTGGTTTTCAGTTAATCATGGTCAACCACGGTTCAGAAATATTAAACCGAAACTTCCAGAAACAACCAATTCGTAAGTTTTATGGTGCACTGTTCCGAGTGCCGTGATGACATCCCAGGCCATCTCACTCCGTCCCTTCTGGGGTATAAATCATCCCTTTGTCCCATGTATCCATGCTCCGTGTAAGGAACAGGAAGATATTTTGAGAGCGAGACCACAGTCGCATGATCTTCATTTCAGCACATTGTTATAATTGTTCTATTTTACTATTACTTATTGTTAATCTCTTACCGTGTCTAATATAGAAGTTGAACTTTATTATAGGTAGGTATGTATGGGAAAAACGTAGTATATGTACGGTTCGGTGGGTGCTACCTGTGGTTTCCAGGCATCCGCTGGGGGCCTTAGACTGTATCGCCCATGGATAAGTGAGGACTGTGGTATTCAGGCCTGTTGAGAGCCAGTTATTGAAAAGGATCATGCTTCCTGCCTGCTTGGGCCTTGGTCAGCTCTCCCTTCTCAGGATGGGATTCCGCCGGGGCTGTCGTCTGTCCAGCCCCATCTCGCACTCTCCCTCCCTTCCTCCCTCTGCCCCACCAGGCTGACCTTCCCTGCCTTCCTCAGACATGTCACGCACTTGGATTCCGGCCTCTGAGCTCCCATGTATGCTGTTCCCATGGCCCCCTCCTCCACCCCGTCCCTTTGCCTGGCTTATGCCAAGCCGTTTCTCAGGTTAAATATTAATTTTTCAGGGAGGTCTTTCCTGATCCCCCTGCTGCCAACTGTAGACTAGATTGTTTTTCTGTTTGACGCTGTCAAGGGATGGGGGGTGGGGGAGGGAAAGAGTCTCTCTCTCCTCAGCACCTGCCACAATCACAGGGATGCAGTTATCAGTGAGAGAAGCGGCTAGCGGCCTGCGTTTCTCTCCCCCATTGGAGGGTTTGCTTCAGGAATGCGAGGGCCCTGAACGCTTTGTTTGCTTGTTTTAGCCACAGTGGCTCGCATATTGGCTGCAGAAAATAGATGATCAATAAATATGAGATGAATGATGCAGGGCTGAGATTCCGTCTTGTAGAGTAACCGGGAACCCCCCGAGGATGCAGACCCCTGACAGTGAGGCCAGAAGGCCAGCCCCCCTGTCAGTGCTGGATCTCCTTCTTCCTCTTCAGCCGAGTTAGCCTCTCCCTGTTTCTCTCCTCACCGGCTTTCGGTTGCCTGTAAATTATATTTTTGGTGGCTGTTAATAAAAATATAGGGCTGAGGAAAAAAAAAAAAAAAGACTCCTCCTAATAGAATTTTATTAAATGGCACTAGTTTAAAAATGTCTCGTAAAAAGTTAATTAATTTGGGATTTGGGGATGAAAGGCGTGATATAAATGTCAGTTATTATTATTACAATTTCAGCCTCACGCTCACGCTCTTGATCCAGCCCCTGATCTGGAGTTCCTCCGACACCCGGGGACCGGCAGCTCTGCTGAAAATGCCAGAGGCAAATGTGAGCTTTGGGGCTCCATCGGGGACAGAGTGGGTACGCTGTCCTGTCTTTTTATCCAGGATAATGCAAGACCTTGAGAGCTAGTGCCACCGACTCGGGGCGAAGCTGCTCGGAGCAGGATGGGCTCGGGCACTCTGGGGAGCTCCCGGCCGGAGCAGCCGGGAAGGTGAAGGTCACGTGCCTACGCTGAGCCGGGCCACGGAATCCCGGGATGGACGAGCTGCCGGGGCTCTGAGAGATTTAACAAAGACAGAAGCTGCATTTGAAGAGGGGCTGTGGCTTGCCTCACCCAAGGTCACAGAGCAGGTTAATTAAATTTATGGAGAAAAAGACAATGAAAGCCATCAGTGAACTAGGGGAAACCTTCCGGATTAAAAAAAAAAAAGAAAAAGATTCAGGCAATTTATAGGTGACAAGTGTAGAAACTGTTTTCCAGGGAAATAGAGTCCTGGGACTTGCTGTGAGTTCACAGAGGCAGGCAGCCCACCCTCATTTCCCTGACTGCAAACCTGACCCCGAGTGTAATTACTTCCGAGAGGTGGGGGGCAAGCTGCGAAGCTAATCATCCCCACAGCCCTCTGCGTTTCTCCACCGATTACGGGCCGAGGAGTAAGGATCTGCGCGTGTCCGTGTCTGCCCTCCTTTCCTAAGTGGGCTGCGGAAACGCCCCCTGCGGCAGTGTGGTGGGTCCCGGTGGGTGGAAGAGTGTGTGCTTCTGTGCCCTGGGCTCGGCACTGTGCAAGCTGGGGGTCTCATGCTCTTGGACCGATCCGTACTCACTGAGCTGAGAGAGAGACCAGCATCTGGTTGTCAGGGCAACCTTACTGGACTGGGCCCCTGCTCCCACCACAGGATTCCTGACCAGGCTGCTTCTTCCCGGCAGCCCATTCATTCTTTTCTGCGTGGCGCTGGGAAGGCCCGCCTCCTCCTGACTGTCCACGGTCTAGCATCCTGCTTCGGTTTTGAGAATTCATTGAAGGCGTCTCTCTCTCTCCCCTTCCACGCGGAGGCCTGCTGTTTCCCAAAGTGCTCTTCACTCGCGTAGTGTCGGGAGGTTGCCTGGCTCAGGGGCCGGGAGTGAGGGCGGCGGGGCTTGGAAGGATTGTACAGTGAAGGGGGGGGAGCCAGCTCGTGCCCGTTTGTCTGGCCTGGAAAAGGATCCGTCCGGGGGCCTGTCGGTGGGGATAGTCCAGGGAACTTGTGAATCGGATGGAGCTGGATTTGAACCTGGGCCCCTCGCCTTGCACAGATACTTCATCTCAGTCATCGTTTCCTCGTCGGGACAGTTGAGCTGTGGAATGGCCGCCCCACAGCATTATGGGAAGGATTAAAGCAGGCGATGCGAGTGAAGTCCTTCGTCCACGGCCGCGCACACAGCGGTCGTTCCGATGCTGCAGATGACCTCGAAGGGGTTTCCGTGAGACATCACCTCCGCCGTCCCAGGTAGCAAGTCCTTTGCCGTGTCCGTTAAATCCCCAAAGTCTAGCACCGGGCTTGGCACACAGACGCTGTCGAGAAGCTTCCAGCCCCATAGCCACATGCCTCCTCTGAGCGTTACGCGGCTGTTGGACTGAGCCGAGCTGAGTTGGGAGTTCTGGCCTGCGTTTCCGAGCTCAGGGTCAGGCCCTCGGGAGACCCTGCGTGGGGCGAGGCCTGCCATGTCTGCCGGCTGCTCTTTGCAGCTGGAACAGCCCCGAGGCGGATGGAGGCTTTTGAGCAAGTGCGAGGTCTCCCAGCCACTTAGGATGCGCAAGCAGCCAGTAATTCTCTTCACTGGAAAACAAGCGGCGGAGCTCTATTTTTATGTTTTATTATACATAAAACGGCTGTCCTGGCCGGATGGCTCAGGTGGTTGCAGCATCGTCCCGTGCACCAAAAGGTTGCGGGTTCGATTCCCGGTCAGGGCACATGCCTAGGTTGTGGGTTAGATCCTAGTCAGGCCATGTATGGAAGGCAACCGATCAATGTTTCTCGCATTGATGTCTGCTTCTCTCTCTCTTGCTCTCTCTCTCTCTCCCTGCCTCTGAAATCAATAACGTATCCTTGGGTGAGGACTTAAAATAAATGAAACTGTTACTCGCTTAGCCCCATGTCCACTCTCCCTAAAGAAACCCTCAGCTGCCTGGGACTTTGGAAGGCCTTTTAACTGAGGCCTTTTAATTGAGGCCTTTTAATTCTTACAGGGATAAGAATGCCTGAGAGAAGGGTGAGTTCAGGACATTTTTGGGGTGTGTGTGTGTGGGGGGGGGGTCACCATCTTGCTGGCAGCCTGTTTCCTCTCGGTTGGGGGCAGAGCCGGCAGATGGCAGGGAGGCGATGCTATTGGCCGGCCCTCCCCGCCCTCATCTTTATTGGATTCCAATGAGTCTTCCTGCCCGGGGTCAGACGTGCAGCGCAGCCTCATAAATGGCGCGCTGGAATTTCGCTCCCTTTGTACTGAGGGCCTCGAGCACGCTCCATCGCCATTGTCGACCTTGAGTGGAGAAAATGCAGAAAGCCCGGCAGGCAGCCTGAGACCTGGAACATGACGGTTCTGGAGAGAGGCACGAGCTAGTCCGAAGGCAGGTGGGGGGGAGGGGCCGTGGAGACCGCCTTTGCAGACTCCCTGGCCCCTGTGCGGCTGCCTTTGCCTGGAAACCCAAATGCTCACCCTTTTCTGTGGAATGTTTCAGGGCCTTAAACAGTATTGCGGGGCCTCACAGCTTCGCAGTTGTCAGATCCAAGGAGGGGTCCCAGGAGACACGTGGCTGTGGGAACTGAAAGGTTCTAGAAGGAACTTGGAGACCCTCTCTTCTGACCCCGAAGCTAAGGTGTTTTCAGAACAAAAATTACTGGACTAAAAGGACACAAGTCATTTTATCAGACCCTCTTGGTAGATGCCAGTTGAGTGCTCACTCTGTGCCCTCCATCCATCTGCATACTTTTGAGTGCCCACTGTGTGCCAGCATGTGCTTCGGAGCCAGCTGTGCTGAGCGGAGGCAGTCACAGGTGCAAAGACTTCAGCGGGCAGTGCCCGCCTGTAGGTGAGGTGTGTACACAGGGTCAGGTCTTTCTGATGGAGTTATCTCTGCACTTCTCCCCTTTCCCCCCAAAACGCGGCACTGAGGAACCGCGGGGCAGGTGATCTCTGCCTGTTTCTCAGCCGCAGAGTGGCCAAGATCAGGTGTGAGTGCAGGTTCTCCAGTCTGCGGTGCAGATGTGCTTCTGGGACGATGGAGAAGAGGGCCCCGGGGCAGAGCGGGGCCGCTGTGGGGACCGTGAGCGCCTGTGCGATGGCCTGGCTTCGGACTTCTGCGTTAGAGCTTCACGTTTCCCATATGGAGATAGCTTTTGGTGACTGCAAATTGCTACCTGTACTTGAGGCGAGGGTGGGGGGCGGGGAGTATTTAGAGAAGGAGCCTTTTCCAGATACAAGGGCTGGGTCTTCAGGATGGAAGTCCCATAGCTCAAGGGGGCAGGGGCTGGGGCTGGAAGGGTCCTCTGATGTGAAGAGAGCATTTCTCTCTCTCGCTGTCCCTGCAAATGCCTTAGGCCCCTTTCCTCTCTGAGGTCTGGAGACGGGAGTTGTTTGAACAGTGGCTTCTTCCTCACCCCATGCCTCTGTGTCCCCACAGGATCATCCAGCTTGAACGCGCTGGTGTCAAGGTGCTCGCTCTCTCGCCATTGGCCCCCGGTCCTGGAGGAGGAGGAGGTTCCTCTGGGTCTTGAGCTCAGAGTTGCTTCCTTCCAAGGCAGCGAGTTTCAGCCTGTGGGCCTCGGCCCCTTTGGCGGTCGAATGACCCTTTCCCAGGGGTCGCCTAAGATCATCCTGCACATCAGATATTTATTTACATGACGATTCATAGCAGTAGCAACATGACAGTGTTGAAGTAGCAACGGAAATACTTTTATGGGTGGGGTCACAGCATGAGGAACTGTATTTAAAGGGCCAGAAGGTTGAGAACGGCTACGTGACGGTTGCCAGGGTTCCCCCTGCACAGGACCAGAGCGAAGGGGCAAGTCTAGCTCTGTCAGCTGCCGCCACGCTCGCCCCGACTAGGAAAACACTGCCCGTGGAGGTGGACGTGTCACTGCCAATGGTAGTGCAAAGGCTCCAGTCCGAGGGCCTTTCTGGGATCTTTTTCTGATTAATTAGGTCAGCGTCTCCAAAATCAATTTCCAGGGACATCCCGCCGCCTGGTCGTGTGTTCCCGCCAGCCGGGCGAGGGCGAGGGCGAGGGCGTCGGCGGGGCTGCGATTCCCTGGCCGCTGGTGCAGTTGAGGCCTCGTCTCCACCTGGGAAGAAAGTCCTGTTCCACGTCTCTCCTGTGATTATCCTGACTTTTTATTTTATACGCCCTCCCCCTCCGATCTCGCATTAAACCCCTGTAGATCCCGCTTCAAACAGGCAATTAGACTAACAACGTAATTATATCCCTCAATGCTAATTGTAACTGGTTTAGGGGAAAAACAAAGAGAAAGAGGCGTCAAAATCTCTGGAAACTAAAAGCAGCGATTAAAATTTCCAGGTATTTCTTGTCCATGTGCCTTTCCTGAGAGCCCCGGTTGCGGGCGTCTGGTGTCTGTGTCTGCGTAGCTTTGCAGTTGGCCCAGGTCACCCTAAGAACAACCTGGGGCCTGTGTCTGCCGTCCTGAGCGTGTGCCGTGGCACCCCTGTTCCCGCCCATCTGTGGTTTTCTGTCCCTTGCTCTCGTTTCTCTGACTCTTTCTCAACCACTTGTATCCTCTGAGAAAAGAATGAACAGGCGAGGGGGTTGAAGGAAACCACATTTCTTCCATCTCTTGTCCATACTCCATTACCCGCCCCCCTCCCCACCCCCATGGCCATGGGTTGCTGGTCATGTGATTCTCCCTCGTGGAGGCTGGGGAAGTCTGGGCAGAGCTGGCCCCGGCCCCAGGGTTTGAGCCTGTTGTGTGACCAGGATGCCCCCGGAAGACATCTCCTGCCACCCTACCCATTCTGAGCAGCTCGGATCCCTGCCGTGGGGCTGCCCATGGCCAGGGAAGGTGGCAGGCAGGTAGGTAGTTGAGCAGTGGGACCACTGGGAAGAGTATATGTCAGAGGAGACGCAGCTCTGCCTTGGTTGGTCAGGGAGAGAGAGGAGGGCAGAGCAGGGATTCTGAGAAGTTTCCTGGTGGAAGTGATGTCTAGGATGAGACTCGACTGAAGGAGGGGGAGGAGAGGTGGCCAGGGGCAGGTGCAGGAAGCCTGGTGTGGCCGGAGCGTTGGGCGTGAGGCTTGAGCTGTGCAGCTGGGAAGGAGCGTGGATTTTACCTTGGGCGGGGAAGGGGACTCTGTGAAGGTTTTAAACAGGGAATGGCCCGGTTAGACTTTTATCTTAGAAAGACCAGCGAGGCTGCAGGTAGGGGCTGTTGGACTGAAGGACTTTAATGGAGGCTGGAGGGAAGCCTGGGTGATTTTTCACGAGTGCTGACCGCCAGCCTGTGGACCCGCCGTGGTGGGGATGGGCTAGTGTGCGACGCTGAGGCGGTCACTTCTCTGAGCCTCCCTTTATTTGCCAGTTAAAGCGAAGGCAGGCATGTCTCCTTTCCATGCTGTAGGGGAGCATATCAGAAAGAGTCAAGTCTAGAAGGTCTAGCTCCAGGCCCGACATAGGTTCTTGTGAATGGGGAGTATGTACCAGAATGCACTTCTCAAATATACCTGCCCGTCTTCTGTGGCCTCCAGCATTTATTTCCAGAGGAGGCGAGCTCAGGGCCTCACACTGTGTTGATGGACTCCTCTTGGGATCTCTGGTAGGGCCGATGGCTTTTCAGTTTTGTGTGTTCTCCCATCTTTGGTGTCAAGCCCCAAACTTCAGCCTCATGCCTCGGTGCGGTGCGCCATTTTCTTTTTCTCAGAAAGTGGGTTTCCCAGCTTGATCATGGAATGTGCTGACGATGCTGCCCTTGGGTGAGTGTCACTCGTGTTGCCATCTCGGGCGTCCGTGGGCTTGGGACCGCACTGTCTTTTGGGAAAGTTCTCAAGTTTCCATGGCACCTGGCGTGGGCCATGCAGTGCCAGGTATTCTGTCCCTGGGTTTGCTATCAGTTATGCAGACGGGACGATTTCATTAAAATTTCCATTAACTGTTTTTTTTTCTTTTCTTTTTCGTTTTTTGTTTTTTTTTTTTAAGCCAATGAGCAATTTATAGATTCATTAACTTTTTACTACACTTGTGAAGCCAGGAAGAGAGGAATAAAGGAAATGAAATATTTGGTCCACAACATTTCACTAAAAGATGGTGGCCTTTAAATACGGAGGATGACGAGCTGGGCAATTAGGAAAGTCTGGGACCTTCCAGAAGGATCCAGAACCGAAATACCGTGGCAAGGAACACCACCCTTTTCATCCCCTGCTCCCCCATCCCTGCCCCAGTCATAGCTGATCCTTCCTTTTGCCTTCACCAGATGGCTGTCCATCCTTAGATGACACAGCTCCCCTGGGGAGTTCACCGCCTCTGGGCAAACTGCACCTCTGAGCATATTTCCTTAGAGAGTGGTGCAGTCCAACTCCTTATAGCTCTCATTTCCTCTCCTTCTGGGGGGGTTAGATATGGCCTGATGGTTGGTATGGCACATGGGCTTTGGGGCCAGACAAGCTTGGTTGCTAATACGAGCCCTGTTCCTTACTAGCTGTGTGACTTCGGGCAAATAAAGTGGACCTTCACTGAGCCTCAGTTACTTTACCTATAAAATTACAGTGTACTGGGAACTCTGGGAAGGCACAGAGAGATGGCAGCCATGTTCTTCACTGCACAGCTAGTTGAGAGGGTAAAATGAGATGGCTTACTAAAGATGCCCACCTACATTCACATTCCAGACCATGCCACGCGGTGGGACTGCATTCTCACTTGGATCTGCTTCCCCACAATGGCAAGTCAGGACCTCAGTTTCCCCAGTCATGAAGCAGATGAATAATTCTTAGTTAATGAGGATGTCGGATGAGTTCAGACACATTTGATGAGCCTTGGAGAGTCATGGGCACATAAGAGTATCTCAGTGCACTCAAGCAGTCTATAATTATTGTGGTCTGTTGTATTAAAAAGGCAACGGGCTTAAGGTTACCTCCCTCAAGAGCCCCTTAGAAAATCTGAGTGCTTGAAGGTGGTCTCAAGGTCATCGTGTTCAGCTCCCAGCTAGAGCTTGACTGCCCTGAGCGCTGAACTTCCCAGTGAGTGATGTACCTGGGTCCAGCCACCATGTCTACTCAAGTGGCTGCATTCATGAAGACGGACTGTAAACACGGGTCTTTAATCTGGAGGAGGATGTCATCTAGGAAGTCACCTTATCCTGAAACCTGCCATTACAGATGTGCAGTCCGTGTAAACTAGAGGGAGTTTTCCCTCAAAAGTAGTCCTAATAGAAAGCTAAGCGGGAAGGAGGAGAAAAAGTCGTACCCAGGGCAGGAGCTTTTGGGGATAGTATATACGTGCAAGTATTGTTTGTGTATATGAAATTGCATGTGTATCTAGTTTTAGTTCTGATCTTGTCATTTCACGTTAGCACAGAGGCGTTTTTTTATTTAGCTCCCCACCATTTGTGAGCATCCATCCATTCGAATGGCTTTCCAAGTATGTATTTGTTCACACAGTTGTGCATATGGGTTGTTCCCCAGTTTTTATGATAAGTAATGCAGTGGACATCTTTGTGCATGAGTCCTTTTTCTTCTTCTAGGCCATAGTCACAGAATTCGTTCCTCAAAGTGGATTACTAGGTCAGAGGATATGAGGGTTGGTAAGTCTGTTGTGATAGGGCCGACTTCAAGCTGGAGAAAGGTGGCAGTGGATGCGACACAGTGCTCTGGGGATCTTCATGGAAGGACTTCATTTGGGAGCGTCGACATGGTAGAAGGCTGCCTTCTCACCCTCTGTCTTAGCTGGGTTGGCAGTTGCTGACTTGTTTTGTTTGCACTTTGGGTCAAGCAGCGAGCTGGTGCCTGGGGTATTGGCTGTTATGTGCCTGAAACAGGCCCTCACATTGGGCCTGACAAGGCAGCAAGAAGGCTAACACTCATGAAAGTCACTTGAAGGTTGTGTTTAAACACACGTGACCTTGAACAAGTGTTACCTCTACTCTGAGCCTTTTATTTTCCCCTCTGCACAACAGGCTTTCTGGCTCAAAAGACAATGAGAAAGTACTGTATTTTGGGGCAGTAAGGTGTTGCCCATGAAGTCAGTCAGGAAGGGAGAGTCTAGCGTAGTTTTGAATAGAGTGTTGGTGGTTGCCTGGTACAGTGCTTTGGGTCGACTTCTGAGAATGATATAATATCTTCAGATATCTTTTCTTAACCGTTAAGTCATTTGACTTTCTTTGCTTTTAATTAAATGTGGGCGTTTTCCATACTCTGCTGCTTTGGCCACGAAGTATGCTAACCGTTGAGGTTGTGGTGAGTTGACATTTTGAAATGAGTTTTACAGCAGTGAAGAAATTACGATGGTAGCAATGAGGGCGGTGGTAGCCATTACTTATGTGGCACTTAGCCTGTGCCAGGCACTCTTCTAAGAGCCTTACATTTATTAACTCTCTTTATCACTCAATGATTTCATTAAATCAATTCATTTCATGAAAGAGAAGCAAGACATGGGTTCTTGGAAAGGGATACTGGAGCCAGAAGAGGGAAGGAACTCGGTGTTTGTCTTGCAGGAAGAACTGGGTTTGATTCTCACCCCTGCCAGTACCTGGTGGTTTGAGGCTAAGTCACTGAACCTCCAATCCTTCCTCTCTGAAATGGAAAGCACAACTCCTACCTTGTAAAGAATTAAATGCAGCAATGGATGTAAAAATCTCATCAGTTGCTCTGGCCTGTGT
Organism: Murina feae; assembly: GCA_004026665.1. NCBI lineage: Eukaryota > Metazoa > Chordata > Mammalia > Chiroptera > Vespertilionidae > Murina > Murina feae. The sequence continues at coordinate 58,097 of PVJC01000043.1, read as the reverse complement.
TGCTAAGTGGTTAGAGCATTGACCTGCACACTGAAGAGTTATGGGTTCGATTCCTGGCCAAGGGCAGGTGCCTGGGCTGTGGTTTCACTCCCCATCCGTAGTTGGGGCACTTGTAGGAGGCAACCAATTGATGTTTCTCTCACATCGATATGCCTCCCTCTCTCTCTCTCTCTCTCTCTCTCTCTCTCTCTCTCTCTCTCTCTATTTCTCTCCTTTCCACTTTGTCAGAAAAGCAATGGAAAAATATCCTCGGGTGAGGATTAACAACAATTAAAAATATAACTCGTCAATCACAAAGCAAGTCTGGGGCACTGATAGAATGTGTTATTGGTACCTCGCCCCACACTCAGCTCTGGGAACCTGCATCATCTTCCCCGTTCTATGTGCTGGACCATGTGGTGGGCACTGGGGAATCCAGAGGCATGGCCCCTCCCAGGGAAGATGTATGGTCCAGCTGGGAAGACAGGTCATAAAAAGATGACTGAGTGTACCAGCTGGTTGATCAATAGCATTTGAATGGCCCAGGCAATAAGTGCTTTAAGGAAACAGGGGAGGGAGGTCAGCAGTGTGGCTTGGGAGAGGGGAGGATGGTACTTTCGATGAAGGGGAAGGGCAGAATGTCGTGTGAAACCCAGGCTCCCATCACAGCCAGGACAAAGACGTTGACAGGATGGAGTCTACGCCTTGTGGGACATGATGCTCTTGTCTTTTATGATATGGTTCACAAGACAGCGCCCTAAAGTTCCAGGGTGACTCTGGAGAAGTAGCCCTGAGGGTGGAAAGCCCTGAGGTGCCAGGGCTGTTCTCCCCTCAGCCAGCCCAGCTGGCATCAGACGTTGGTACCACAGAGTCTCCACTCCTGGTCCTGATGAACATAGTGTTCTAGATCTGCTTAGGAGATGCTTTTAGAGTGGCCATTGGCTGCTTGGGTCTTCTGAGGAACAGCCTAGGGACAACTAGCCTTCCTCATTGTGAATTTCCTGTCGGTAGCAGAGTTCAGCCAAGATGGGAAGTGAAAATACGCGGACAGGCCGTCCCAACATCCCGTGTGTTGGGGGACTGGGCTTGGTGGGCCAGGCTTCTGTTTCTCAGATTTCCAGGACCCTTTTAGCGGAGCTGTGGTTCTACTGGGGAGTGTGGAAGAAGATACAGTTTGAGGGACAATAGTCCTTCCCTGTGAGGAAGTTACAGTCCATACGGGGAAACTGGACTCAGGTGGACCCCTCTCTTTGGTGAGCTGTGTGGGACACAGCCATCAAGTGGTTGCAACTCTCCAGGAGTTTCCTGATCTGAGCTGATCGCCTGTTTGGTTTGACCTCACTCAGCTCTGTCCCTGCTTTCCCTTACCGTGGTCTGTATTACAAAGAACTACATTTCCCAGGTGTCCTTGCTCTCTGGACTTTGAGTAGCTGAGCAAGAAAGATGCCAGCAGGTGGGAAGAAGGGGCAAGCCCAGGGTATTTCTCCCTTCTCACTGTCTGCCTCTCCCATTGTTTTCTGTGTAGTAGCTCCAGCCCCTCTGTGATCCATTCCCATTGGGAAGCCTTTGCTGAACCGCCCCAACTTCTAGTAACACCATTTCTTCCCTTTTGCTCCCCAGGCCTAGATGTGGTAGCAACAGCTTCCTCATGTGGGAATCCTTGGTTGCCTTCCTGTCTCTTGTATGACTTCTCAGCCCATTCGTCACCTGTGTACTCAAATCCCTATATTAAACCCCCCTCCCCCCCCCCCCCCCGTTTGAAAGACCTAGAGTGGCTTCTGGTCCAGATCGTGTAGGACATACCACTCAGATCAGGCCCCTTAGAACATTCGGCTCTTCCCACCCTGAGTAATTCCATGGAAGTCATTGTAAGATCGTGGCTGCCCTAATAAATTCAGACTCCCCCCCCACACACCCTCTGAAGAAAACAGAACTGTGAAAGAATTTCAGAATCGTCCGGCTGTCTAGATTTCTCAGCAGGTGCCCATTGGGATGTGAGCATTACAGTTTTTCTTTTCTTCATGGGTCTCTCATTTTGTAGGAAAGTGGGTGACTCCTTCCTTTCCAACTGTGAGAAGAACTATTTTGATGTTTAAAAAATTCATGCAGTCATCCCCCCCATTTGCCTGGGCTGTTGATCTTGTGATATATTTATAGAGATGGTGGTTGGCTGACCAGGAGTTATTTTGCAATAGGAATTTGTTAGATTTCTACTTTGAGCAAGTGTGGCAGACTTTTCTTAAAAAAAAAAAGAAAAAGAAAAATTCTTTCTTAGAACATCTACTCTGTCCTTCTGTAATAATTTTTCTTTCAAACCAAAGCGAGCCTTGTGTTTTACACATCGTTTTCTTCTGTGTATTTCTTTGTCTCTGGTCTTCTTTCTTCTTTGAGATCTCTTTATGCTGAATTTTAAAAGGCCACAGCTCCTTCATGTAGGGATGTTTTTACAAACAAGAATGTAATCATCAGAAAAACAGTGCTTTGGGGGTCAGGAGACCTCAGTTTCTCTCTCTATAAAAGGATGGTGTTGGATTCGATTTAAGGAAGCAAGCATGCTACCATCCGCAGCTTTACCATGCTCAATGCAGACATCAATAATCAATCACCACACTCTTCCTAGCTGAGCTCTGATGTAGCTTCAGAATCCTTATCCACACATTGTCCCAGGCAGACAAGGCTATTTGATCACAATTAGCACTGAAAATGAAACCTGTTTGCCGCGCTTGGACTAGATGATTTCGTAGACCCCATTCACCACCATGGTTCTCTAAGTATTGGCAGGACAATTTATGTTTCAAACCAGTTGACCTTTATTAAGCCCCTGTTGTATGCTATGGAGTCACAGAGGAGCTGTTTATTAAAAGCTGGCCATGCTCATAGAATTGGCAGTTTGGTTAGGAGCAAGGCTGCAGAGAGTGGCGGTCATCCCTATGTTCCAGGAAGGCCCTTGGGGTCCAGCTGGTCTGAGAGGACAGCAGTCTAGGCAGGGGGACATAATAAGCAAAGACAGACACAACAGCATCAACAAGTTTCTGAACTTGGAGAGTCCTCAGAGACTAGCCATCTGGTCAACATTCTCCAGTTAATGGCTAGGGAAACCAGCTCAGGTTACAATAGGGACTCGCCTGAATGTTAATAAATGCTATAGCTAAAGTTTAATAAATTTTATATAGCATTTACTATGTGCCAGGCATTATTTTGAGAGCTTTACATCTATTAACTAATTTAATCCCAAGTAACCACGTGAGATGAGTGCCATTATTATCCCCATTTGACAGATGAGGAAACTGTCAGAGGGTTAAGGGACTTGACCGAGTGTCTCGTGTCTCCTAAGTTGTGGAGTGGAGTCGGGACCTGAGCACAGGCCACTCCAGGTTCTGTGCTGGGAACTGTGCCAAGTAAATCCTCTGGGAAGGACCCGAATATCTTGGGGGCTTTCTTTAGTGTATGAATTTTGCTCACCACCGTCAACGTAATCATGACATCCTTCAGATCTGTGTCTCATGGAGTGCCGTTGGCACTAGCTGAGAATGTTGGAGACTCCCAGCCTTTTTATCCACTCACCTGCTGTGTTCTGAGGGGTTTTCCCCGCTATTTTACTTCCGAGGAAACTGAGGCTGAGAGAGGTGATGTGACTTGAGCCAGGTCACCAGCTCCTGGTGGCCCAGACCATTTGAACCCAGGTCTGCCGGACTCCACGTGTCACATTGGGAGTCCAGCAGCCTCATTGGAGGGAAGGGCAGAGGGAAGGTCACAGGTAGCCTCTGACAGGAGTCAGAGGAGGGGGCCTCAGGGCTGTCCGGACTTCACTATGGCATCACCGTGGCCATGTCACAGGAGCCCTTCACTTTGTCTCTTGAAGAGGTTTGAGGACCAACTTTTTCTTCTTACTGCCTTACTTAAAAATATCTAAGGGGTGACTTTTAAAAACCCTGTCCCCCAATTCCGAGTTCACTAATTTGGATCTTATAACCCTCTGTAAACCTATTTATAATAGATTTTTTTCCCCTCGTGAAGCAAAAAAGTTTTCCTTTTTTTTCCTTTTATATCTTTCCCCTCCCCTCCCCCCTCCTCTCCACTTCCTGCTGATCTGAGGCGAATATTTATCACGTATTTAATGAGTAATCTGAGTCCTGGCCTAGTGAGGCTGCACCAGGACATGGTTTATGGCTGATCTGGTTTTAACTCGCTCCAGGCGGTTTTCCCTGGAGTTTTCTGTAAAATCATAAACCTGGAGAGAGAATTTTTGTGGAATTCAGTCACGTGACTTTCTCTTTTGTAAATTGAGAGATTAACTGTGTGACTGAAGAACTGAGAAATTTTTCAGTTTTTTTTTTTTTTTTTTTTAAGAAAACAAACAGCGGCATTTATGCACCCAGAGGAGCGTGTCCACTCTTAAAAGATGGGAATGTCAGTCGCCAAGGTCACTTGCTGGGCCTTCCAGGCAGCATGGCACAGGGTTCGACAATATGGACTGGGAATCGATCGTCTGAGCCTCTCCCCAGCTGGTGGTCCCTGCGCCCGCCCGGCTGGGGACAATCCCCACCATTTACTGTGGTTGATGTGGTGCGTGCAGTGCCCGAGCCCAGGCCTGGCATGCAGGAGGTGCTCAGTAGATGCTGGACGCTCCGGGATTGCTAGCATTATCCCTGTCGGAGGCCTTTTATGCTGGATTAATAGCACAAGGTGACACTGGATGTAAAAGCCCCGAAATAAGCATGCAGCTGATTAACTCAGTCCTCATGACAGTCTCTGAGGTGGGCACTAGCATCATTCCCATTTCACAGGGGAGAAGACTGAGGTAGTGAGAGGTCAAGTTACTCGCTGAAGTCCCACCAGCAAGTGTCAAGGCCTGTGCCCCACCTGACTCCCAGGGACCATCACCCCTGCTCTTTGTGTCCTGCATGGTTTGGTCTTGCAGCCTGAAGGTTTTGACTGCTGGTCCTGGGGAGGGAGAGCCTCAGCTGACCCTGGACTCTGACCCCTAACTAGTCCGAATTCCTCTTCATTTTGCCCCCTCCAGCAACCCATTTGCAGACAGAATTCTGATTATGTTCCTCCCCTGCCCGAAGCCCTTCATGGTGGGTGAAGGATAGAAGAAAACTTCTTGTAGTTTCTCTGCAACTCTTCTATAAATGTAAAATTATCTCAGTATAAAAAGTTTAAAAAACACACACACACACATAGCACAAAACAAAAATATGCCCAAACCTTCGCTGAGCCCGACCACAGGAGTAACGTCACAGTTTTTGATGCAAGTGTAGAACTCTGTGATCCAACCCAGCTGGGCACTTAGAACTTGCACACATTAGACAACCAGGAACTATCTGAGAACCTTTAGATCCAGATGTGGACTGTGTGCTCCAGCTGCAGTGGCATCCGGCATCCGCAGGCCCCTAGGAATGAGAACAAGGCTTGTGTTCTGGGTGGTGAGTTCCTCACAGCACCCCAGCAGAGGCTACTGTCCCTCCTCTCCGAGGCCAGGCCTCCCTCTTCTTCTAAGGTGTGTGAGTCAGGCCCCAGCCGAGGAGGTGGGTCCATCTTTTACTTCCTTCCCTCCCAGGTGCCCAGGTCTGTGCTTGGAGGAGACCAGGCCCTCCGCACACCACAGTTGCAGCGGTTTATTTTTCAAACTTGCCACTTGTTGAGCAACTACTGTGCGCCAGCTCCATCCTGGGTGCTCTCCACACTCTATCACCAGTGATCTTTGTCACACCCAGGAGCTCTCATTCCTGGAGTTTTCTCTTCTCTACTGCTGTCCCCGACCATCATCATCTCCTTCCTGGAAGATGACAGTGGCCTTCAGAGGTACACGTGCCCTCTGGGGCCAGTGAGTCTGGGAATAAAGAACCGCTCCTTAGCCTGGTTTACAGGTGCTCAGTAATTACTAGTGGTTGGTGATGACGACAAAGACAAGGCTGATGGTGATAGTGTCAGTATTAGGGTCCTGCTGTCCGCATGGCTGCCCGCTGAGAGAGCAGAGGAAACGCAAGTGAAATATACAAGGCCTGTGCTGGTTTCATTTCTAGGAAACTTGGTTTATTTCTTGACACTTGACCTCAGACAGCAAGGGCTTGGGAAGAGACAGAAGGGCAATGTCACCGAGAGGAATGAAGGCATTGGTCATTTCCCGTGGGTTTGCCCTGTAGTTAGAATCTTGGCCAGTCGGTGATGGCATCTCTGGGGCCTCTCTTAGTCTCTGGCCTCATCCTGGAGCCTAGGCAGGAGCTCCCTGGTGAGCCTGGGTGTGTCCGTGGGCTGGTCCCCTCCTCTGGAGGTGAAGGCCCTTCAGAGAAGTCTGCAGCCCTATGGGGTTCAGTGCCCCAGGCTACCCAGCTGTCAAGATGGCGCCCTTCTCCTTGCTCCCTGGCACCCAGCTGGTGTTAGCTTCATGTGTGTCTAGGTTTTACGTTTCCCCCACTGCTCAAGGCTCTGTGTGCCCTGTTCCAGCATCCATCCCTCGGGAAGCCCTTCCTGACACTGCAGTTTCACTGGGTCCTGTTGTCAAAGACGCTCATGGCATCCAGACTTGTCTCTGTAGAGTGCGCATCTCAGCTGGAAACTATACACCGACAGCGTGCTGTCATGAAGTAATCACTGCCTGTCTCCCTCACGATTCTTGTTGCTGTTGTGTCCAGCACATTGTAGGCACCTCGTCAGTGGTATCTGGGTGAATGACTAAGGAACCATGTCTGATTCATCGTACTCTCAATCTCCCAAGGCCTTGCTCAGAATCACACATCTATTATGAGCTATGTCAATATCTATTGAAAAATGGCATCACCTATCTGAGTTCCAGTTCTTCTTTTTTTTTTTTTTTTTTAACTGAGAGCCCTCTCTGGCAGCTTCTACCACCCCTGAAGCTTGGAACCCAGGGTTGTCAGTGTCTCTGAGTAACTGTGTCCTCTTGGGAAAGCAAATATACAAAATTAAAAGCCAAGTACCGCATGCTGGAAACATACTGCTGAATGCGATCTAAGAAGCAAGGTCTAATTTGGGATTTTACGCTATATTTAGTTTCCTGGGGATGGAGTTCTCTTGATAACTTGCAAAGCTATTGTTCGGGGTTGGCACAGTCACCCTGAATAGGTGTTTCGGAGCACCTGGTGAGTAAAGCGGGGACTGCTGGTTCTGGATTTGGCGCCCTGTGGTAGATAGAAAAGCAGTTCACCTTCATTGTTTGGGGCCAGATTGGACTTCATGGTCCTAGAGAATGAAGGTGTATAGAAAACATGGGAACCCTGGCCATGATATGGACCCGCTGTGTGACCTTGGACAGGTCCCTTGGCCCCTCTCGGTGCTTGATTGGTTCTTCGTCAGAGGGGGATAGTTAAACTGCAGTGTCTCCTTGGGGTTATTGGGAGGATGCAGTGCGTTGTAACCATCGATAAAGTGCTGACTGTGCTGGTGATTAATATTTTTATGCACCAGAGAGATGCAATTTCATTTTTCTTGGTGCTAAGACACAGGATTTTTGGAATCCTTCCTTGACTCTCTCTCAGCCGTCACATCCAGTTCATCAGCAAGTCCTACTGGTTCTACTTTCCGGTGTATCCAGGACCCAACCCTTCCTCACCCGCTCACTGCCACTACCCAGGTCCCGGCCGCCCTCATCTTTTACCTGGGCTGCTGCGGGAACCTCCTCATCGGCCTCCACCCTTGCCCGTGGTCCATTCTCAACACAGCAGCCAGAATGATCTTTTAAAAATGAAAGTCAAACTATGTCACTTTGCCAAAACCTTCCAGTGGCTCTGCAGAGTAAACACCAAAGCCCTCTGGTTGCCCTCCAGGCCCTGGGCTGACCTCCTGTTCCTCTTCTCCTCCCGACCTCCCTCCCTCCCGCCCTTGAGTCTCCGCACTGGCCATTCCCTTTCCCAGACACCACATGGCCACCTTCTTCCATTGTTTGCCTTTATTTAAAACTGCTGTCCCCTACCCCTCCCTTGATTCCAACCTTGCGATTACCCGTCTTTCTCCGTTTTCCTCCTATAGTACCGATTACTCCCTAGCATACTATTTCTTACCAACTTCTTACACTTAATGTTTCTGTCTCCCCCATTTGCACATAAAGGCCACGGGAGCAGGGATGTATCCCAAGGCCTGGATCAATGTCTGGCGCACAGAAGGAGCTCAGTAAGTGCTTGTCGGAGGAGCGAGTGACGGCTCCTGATTTGAGTCTGTGCCTCAGTGGGAGGGAGAGAAAGTTCAAGTTACATTTGGGGACCCTCTGGGTATTGGAAAGGAAAGAGAGAGGTGGATGTGGCTTCCGTTGTTTGGGGCACACCCGTCCTCCTGTCCTCTGGCAGGTGCTTCTGCCTCCTGCAGGCCTCCAGGTCAAGGGCACTTGGTTTCACTCCTGAGGCTGAGCACCTTCCTACAGGGTCCATTGGACCGGTTGGTTGTGTAGCACAGACTTTATCTGACCACAGACAGCAAGGGCTTGGGAAGAGACAGAAGGCCAACGTCACCGAGAGGAACGAAGGCATTGGTCATTTCCCGTGGGTTTGCCCTGTAGTTGGAACCTCGGCGATGATGGCATGTCTGGGGCCTCTCTTAGTCTCTGGCCTCATCCTGGAGCCTAGGCAGGAGCTCCCTGGTGAGCCTGGGTGTGTCCGTGGGCTGGTCTCCTCCTCTGGAGGTGAAGGCCCTAAGAGAAGGCCTTCACCTGCACATGTATGCCTGAAACACACACACATGCTCTGGAGCGGCAAGCATTTGATATTTGTGAGTATAACATCCGCGTACGTTAGAAGGAAGACAAGACTCCAGGGGCATTCCCTCTTCCCTTCCGAGGGTGGAGGAAGCCCCAGAGGCAGTGAGCCTGGGGGACTTGGAATGGTCCGCCAGTGGATTCGACCTCGTCCACCCAAAGCTGAGCACAGTGCTCAACGCATAGTAGGCTTTCAAGGAAATACCTGTTGAATGAATAAAGGAATGATTGATTACTTCAGATCAATTGCTTATATTTCATCCAAGTACAATTGCCAATGCCATTCATCTTTCACCTAAGCAACCTCATTATCCGTATTTCCTGAGAAATAATAACGGATTTGACCCTGTTTGCTGTGTGCCAGGCCCTGAGCTGGGTGCTGGAGACATGGCCACATGAGAGATGTTGGCTTTGACCAGGAGGCGTGCATAGTCTGGGGGAACCATGGTCCTAATCTGGTTGAGTTGGTGAAAGGCACTGGTGATGGTGTTAACAGGGTTGGTGAACAGTGAACAGGATAAATCCAATCTGGTGTGGGGGGTAGGGGGGTGGGGGCTGGAGTCGTTGCCATCTCCAGAGAGGCAGCAATTTTGGAGTTTCATTGGGGGAGGGAAAAGGCCAGATGCTAATTTAGGCCCCCATGGAAAGGTGCTGCGCCAGGCCCTGGGCTTGATGGGCTGAGGTGCCATGTTGGCGATGCCCCCTCCAGCACGGTGCCCCCCCCCACCATCCCCTCCGTGCTTGGGGAACCGTGAGCCCCCACATTCACTGTGGCACCCCAGCCTCCCGGAACCGCTGGCTCGGCTCGCGTTTCCAAGGAAGGCATTTCCTTCTTTGAGATCAGGCCGCCAGGACCCAAGGAGCAGTTTTCCTCCATTGTGAAGCATGACAAATCATTAATTTTTGATTGATTTGCTTAGAATTATGGGCGCCCCAGCATTCTTTCCGCCGCTGAACAGCTGTATAACAAATGAATATATCAGTGTGCACAAAAGATTGGAGATCTAAGAGAAGCCATTACAGTGGCCACCCTCCCCCACCCTCACCCCTTCCGGGGCAGTGAAGGGAGGAAATTTTTACCAGAAATTCCTCAAGTGGCTTAAAGGGGGGCGGAAAAAAAGCCTTTTTATAATTGAATTAAATCTTTATCTCTTCATCTTGTGCAGCAGATTTCCAAATACACACCAGGTCCCCATGTGCTTGGGTTTCATCCATCCAGGAGGAGTCTTTAATAATGAAATTTCAACTCGTGAATTAAAACCAAAAAGGGAAAAAAAAAAAAAAAAAAGCAAATTCTGCCCCTCCTGTTTCCTTTTTTTTTTTTTTTTTTTTTTTCCCTTGGTTGCTGCTATTCCTTTAAGATTTTGGAACCGTACCAGTGCACTAAATGTGACCTCCATAACTTTTAAATTAAGAATTTATGCTGGCTTGAAATTTATGAAATATTTCAGCATGAAAGAAAGCCTTTTTCCCTCAGGAAAATTGAGCAATAAATCACAGCACTGTGGATTTACTGCCCCAGAGCCAGCGAGAGATAGGATTTTTTTTTTTTTTTTTTTTGCTTCATTCTGAAAAAAAAAAAAAAAAATGTAATCATATAAGACAGCTTAGCTGCTATCCTCCCACTCTCTAGAATTTTTAATTTCAGCTGTTTCTGCTTGGATTTATTTCCAATATTCCTGCTCGGCTTTTCAATTTCCTCAGTTATTAAATTTTAATTCAGTGCATTAGCATTTAAATTAAAAAAGGGTTTATTTTATCGAAATCGCTGGCCAGCCCCCATCCCGTAGCACACGAATTGCCTGTTTCTGCCATTTGCACAAAATGTGAAATGCAGCTAATGTATTACAACTTACATTTGCACAAATTTAGAAATAAAATTTCTGGGTTTGGAATAATATTTTCTTTCCAAGAAAATCCTTAATAAGAGGATGGAAAAGAACAACTTAACATTCATTTGGGGAGGGAAGAGGAGGGTTGAAGGAAACCAAAAATAGCCTCAGGTTCTAAGGAGAAACCAGTATATAAGGAGTGGATGGGGCTAGGAAACGGGGACAAGCACCCTGATGGGGAGCTGGAGGGGTCTGGGTGCCTTTACCCCTGCCTTTGAGAGAGTGAGCAGCGTGTCTCATGGCTCACTGCCCCCAGCGCATTTCATTGGCCATCGAGGGCCTGGATAGGTTGGGTCAACTCCGCGTAGAATGACTGAGAGGAAGGTAGAGGGCGGAGATGATCTGACTCAGCTCTCCTGCTCCTGCTCCTGCTCCCGCTCCTGCTCCCATTCTTGCCTATGGGCAAGCTCGGGTCCAGGGAAGGGAATCTCGGGTCCAAGGTTCAAAGCGAGAGGCAGACGGAGTCTGGGCAGGAAGCTCTAGGAGCACATGGCCCAGTAGGGGTGGCGGCAGCAATAGAGTTTCCATTACTTAAGCAATTGCAACAGATGCCTGGCCTGCGCTTTATACTTTATCTGCACCGCCGTCTTTAGTGGTGGGGGTGGGGGTGGGGGATAGGTGGGAGCTCATGAGATGCTCACTTGCAGCATGGGATTCAGATCAGGCCTGAGACAGGCCGGGGAGACCCCTGGTACAGCCAAGCCCTGCTAAGTACGTTTACCTGCGCTACTCTGTGTAAATTACCTCGTTTTAAGTCTCATGCCAGCCCCATGATGGAGGTTCTGGGATTACTGTATTGCCGTTTTGCAGATGAGGAAACTTGCCGCGGAGCATACAGCTAGGAAGTGGCAGGACCAGGACTCGAACGCAGAATGCCTGAGTCTACACCCTGTCCTCTTAAACTTCAAATGGAGATCAAGTCAGAGTACCCTGAGTTTGCGGTTCGGGTTGGGTCACATGAATTTGCTGGTATTAGAATCTTGGGGCCTTGGAAAATGGCAGTGTCAGCGGTGCAGCTGATTCCAGCAGTAGGGGTCGCTATGATGTATTGATTGGTGAGGACACACAGCAAGCTGGCCTGATGACATCTTAGGGAGCTCTGCCACTGAGAGTTGGCGCCTTTAAGCACTGTGGGCTTCAACTGGGGTTGGGAGGGGTCGTCCTTGTCATTATGGTGGGTCTAGACGCGGCCCGTATGCTGTGATTGACAGCTGCTGTTATTGACAGCTGCTGTGATTGACAGGTGCTATTTTCGACAGTTCTGACTTGTGCCCATTGCCCATCAGCTCTACTCCTGCCAAGGTAGCACTCCTCCTCCAAGGTAGCACTCCTCCTCCATCCGTTTGTTTTCCCTTTTGCCACCACCTTAGTCTCTGCAAAGGGATTTGTTTAGACAACTATTTGAACATTTTTATCCGCACTTTGTCTTTATTTTATAAAAATGGATGGAAAGCAAAAATGGGTGTTGCTAGCAGCGATACAAAGCCCCAGTATCATAAGCACCATAAGAGGGCAGGGTAGCTGGGGATAATCAGGTGTGCAGAACACAGAATCTTCTCTCGTACCCAGCCCCGTTCCCTGTATGTGAACTAGTCAGCTCTGTGTGAAAGTCTGAAGGAAAGGGACAACAAAAGACAACATTAAAAATATGTATGAAATGCTAGAAACCGATGGCCAGAGTTGAGTCTGGAAGGCGAGAGGTCATTTGGGGTTGCAAAGTTTTTTAGGCTCTCTGGGGCAGAATTCCTGCCTCTCACAATATGGACGTGAAAACAGTGTCTTCCTGCTCGCTTTTCAGACAAGTTTTGAGGAATGCAGTGTCGGAGAGAGGCTGTAATTGATCCTGTTCTCTGCTCCCAGTGAAATGATATGCAAACCATTTTCTGCTTTGTTTCTTCTACTGAAATAATACACCGGCATCCCATTAATTTCTCTTTCCCGGGCCTCATGCTTCTGCCTCCCCATTTGTCCTGCACCTTTCTGCTTCCCTCCTGTGGACAATCGGGGTGGTGTAGGCTCACCCCATTTCTCCATTAGCTCTCCTGGGCGCTGGTGGACAATAAAATATTACAGAGCTGAGAAGGTAGGCGCTGGAGTCACCCAGACCTGGGCTTGTAGCCATGGGGTGTTGGGATAAATGGCTTAAGGACCCTCTGTGAGGAACCTGTAAAATGGGATTATTGTGTATGTGTGTTGGGGGACCTATCGAGAGGATTAAATAAGCAGCATTTAATGTCATACACTAGCACCTGCTGGCAAGTTCTCCAGAGGGCGTGGATGCCCACAGGGGCCCGGCTGGAGGACTGTGTGTGAGGCAGGAGGGAAGGGTAGAGCCAGGTATGTCAGCTGCAGCTGGCTGTGGCCATGTGGGGACTGACTGTGTTGCTGGATTAACTGGTTTTTAAAGAGAAGCTGAAATGTGGCTTTGTGTGTGTGTGGGGGGGGGGGGGGGCAAAGAGGGGATGAAATGCCTTTACCTTTATATATTTACACTTTGGATTGAAGTCCGCCATCTGGTTTTGCCCGTTTGCAACTTCCCATAAGCGCTCATCAATAGGTAGCTGCTGCTGTGTTTATTTTAGGTCATCAATCCTCCTGAAACTCGAAAAGTTTGAAAACAAGAAAGATCTTTTTGTAGCTGATGAAGTGGCAGGACTTGCCTAGGGGAGAAGAGGCCGGTTGCCCTCTTCATCGACCCCAGTGGGGCTCGCTGTGTAAGCGTCTCTGTAGAAACACATCAATGTGCCGGAGTCCTGGGGGCTCCCCAGGCCGCACCAGGGTTGTTTCCAAATACAGAACACACGTGGCAACGTTACCTTTCTGAAATCGGAGGGATTTCGAGTCTGGGAACAAATGTGTGCCAGCGTTTTGAAGCTGCATCATTTTAAATGTCTGCCCAAAGCTAGGGGTTGCTTCTTCAGCCAGCGGTGGTGGGGAACCTGGGCTGTCCCCCATGTCTGTGGCCTCCGTGTCGCGGTCCCCCCAGCACTGGCCTGGGAGTCAGCATCCCCAGGTTTATGTCCTTCAGTCCTCGTGAGACCTTCAGGCAGCTTCCTCCTCCCCCAGGGCCTCAGTCTCTCCATCTGAAATTTTATGATTTCTGAAAATTAAATTTGGTCAGCCTTATTTCCCCACCCCACCCCCGCCACCAAGTAAAGAGATTAGGCACCAGCACTCTCTTGCCTCCCCCTGCTCAGAGGGTTGGGGGGACAGAATATTTTAACATAAATGAATTTCCCCCCCTCCGGTTGGTAGGAATAAATCTGCGGCTACCGTTTTATTGGAAATCCCAGCTGAAAATAAAAATGGTGCAATTCAATCTCAGATTTAGCCGGTTACTTACTTTTCACCGAGTCCCCAGGGTTCTGTGGTTGCCGGGTTTGTGTTGGCAATGGGTGCTCTGCTGGATTTAAAGGGCCAAGCCAATGTGGATTGGGAGTGTGCCGACTACTCCCTCTCACCACTGGGGGCAGAGTTTTCCAGCTGAAGCCATGGATCCGGGGACAGGGCTGGCTCACAGCCCTGTGTCCCTAGGCTGTGCTGAGCAGCAGCCTGGGTCTCCTCCCTTGGCTAATGCAGGTGTTTGGGTTTCTTTTGCAGGCTGACGGAGCCACTGCGGCTGGACGGAAAAGCACGGCGAGCAGGTAGGTACACCCTCACCTCACCTCACCACGCCTCCCTCACAACTAGCAGCCACCTCTCCCGGGTTTGCCTCTTCCACCCAAAAGGGTGGACGGTCCAGGCCAGTCCCCTTTGCTGAGACGGATCCGTACTTCCCTGGAGGAAGCACTGTTGTGGGCAGCACTTTACAGACCCCCTGGTGTCCTCTGTGGGCACCTGTGACTGGAACCAAGGATGACTCAGTCCTGAACTGGCCTTTGGCAGCTCAAGTTGTGGGGGAAAGGTCCTGCTCAGGGTCATGTGATGGGTGAGTGGCTGCGTCGAGGCCTTGAACCTACTCCGAAACAGTGAGCTCCAGTGAGGCTTGAGCAGGCCTATCCCACCATCATCCCTCACTCACTGAGCCCCTGCTAGGTTGGGCCCAGTGCTGCGTGCTATGGGCTCAGATGTATGTGATGCTAATTTATTGATTCACTGGATATTTGAGTATCTGCTGCTGTGGCAGGCACTGCTCAGAGTGCTGGGTAACAGCAGTGAGCAGACAGACAAGGCTCCATCCGTTTCTCGTGCTGAAGTGGTCTTCACCTTCATGTATGAGTCTTCCACGCCAGCATATCTGCCTGTTGTCAGGGTTTCCCCGTAGTCCTAGTGGCTGCCTGGAGCTCTGTATTGGATCTCAGCAGCCCATGACTTGCAGGGGGAGGGAGAAGAGTGCTGAGATAGATTAGAGATGCCTGCCCAGTCAGGGGAGTGGGTAGGTGGCATGCGTGCCATCTCTTTGCTCCCCGTGACTAGCCTAGGCTTGAATATACTCAGTCATGGAGCCCCATATTATTACCAAGATGTCAGCATATACCCCAGGAAGGACCAATTCAAACCTTAGGGTCATGTGTAATTTGAAGAAATTTCTAATAATAATGACTGCCATTGAGTCAGCACTGACATGTCAGCTCCCGACTACGTGACTTACATATATTAACTTACTATTAATTCATGTGATCTTTATAACAACCCTAAGTGGGAGGTGCTCTTATTCCCACTTTACAGTTGAAAAAAGTGAGGCACAGAGATGTGTTCGGGGTTCAGGCTGCCCAGGTGGAAGTAAGTAGTTCAGCCAGGATGCTCACCCAGCTCTGACTTCTCCCATGCATATGCTTAACCACGGTGCCCTCTCACTTCTTGGTATGAAGTGAGCATTTCGTAGGTGTCCGCAGAGACTGTTAGGGGCCAACGGCTCTGCCATAGGCTGGGGGTTTGTCAAAAAGGCAAGGACTCCAAAGAAGCTAACAAGTGAGTTTATATTGATTCTGTCATTCAAGCTAGTGGTGCATCTTTGAAAGACCAAAGCACTAATGTTATACAGTGACCCAGCATTCAACCTGAGAAGCGATTTTCGCCTTAAACATCCAGAGAAGCCTTAGCTGGTGCTGGTGAACTTGACCCTGGCCTGGGTTAGATTGGCCAAATGGGGCTTAGACTTGTAGGCACTTTGTGGAGCATTAGACTCCCTTAGTTCCTGTTTCAGATGGGGAAACACAGCCCCAGGGCTCCCTGGCGTAGAGGTAGGCTAGGTGGAGTGACCTGAAGGAGCCGCGACCCTCTGACACGGCCTCCCCTGAGCTCCCGGCCGCCCCACAGCACGCTCTCCGACACGCCAGGGTCTCCTTCCGTCCCGGCACCTTCCTTTTGGCCCGGCACACCCCATTTTGTTACTTCTCCAGAGGGCCTCTGGCTGAACCCCAAAACCAACAGCATGGGCTGCTCAGGAATTAGTGTGAAATGGAGGGGGACAAGGAGAGATGGTGTTTCTGATCCTGAGAGGCAACCGAATGTGGTTTGGTTTATTTCCCTGAAACCCAACCTGAGTCGATTTTACAAGACCAGTGATCCCAGCACTTGAGGTTAATGCTGACCTGGTGTGCAGGTTACAAGTCACAGAGCGCAGCTCAGCCGAACCTCTCTTCTTCTCGGGGCACCGGGGCGGGGCGCCTTGGCTGTGGAAACCACTTACTCAAGGAAATGTGGTTTTCATAATCAAGTAAATGAAGCTAAGTGAAGAATTGTTGCCTTTTGTTGTCAGTTGAAGGTTTTCAGGCGTGGAAAGACTCTGCAGATAACCTGCCCCAGCGCTCTGCTCTCATTTGGAGATAAGGAAGCCAGTGGTGGAAGAGGTTAAGGGACTCGTGTGTTCGCTGCCTAACTAACCAAGTGATCAGGACTGAGTAGACGGGGATTGTCGGGGTGGGGGGAGATGAAAAACCAGTCTCAGCCATTCACTCCACAAACGCTTACTGAGCGCCTGCCGAGTGCTAGTGCTGGGTAGATGGCAGTGGACACGGCAGTCCGCAGCCCTGGCCTCAGGAGGTGATGTGCTAGTGGAAGTGGGGGAGACATAATAAATGCATAAAATACGTGGTAAAAAGTGCTACGGGGGGAAGCAGGCAGGGGGATTAGTGACCCAGAGGGAGTACTGCATCCCCAGGAAGGTGGCATCTGAACAGGGATCTGAAGGAGGTGAGGGGCTGAGCCAAGGAATCATGGGAGAAGCACCTGTCAGGCAGAGAGGATAGCAGGTGCCGGAGTAGCAGGTGCAGGGCCCTGGGGCAGGAATCTGTGTATCATATTGGAGGCTGATGTGGCTCTTCAGGGCCTCGGAGGTGGGGGCCCGCTGGGGATTTTGGACGGAAGAGTGGCCTCAGTTTGGTTTTAAAAGGATCATTCTGGCTGCCAGGAGGAGAGTACAGGGCGGGAGACAAGGTGCTGTAAGAAGCGTAGCTAATGTTCGGGACCTGAGGAGGCAGGCTGGCAGGTGAGTTTCTAAAAGGCTGTTTTAGCGAGGACTACGGAATGCCGTTTCGCAAAGCTGGGTCGTGTGAGTCGCTCATCCGAAGTGCACAGCCTCCCGCTTGGCCTGGGAAGGTGCGGGGCAGCCGTAACCCTGTGGCTCCCGCCCCCCAGGCCTGGTCTGCCCACTTCCCACTTCCTTGCCCTCTCTCCAGCCCTGCTGAGGGCCAGGCAGCTTAGCTCAGCGTTGAAGAGCCCAGACTGCATGGGTTCAGATCCTGGCACTGCCCGCCTCCTGGGTATGTGACCTTGGGCTAGTTGCCTGTCCTCAGTTTCCCTGTCGTTAAAATGGGGATGAGATTAGTGTTGGCATTGGTAACAATGTGAATAATAATTTAATGTTATTATTACTGAGTCTAATGATGAGATGGATACCTTAGCACAGTGTCTGCTTGCTTTATCACCACATCTCCACCATGCTAGCTTCCACTCCCAGGAAATGGTAACCGTGGGGCAGCGGTTGGTATCTTGTAGAGTCCAGACATTGGGGAGAGGGCGGGAGGGGGGTGCGGTGGGGCTGAAGCTTGTACTTGAGCCTACTGCCATCCAGCTGCTGTGTTACGCAGTTTATACACAGCTCACTGGATCCTCCCAGAGCCGGAAGCAATGGTTGGCGTCCCTCTTCCTCGGAGGGAATTGAGAAATAGACTTGTCCGACGTTACCCCAATAGTCAGATGGCTTCGGGCTAGGCTGCGTCTTGTCCTTTTTAGCCAAGATTTTTCGCTGGTGAACCATCTCATTTGACTACCACACGTGTGTGGCTGCGTCCTTCTTTTTTGAATAACATATTCTTGTTGTTGAGCATTTTGGATTTCAGCCGTAAAATGAAAGTAGCCCTGAACGAACTTCAGCTGCTCGAGATTTCACAGTCACCGCGGGCCCGACGCTCAGCGGTGACCAGGGTGGTGTTAACAGAAGGAATCGCCTGATGACTCGGGATGTGGTTTAGGCCGCGTCTTCCGTCTTGACTTCCGGTGTGGACTCCCGTTAATGGAGCTTATTTAATTTCCAGAAATGTGTGTTCTGGAGATCTCTGGGCAAACTTTGGGCGGAGGTGGACCACAGAAATCATAAAAACCGCAGGCTGCCTCGGAAGGTTAAATTCCGAAGAGTGAAAAGGAGAGGGAGCCGTTGCTTTTTCGGTGGGCAGAGCTCACCGTGCTTCATCCGTTACTGTTCCACGAAGGCTCTGTACATAGGGCAGATTCTGAAAACTCAGCGACATCCTTAGGCTTTCTCTGTGGAGACAGCCACGGAAATGCCACGCCCTCACGCAGATCAGAATCAGCAAATCACTTCTGCCAAATGGCCCGTGGCTCTCGAACTTGGGGTTGGTCCTGCAGAGGGAAGCGACGGGCCTCCAGGGAACCTCTGCGCGGTCCCCCCCCCCAGCTCGGATCTCCTACTTGGGCTCTTGGAGCAAGTTGAGAAACTTCCTGTGAAGCTGTGACTATCAGTTCAGAGTGCCCGGAAGTCCTGCCTTGTCCTGAAGAAGCGCAGGCTTGGGAACGGTAACCAGGATGATCCGACCGTTCACTTCTTGAGGTCCTTAATGACAGAGGCCCTTGATCTGAGAAAGCAGCCCGGAAAGTTTCCAGAACCTCATCGTCTGTCTGGCTCTGCCAGCGGCGGAGAAACACCCTCGCCCTCGGCTTCAGCGCCCTCCAGGTCCCACGCAGCACATGGCGGTTAAGAATGCCAGTGTTTGCCGAGGCCCTGATCACCGACCGCCCTTCCCCTCCTTAGGGAGCGCCTCGGCTCTCCCCTTCATCGCTGCTCCTTTTGTTTCGATTGGGCCTCGAGACCCTCCTGCACTCGTTTGTGAGTACTCCATCCATGGCCTGAGCGCTCGTCTTTTTCACAGTTTCACCAGACTTTTCCTATTTTGTCCGGCAAGTGCTTGGTAAGGATGGAAGGGGAAAACACCCACCCATTTGTTGACCCCTACTATGTCTGTGGTGCCATGCTGGCCATCTCTGTGCCTTGCTCTTCTACACAACGCTTAGTGGGTGGTGTTCACATCCCTGGCTTACACACGAGGAGAGGGCGGTGTGGCAGCTTAGGGAGCTTGGCAGCGGTCCATACATCTAGTTACCATCCCGGTACCTTGGGAGGACCCGGACTGTGTAGTCAGGAGCCTCATCTGTGTGTCAGGGGGTGGGGTGCCTCTGGGCAGTGAGGGACCAGGCTGGGTCCTCCCCCTAGAGTGTGTGGACAGAGCTGCTGTGCCTTACAAACCTCAGGATGTCATCAGCTGGCTTCCAGGTCTGGCGGGTGGAGCGTGGAGGGGAGAGGGCAGATGTAATGCCGGGGGGTGTGGGCACTGCCATTGGAGAGATGGGAGCTCGGCAGCTCCGGGCATCACTTGTTAGTGTGGGCAGCATGTTGGAGAGGAAGTGGTCCTGTTGGGTAGGACCTTTCATTCCAAGGAGAGCTCGGCCAGAGGAGCTGTGCAAGGAGGGGATGGCGGAGAGGGAGTGTGTGTACATCATCCAGCGTGAGAACCAGCTTAGGGACTGCCTCACTCTTCCCTGACTGCGTTACCTGCCCTCTGGGGTCTGCTTCGGACCCATGGGTGCCCCAGAAGACGCAGAACCGTGGGCATGGGCCCCCCGATGACCCGTGAGTGAGTGGGTCCCTCCTGGGCGAGAATTCTCGAGTCTGCAGGGTCCCGACGGATCTGAGTTGCGCCACTGCCGGCTGACCCACTGGAAGACGAACGAAGGCTGTGCTTTCGTCGAAGACGCTGTCAACATTTCAGCGACCTGAGCCAGCCTTCATGTTCCAGGACACCCATGAAAGGAATTCCCAGCTTTATCCAGCGTTGCTCAAGACTCCTGCTTTTCTCTGTGTTAGGCTTACGTTAACCAGCGAATTGACTTCATATTTAAGTCCTGACGCTGTCTTTCTGAGCTGCAGTGCCGCCCAGCGTCGTGGCTGACTGACAACAACATGGAGACAATTAAGTGCCTAAGACTGATCTCAAGCAATGGTATATTTATGCATTGTAGGCCGTTTGGAATTTCTAGACTGTTAAGAGTTGTTAAATAGGTTAATAGTTTTAGTCTATTATTCTCATCTCTTCTACTTGACTATTTATTAAAATATATCAGTGATACGTGACAGAAACGGAGGTGCAGATAATTCTGAGGGTTATTAAGGCCTGTGTGGTGGCGTGCAGATTTGAAACATGAGAAGAATAGTAAATACAGACCAGGCCTCATTACTGGGGTCCATGGAAACTGGGGTTTTGCTGTAGGTTCCCTCTGTCTGTCCTTCCAGGATGGTGGACGGACGTTGCACCCTTTCTCCCCATTATGATTTCTGTCCTTGCGGCTAAAGACAGGAGCCTCTTTCTAGCCAAAGGACATGTGTGGGCACAGCGGCCATTTTCAAACACGTCAAGGGGAGCTGGAGGTCAGCAGTGAACACTGTGCCAAGTGGCGGAGACGAGTCCCCTGAGTTTCCGCTTCGAGCACGTGCCCCGACCTGTCAGGATGCTAACGGTGCCGTAGGGCCTCAGGAACCCCCGTCTCTGGGAGCCTCTGCTCATCTGTTAATTTATTTGTTCTTTCATTCAACAAGTTGTTGAGAAGAGAAGACAGAAATCATCCAAACGATCAAAAGCCCAAGAGCTGGAGTCGAATCGCGCCTTTGGCACCAGAAGGCTGTGCAATCAGGAAAAGTTACTCTGCTTCTCTGATCCTAGGATTTCTTACCCAAAACCAAAACGGCCCACTCCGTGGGGTGCTGTGGAGTGAGGCGCCCTGCCGGGCACCACAGCCACGCAGTGCACCTCGGCTGCCCTTGTTCTCGATTGCGCCCTTTGGGTCATCATCGCCACCATCGCCAGCAGAACCTCTTACCGTGTGTGCTGGCGTATTTACGGCGGGCTCTTTCTCTGTTTGTATCATTCAGCAGATGTTAACAGACATCAGCCAGGGGCCGGGCACAGGGGTATAGAAAGCAGGGGGTGGGGCCCTCGCCTCTGAAAGTCTCTCAGAACCAGCGGAATTAGTGGGCACATTGGGGGCAGGAGCCTGTTAGAAGCAGAGGGACATTCCCGGAACCGCTGGTGTGAGACGGCAGCCCCCTACCCCCACCCCGAGACCTCAGCACCCAACCCCGTGCCCTGCGGACCCAGGTCTGCCAATTGACGATAGAACGGCGACCCTGCACCCTCAGGAGTTGGTGTCACTGTGCGGTATCAGATCATCACATGGTACAGTTTATACGTACGTGTGTCATGTGTCAGTAGTATCTCAGTGACGCTGGAGCGGGAAGAGCTGGTGTCAGAGTGTTCCCAGCTACTGGCATTTCAGGAAGGAGGAAGAGTGTGCTACACTTGCAGGGATTTCCATTGGGAAGGAAATAGATGGCACTTCGACACTTCAGGAGTAAGCATCACTTTTTCTGTTGGCTCCTGAGGCGCATCTCCGACCCGTGTTCCACGGCGGAAGGTGGGTGGGACATGGTGGCCTTCAGTTCTGAGCAGTTAAACCGTGGACATTTGGCGGGCGATGTTGGAAGGAGACGCCCCGGAGGCTGCGCTGGCGTTGACCTTTCCAGGGCACGTGCCTGGGATCCTTAAATGGACAGGACGCTTACTGATCACTTCCCACATGCGCGGCACTGCTGTGGGCGCTGAACTGTGCCCATGAATGACAAGACAGGGTCCCTGTCCTCTTCTAGCTCATGTTCCAGCTGGGGTGGCAGACAGTGAAGAGGATGAGCGGCAACAAGGACATTAGGTCAACACAGGGCAGAACGCGTGAGGCGGGGAAGGGAATTGGAGCGTCGAGGCCTTGCACCGGCAGCCTGCACATCTCCCCGGGCGCTGGGATGTTGGAGTCAAAGACCTGAAGGAGTGGAGAGCTCGAGCCACGGAGGCACCTGGGGAGGCAGAGAGCATCCCAGACAGAGGAGAGGGCAGGAGCGCGAGCCTGTGTGCCCAGGGGACAGTGGGCGGCGCAGCGTGGAGACGGTGTGGCCGGTGAGGGGGAACGAGGGGGGGTGTTAGCAGACGAGGTGAGCGGGCGTGTGAGGCCCGTCACAGCCCTGAGGGTCAGGTGAGGCCCGTGGCTGTTACTCCCCGTGAGATGCAGAACCATAGGGGGACTTGGGGCTGAAGAGGGACACGATCGGCTTCTTTTCATAGGGTCGCTCTGCCCGCTGTGTTGAACATCCATTTGGAAGCGTCAGGCCCGGGTAGGAGCAGGGAGATGGGCTGTGAGGTTATTACAAGACAGGCGGAAGGAAGGCGGCTTGGACAAGGGTGGTGGCCGTGGGGGGTAAAGGGTGCTCAGGTCCTGGGCGTGTTCTGAAGGTGGAGTTTATAGGATTTGCTGGTAAATTCAAGGCAAGGATAATTCCAGGGTCCGATCCCGAGGAGCCGGAGGGATGGGATTGCTAGTAAAGGGAATGGGGAAGATGACAGCTCTTCGCTGGGGGTGTCTTAGACTCAGGGGTCGGTGGGGAGAGCACAGGGTAGGAGTCAGAAGAACCGTTTGTCGACTTCGGGGAGGGCCATGGCCGCGGCTCTGTTTGGACCTGTTACGTGTGGGTGCCGGTTAGGCACTCGGCGATGCAGGTGTGGAGGTCGGGGGGCAGGTCCGAGCTGGAGACGCAGCTTGTGATTCATCTTCACAGAGTTAATATTTAAAAGTACGAGTCTGGATGAAGTGACGGAGGGAGTGGGTGTGGATAAACTAGAAGAGGCTCTGGGACGGATCCCTGGGGCATGCATGTTGGGTATGACAGTGGGCTGGTGAAGAGGAATCGGTAGAAGGCACAGGAGGGGCCAGAAGGTAAGAGGCCCACCCGCAAGCACAGGACCAAATGAGGAAAGAGTTGGATGGAGGAGAGAGGGGGGCTCCCGTCAAAGGACGGGTTCAGTGAGGAGCATGAGGTCCCGGGAGGTCTGGGGAAGAACAGCTCTGGGAGGGTGGGGGAGGCAACAACCCCATTGGACTTAGGAAGCATTGCCAAGGAGGGGGGTTCACTGACATCTACAGACAGATAGTCATTTGCACTCAGGTCCTTGGGAGGTGGGCCGGTGGGTAGAGTTGGAAGATTGGCCAGTGGTCAGCCCCTGCAGCAGGGTAAACGCAGCCCCCGTAGTCGTGGTTGGATGTGCGTTCGTTCCTTGAACAGCCCACGCAGCCACGCGTTCCTGGAGAGTGTGCTTAAGCACAGCGTGAGGCCAGTTAACCCTCAGCCCTGATGACTGGAGTCTTTAATGAAGTTGTATTCTAGAGGGAGCTAACCGAGTCGTTATTTACACGCTGTGGTTAGAGATTTCCCCCTCTACGTTGTTTCAGGTGGTTAAAGTAGCGGTAGCCTTTGGAGGGGCTGGCGCATCCTCAGGCTGAGTTTCGGGGTGCGATGGATGATGCACTGCTCCCCGTCCTGTGCAAGGAGACAGGCGCACCTGCTGCACAGAGGTCCAGCCCACTCAGTGTGCAGATGAGAAACGGAGACCAGCAGGCATGAGCATTTTCGGTGGAATGAGGTGGGCATCGTACCCAGTGACGAAGTTGTCTGACTCCTGGGCACCTGGCATCACCTGGGACTCCTCCTCCAACATGGCCAGACATGGCAGTTGTCCTCGGGCCTCAGATCTACTGATTTGTTACTTGGTTGCCTTGTCTCTGGCTGCGGAGTTTTGTGGGACCGGTTCCCATCTCGGAGCTAGAAGAATTGATTCCAGAACAAACTCATCACTGGAAGTCGTGTGACCGCAGGCATGCCATTCGCTCCCTGTGTTGATGGAGTCCCTGCTGCGCGCCAGGCCTATGCGCAAGCAGCATGTGGATGTGAAGGAGGCTGTTCCGTGCTGCAGCTTCTCCCCCTGGACCACAGGGCTCTTGTGAGCGCCAGATGGGATGGGGTGGGTCTAAGCACTTGCCGGGCCATCTGGTAACACCCGGAGGAAGAGAGTTGCTCTGAAACCTCCCCAGGCAGGCTCTCTGGGTATTGGACCGGCCAGATGCAGTTACAGGGACGAGTAGGAGCGAAGCAAGAGGAACCTGAGGGTAGGGGAGGGCAGTGGTTTACAAACTTAACCACTTGGAGCTATTTCTTCAGATGTAGTCGGATATAGGGTATCAGTTTCCTGCTGTGACACATGACCACCAACTGGGTGGCTGAAACCAGCAGAAGTTTGTTCTCTCGTAGTTCTGGAGGCCCCAAGTCCAAAAGCAAGGTGTTGGCAGGGTCACGGGTCTACGCACTCCGGGGAGAATCTTCTCTTTGCCTCTCCCAGCCTGTGGTGGCTGCAGCATTCCTTGACTTCGAGCTGCATCCCTGGCATCCCTCCCTGGCCATTCTGCCACCGCCCCCTTCTCTGTGTCTGTCCACTCTCCTTTGTGTCCCTTGAAGGCAGGGTGGGGAACCTTTCTTCTGCCAAGGGCCATTTGGATATGTATAACACCATTCGAGGGCCATACAAAATTATCAGCTTAAAAATCAGCCTGTGCCCGGCTGGCATGGCTCAGTGGTTGAGCATCAACCTATGAACCAGTAGGTCACGGTTTGACTCCTGATCAGACCACATGCCCAGGTCATAGGTTTGATCCCCAGTGTGGGGCGTGCAGGAGGCAGCCGATCGATGATTCTCTCCCATTGTTGATGCTTCTATCTCTCTCTCCCTCTCCCTTCCTTTCTAAAATCAATAAAAACATATTTTAAAAAATAAGCTGCTATATTGGTCAAACATTTAATTGACTCGCCCCTAATGCGTTGGCAGGGCCAGACCAAATGATTTCGCGACCCGCGGGCCGGATGCTCCCCACCCCTGCTTTAAGGGTTTCTCATTGCCTGCAGGCCCACCCAGATAATCCAGAATGATCTTATCTCAAAATCCTCAATTATTTACATCTACAAAGAACCTTTTTTTCTAAATAAAGTCTCATTCATAGGTTCTAGGGATTAGGATGTGGGCATGTATTTGGGGGAGTAGGGGCACCATCCCTCTACAGGCAGAAGGAAGCCCGAATATGTATACATTAGACCAAGCTATGCATATCAGAGAGAGGGGTGCAGGTCTTGGAGCCCTGTTTACTACTGCCCTCCTCATTCAGACTTCATGAGTGCTTTGGGGGCCACTGCTGTGGAACCCCTAGGCCTTTAAGGAACACACTTTGAGAACCATCACCTTAGTGAAAGGCGAGGGCTCTTAGGGAATTCCTTGGGCAAGAACCCACTTGGTCTGGCTTCCATCCCAGCATTCTGGCATGAGGAGTAGCCGGCGACCACAGACGCTATGTACTTGCTGAGAAATGGCCTCTGAGTGCCCGACTTTAGATTCTGTGTTCAAGTGTGACTCGGGCTAAATATAAAATTCGTAGCATATCTTGAGCAACTATTTTGTAGTTATCTATATATAAATCCGTTTTACAGAGACACAAATAGAATAGATTGTGGAGTGTCAGCGTGTAGATAGATTCCGAGTGCTTTTCACTAATATACCTAATGATTCGTGCTGAGAATATCCAAGGCCTCCACTGTACATTTAAATGGATATAATTAAAATAATGAGCTCTATTTTAAAAAATGATAGATGAAAAAAAAATTTTTTTTGCAGAAGTTAGAAGGAGCTGTGCCACTAATTCAAAGCGATGTAAGTACTCCTGCGACTCTGTTGTTACGAGGCCGCCTAATTAAATGCAAAGCAGCCGAGAAAAGCAACATTTGGGCTTGTAAATCTGAAGCATGAAGCCGTGTCCTCCGCACAGCAGGGCCTCAGGGGTGTCACGTGTAAGGGAGCGTATGTTGTGTGCCTGTGGGTGAGAGGATGGCTCCCGTGGCTCCCGGTGTAAAACGCAAGAACCGCCTGCGCGAGGCGGCTGGGACATTCAGAGAGAGGGTCTAAGGGCATCTCCAGTGAGCAGGGCGGCCCCCCGGAGGTGGGGATGACACCCTCATAATGACAGCTGCCATCCACGGAAACCTGCTGCTCTCTGCCAGCTCCCTGGCTCATCTGCCCCCGTCCTGGCAAGGATTATGGTCCCCCTTTAACAGAGAAGGAAACGGGGGCTCAGAGGAGGGAACCCTTTGCCCGAGGTCACAGGGCGTACGGGTGCCCAGGCTTTCTGACTCCCAGCAGCTCCTCCCTCAGCAGGACGCCATGATGCTGTGAGGTCCCGGAGAGCAGAAGGGGACACTGAGTCCCTTCCGATGGCACGATCAGGTGCTCACAGGACTCGGGCTGTGCAGGAAGGGCTGAGGCAAGGGGGCCTAGTCTGTGCCCTTCCCGTGACCTCTGCTTTGGGGAACACTGGCAGGCCCGACACCCGCTCCGGTGGGCCCCTTTGCTGCTCTTGAGAAGCTGTGCTCGGGGTGGCCGGGGTTGGGACCAGCGAGGGCCAAGCCAGGGAGAGTCCTCAGCTGCCTGCCCAGCACCCCCGCGCACCCCTGGACCTGTGGGCTGTGTTCTTGCTAGATTGGCATTGAGGGCCAGACAGACCCTGGCTTCCAGCCTGGGAGCGGGCAGGATTGGCTGACCGTGAGCGCCCACCTGGTCTCAGCTAGGGAATGGGGATTTCAGCGACTTCTCTCACCAGTTTCCACCCGCGTGATCATCTCTATGAATTGATTCAGACAAGGTCCTGGATTTACATTTTTGCAGTTGATCCTCACAAGGCCTTTTGAGTAGGTGTGGGGGCCCCGCTTCATGGATATGCAAACAGGCTCAGAGAGGGTCAGGGGCTCGCTCAGCATCACCAGGCAGGAAGCGATAGAGTTGGGATTTGAACTGTCTACCTCCCCAGCCCCTGCACTACAGTCTATGCCATGTAAGACCCTTCCCCCACATCCTGTGCACACTCCCCTCCCCCAAGACAGTAGGTACCCGTAGAACATCTCCCCTGGGGCCACTGTCCCAGGCACATGCAGATACTGCCTTGTCCTCTGCATCACAGCGCTGAGGGGTAGGTGCTGTGCTTACCCATTGTATGGATGTGAAGACTGAGGCCTGGGGTGGGGATGAGTGTGTGTGAAGTCACTGGTGCAGAAACCCACTGCTTGGGAGGGGCATTGCTGAAATTTGGCCCCTGGATGATCCGACTTCAAACCCCAGTGCTCTTTGCATCTCAGGGCATCCCATCCCACCCTGCCAGGCCTTGAGCTAGCCTCTGCTCAAGCACACCCCTCGGCTGGCTGGCTGCCAGGAATATTCTTCCTCCCCAAGGCCATAGCTGTCCCTTGTTACTTCTCAGACCTGTCGGTCCTGGTTATGCTCCTGGGACTCCCTGAACTCAAAGGGTTTTTTCTTGCCGGGGGGGGGGGGCGGTGCTCAAGATACTTGGGGAGGCAGCAGCAGCCCCAAAGCCAGGAGCCTCCGCCTTCCTGCACACTAGCACCTTGGCCTGACTCTGTTCGGATGCTGAAGGGCAGGAATGGTGACACGGGGGCTACGGCGGTGCAGGCGGGCAGGCTTCCGCCGACAGTTTCTCTCCCAGTGTAAGTATGTGCAGCTAAGAGCCAGGATGCCTGCATCACTTCCTGGTTCCGCTTCTTTGTGCCCACGTGACTTTGGACAAGTTATTTCACCTCGTGCCTCAGTTTCCGCATCTGTAAAATGGAGCTAATTCCAGGACTTAACCTCACAGGCTGTTACTGAGGGTAAGAGGAGTCCGTGTGTCAGAACAGTGCCTTATTGGAGTGTTTCTTAACTAAGCAAAGGACATGAATGCTGAGAGGATTGGATCACCCAGTTTCACGTTTCCCACTGACAAGGGCCTGGGGTCAGACAGTGTGTGGCTGTGATGTACCAAGCACACTAGGAGGCGTCCCTGGGCCCACCGGGTGCCCAAGGTGTCCCAACAGTTGGCCATTATTAGTAATAGTAATAGTAATAGTAATAGTAATAGTAATAGTAATAGTAATAGTAATAGTAATAGTAATAGTAATGGCGGCCGTGTCTTGAGAGTGGTTGCAGGCAGGCACTGGGCTCATGGTTTTCAAGCCTTGGTTGATGGAAACCCATGTGAGAACCACGTTAGCTCCATTTTGCAGATGTGAAAACCGAAACTCAGAGGTTCGGGAGCTGGCTCACATCACACCGGAAGTGACGGACTCCGCAGCCCTCGCCAGCGGCTGATGTCCCCTCTGCCTACCTTTTCATTCCTATCCAGTTCGTCTGAGTCCTGGCCTCCTGTATTAGTCAATTCAGGCTGCCATAGCAAAGTACCGTAGACTGGACACCTTCTCCCGGTTCTGGACGCTGGAAGTCTGAGTTCCGGGGCCAGCAGGGTTGGGTGCTGGTGAGGACCCTCTTCCTAGCTTCTGCCTTCTCTCTGTGTCCTCACACAGTGGGGACAGAGTCAGAGAAAGAGGGGTCCCTCTGTCTCTCTCCTTCTGAGGCCACAGTCCTATCAGATTAGGGCCCCACCCTTATGACCTTATTTAACCTTAATTACCTTGTCAAGGCCCTCTCTCCAGATACAGTCATGTTGGGGGTTAGGGCTTCACCATGTGAGTTGGGGGGTTGAGGACACAAGTTAGCCCATAGCACCTCCACTGCTCCTCTCTCTGCCCCCTTGTTAGTTTGGAGTCTCTCTCTCTCTCTCTCTCTCTCTCTCTCTCTCTCTCTCTCTCTCTCTCTCTCTCCCTCGTCGCTCCCTTTCTTCACCCTGGACAGAGCTGGGAGGGACAGCGATGTGATAAAACCCACGCTGTTGTGACAGGTGCAGCTGAAGCCCAGGGAGGAGAAGGGCCTTGTCCAAAGTCACACAGCAAGTCCCCTGTGGGTCCTGCCTCAGAACCTGGGTCCCTGCTTCCCAGCTGGTATGCCAGCGGGTCTTCCCAAGCGGCCTGGAGTCTGGGCCTTAAAGATCGCCCTACAGACACTTCTCTGGAGCCATGGAGGGGGCTGGACTCTGACTCAGTTTCCAAGTTTGTGCACATCTGACCTTCCCCACCTCAGAACAGGAGCAGGGGTGACAGTGTCCTGCCAGAAGCATGAGCGAGTCCTTACGATAACACCGTTAGGAGTGAGTACCAGGGACCGGGCTTCATGCCTGACCTGTCACCAGTCTTGCGTGTGGCCCTGGGCCAGTCACAGCTCCGCTCCAGGCCTCCGTACTGAGCTCTTACCTGGAGGATGTTTCCTGATAGTTGAGCCACTTAGAGGCTAGCGTGTTGGGCGCCAAGTGTTGGCTCCGGGACGTCTCCACCGAGTGAGCCTCTATGGCTTCCAGTTTGCCCATCTGTGACACTGGAGAGGGAAGAGCTTGGATGCGGTCTCTCGGCCTCCTGCCAAGGAGCGAAGAGAACAGCACCAGACACTTCGCACATCGAATCATGCACACGCTTGCCGCTGCGTGTGCAGAAGGAGGATTAGCAGCGCCAGCGTCAGCGTGGGGTGGGGGGGTGGGGTGCTGGTTAGAAATGTAGAATCTCAGGCCAAACCCTGACCTACTAAACCAGAATCTGCGTTTTGCCAAGATTCTCAGCTGATTTATGTGAAGCTTGAGAAGTTTTTTCCATCAGCCAGAGCCAGTTTCAGGAGGTCCTGGGCACAGGTAGACCTCTTTAGACCCCAGCTTCCCCATCTGTACAATGGGGTGGTGGAGCCAGGCTAGCCCAGTATTTTCAAACTGTGTTCCTGGGAGCCCCCAGGGTTCCCCAGAGGACCCTCAGGGGCAGCCATGGCCAGGTGCTTCAAGGAGAGGTTCATGTCACAGGTGGATCTGTAGCTAAAGATTGTGCCACCCCCTGGGCTGGTGGGCTCCCAGATGGGCCCGAGGGTGGGCATGGGGTCTACACTGAACGGACTCTCCTCTTTCCCAGGGAGCGCTTGAAGCGCAGCCAGAAGAGCGCCAAGGTGGAGGGGCCGGAGTCCGTGCC
This sequence comes from Murina feae, assembly GCA_004026665.1. Taxonomy (NCBI): domain Eukaryota; kingdom Metazoa; phylum Chordata; class Mammalia; order Chiroptera; family Vespertilionidae; genus Murina; species Murina feae. The sequence goes on along the minus strand of PVJC01000043.1, from coordinate 28,201 downwards.
GGCCGAGGCCTCGCTGAGTGCCGAGCAGGGAACGATGACGGAGGTGAAGGTGAAGACAGAGGTGCCCGACGACTACATCCAGGAGGTGATCTGGCAGGGCGAGGCCAAGGAGGAGAGCAAGGCGGTCAGCAAGGACGGGACCGGCGATGTGCCCGCCGAGATCTGCGTGGTGATCGGCGGCGTCCGCAACCAGCAGACCCTCGGTGAGTGCTTGCCCTGAGGGGGTTGGGGCTGGGCCCAGAGTCCTGGGCAGAGAAGGCCCCAGATCTCTGCCCCCTCCTGGCTGAGAGCCCTCTGCCCTCGGGGACAGAACTGGTCTCCTTAGACTTACCTTGGCCAGCACAGCTCCAGTCCAGAGCCCTCCTCTTTCCACCTGACGTGACAAAACACCACGCATCCTTTGAGACTTTAAGTCAGATACCTGGAACATTCTGCAGACCCGTGAGTCCCTCATGCGTGGGGCTCCCATACCCCACGGGGGTCTAGCGCAGCCTGCATGGCCTGGTGTCCCAAATGCCTGTCGGTATTCCTACCTCTGCTGCTGGACTGGAGACTCCCGAGGCAGCTCCCAAGCGCAGGTCCTGCTCAGAGCAGCTGCTCAGTCAGGATCGGGTGGGGGACGGACTGGTACCTTCTTCCCCTGCCTCTTCTGCTCTGGGCCAGGCTCAGAGGAGCTCTGTGGAAACAAGCTTCTTAGAAATCATCGCTCCCCTCGCTTCCCAGCATGAGCCAGGGGGTAGCCCTCGGGCTGCCCGCGTTCCTGCCAGGTTCTGGGAGGCCCCGCAGATATGTTTATTTAGCACAAGGAGGGATGAGCCAGGCAGGCAGGTGGCGGGGACCGAGTCCAGCTGGAGCGCCCACACCTCACGTGCAGAGGGGGGCTCGCTCCTCCGCTGCTGCCGACTGTAATTGGTGGGGAAACAGACGCAGTGTGGCCAGCTCTCTGGGCATACCGCATGCCAGAAATGAGAATTTTCGTGTGAGTTCCTTTGGCTTCAAATGTTAGCAGCTCAATGTTTTCAACAAAACACGCCTGTGGGTCAGAATCATTCCATGGGCCAGACGTTTTGCAAACCTAAGTCTGTAAAATTAAAGTCCACATGCCCCGGCCTGGCATCGAGGCCTCGCCCGGTCTGTTTCAGAGTGCCTTCCTACTCACTTCCCACGTTCAGCGTGTTCTTAGAAGTTCTTGGGAAGTTCTGCCGTCTCCCTCTCCTCTGCCGGCCCTGCCTGGGCCAGCTCTAACTCATTCCTCACTTCTAGGCTCAAGTCCAAGGTGGGGAACTCCCCCTGTGTCTGTTTCCTCAAGTTTGGCTCCAGTCCTGTTGCCTGACTTTCCAACCTTGGGAATAAGCCTCAAGCTCCCTATTCTACCTGTTCCTTTGTTGGTTGCGGCCGCCATCAGCACCACCTGGGCCATTGTGGCATCCCACTAACGACCATCTCCCTGCCTTTACCTGCTCTCCTTTCTGGCTGCCAGGGGCCTTGGCCAAAGCAGGACACTGAGCATGTCACGCCCTGATTCTAAACTTGGGATTCCCCACTGTGTCTAGGGGGAATCTCCGTAACCTGAGCCTTGGAGCCTCATTTCTTATTTCTGATTTTTCTGGTCCTTTCACTCCACTGCAGTCTGTTTTACTGGCCGTTCCCTCTCCTTGGAATGCCTTTGCCCATTTCCTCATGCCCCAATCCAACCCATCCTTCAAGGCCAACTATATTGCCACCTCCTCCCAGGAGCCTTCCTTGATTTTTTTCTGGTCAGAAGTAATGTGTTTCTACCCTGTCTCTCACTGGGGCTCTTCTCATTAGAGGTGCCCGGTCCGTGCTCATCTGCCACAAGGTGAGGAACTCTTGGAAGTGGAGCTCCAAGGCCTGTCAGGTCTGTGTCTCTATGCTCTCCTAGCAAAGTCCTAGCTTCTAGGAAACAGGGTTGATGTTGATGCTGAAATTGTCAGGATGGGGCTAGGTTAAGCCACAGAAATGAAGATCTCAAAAGTAAAAAAGCAATCTTGGTAGCTAAAAACCACAAGAGTTTATTTCTCAGTCACACGACACGTCCATTGCGGGTCAGCGAGGGGCTCCACTCTGCCCGGGACCCAGGCTAAAAGCAGCCATTGTAGGGAGTGCTGCCACCCTGTGTCCGAGGGAGAGAAAACTCTAAGGGGACTCACACTGGCAATTAACCTGCTGCGACCCGAAGTGAGAAGTGCTAGCTCCATGCCTTCGTGGGCCAGGACGAGTGACATGACCTGCCCAACCTCGGGAGGCCGGGAAGTGCCACGCTAGCCTGTGACAGAGGAGGATGAGCCCGAGATATTCGGTGAAGAGCATGAGGGACTTAGCCCAGGGCCATGTGAGAGAAGACTCTTTTCAGGGTCCTGTGTCTGACTTCCATCCATCAGTATTCATTCCCCGCGGCTGAGGACTGTTAGCCCCTAGATGTGGTAGTTAACCAAGGAGAGGACATGTCCTTGTTCCCATTGGGGGTCGGGGGGGAGGGTGGTTTAAGACTCACTGGACCCAGTAGCTGCCCTTCATGCCCTTCACCAGGAGCTGCCCAGAAGGGCAGTTGAATTTGAATCTTGGGATGGAGCTGGCCGTCTGGATTCAGCGGGGAATTGTGGGGGGCCCTCCCTGGGCCAGCTGCCTGCACAGCGGGAGGCGTCAGGGCCTTGCCCTCCTCCCAGTCACCACGCTGGTTCCCTTGGCCTCGCTGTGCCTTGGTGTCCTTTTCTCTGAAATGAGGCATGCCCCCTGTCCTGGCTGCTGCAGGGGTGTGGGAATCAAAGGAGGAAGCGGAAGGGACCGCTGTTGTGCCGCGAGAACAAACTGGGCTCCTCGGATTGGGAGTGAATCCAGGCCCTGTGACGTTAATAGCTGTTGTACCGTAGGCAAGTTACTCGACCTCTCTGTGCCTCAGGTTTCCCTATTGCAGATTCAAGGGGCTATTTGAGGATTCAGTAAGAACGATCTGTGTCAAGCGCTCAACATTGTCCTTAGTAAATGGTTAGCTGTTGTTAGTGCTGGTATTGAACACATTTTTTGTGGGAAACGAGTAAAATCAGATCCACCAGGGAGACTGTCAATGGACATGAGGAAACATACATTGGAACCTCTAGTTGGAACCGGCAAAAATAAAAATGTTTTACGTCGTTGTCGTGTGTGTGCCGCTCATGAACTACGCAGTGAAACGCGGTACATGTGCAAGTTGTGTAATGTACCCCTGCACAAAGGAAAGTGTTTCGAACGCTACCACACAGTGAAGCACGCGATCTGGCGGGAAAATGCCCGATTATAAAGTGTTAATAGTAAACAGTACCTCTTCAAGGGGAAGGAGTGGCAATATTTCTGCCTTTGTCCCCCAAGTGTAAGAGATAAGCCAGTGTGACAGAGAAAAGAGAAATGGGACGGAGAAGAAACTTGTGGATGAAGGATCAGAAGACAGGGGTTCTGATGGGGCCTCGGTTTTCTCATCTGAAAACTAACGAATCCCAGGCCCTGGCGCTCCTTCCAGTACCGCCTCCCTGGAATTCCGGAACTTTGAGCATCTTGTGACATCTCTGAGTTACCTGCTTTTGGCACACCCTTGTGAAAAGGTGTAAAAGCCAATGACAAGTGGGAAATGGAACCACCGTTTTAATGGAGCGGTACCAAACAGGCCCAGGGCGCCCCCTGCTGGTCGTGGCCGCTCCTCTCGCATCCATCCAGTCTGACCTTCCTTGAGGGTGTAGTTTCTGCCAAGGGACGGGCTCAGAGGAATGTGGCTTGGCCTCAGCACCAGGAAAGAAAAGCATCTAACAACAGCAACACACACACACACACCACACCCCACACACCCTCGTGTTAGAATTGAGCCTTTTGAACTCCTCTAATCACAGGATGGCAAGTAAATTTTACCTTGTGGGCCAAGTCCAAGTAATGGCAGGTGGCTCATTGGAGTCTGTGCTGAAGCTTATAAAGGGTGGCACGGTTGATTATTGATGTCTGCCACGGCTGTGGACGTGGGCGGTGGGGCTGCACATGCTATAGATTTGTCCCCTTCATTTCATAGAAGGGCACACGAAGGCCCGCGGAAAGAAAGAGAGCCCCCCCCCCCGAGTCACACAGCAGGTCGCTGACATTTTCTTCCACTTTGTGGAGGCCCCGCTCCACCTCACAGCACCCCCGCCCGCTCGCTTCTGGAAGGGAAGGACTCCCCGGGGTCTCGCCTGGGGTGGAGTGCTGGGTAGAGCCATCCCTTTAAACGAGCCTGTGCCAGGGGGCGCTGGGGTGCTTCTGCGCCCTGGAGGCCGGGTGTCGAAGAGTTAACATGTTCCCCAGTCACTCGGCAGGGGGCAGCGGGGCACTCGGGAGAGCCCAGCTCAGAGCTCAGAGCCAGGTGCTTTTGGTTAATAGAACAGTGGTCCTGTCTGGTCACGCGTGCTGTGCCGAGAGGGAACCTCCCATTTGCCTTCTCTCAGAGCTCCATCCTCCATGTCTTCCCCTCACCCCCATGTCCTCAGTGACCCTTCAATAACCATCAAACAGTGCTCCCGACGGCACAGATATTATCTGAGGCACTTCTCACGGAGGAGCCCAGGTCATGGACATGTGGGTGGCATTTGGCAGCTTCTCAGGATGGGAAAGTCAGAAAGGGTGTCAGTGCCCGGGAGGCTGGCTGGCTGCCAAGCCTGCAGCGGTTGCTGCTACCTCCCTGCTGCCACCCTTGTGCTGAGAAGGGTGTCCCTCCCTCTTAGAAAGCACGTCACTGCCATTGGTATGGGGCTTAGGGGCAAGACCTCGAACTTCCTCATTTAGCGAGAAGAGCAGGGAGCAGGGATAATACTGACTTGTGACAACTTTGTTGGGTAGAACCGGAAGTGAGCTGACAACTGCCTGTTCCCTCCTGACAAGCCATAGGCGGGAGTCTGCACGGCAGCCCCGAGGAATGGCAGCACCACATGTGAGGTTTCGGGAGCTCCTCTGTGGGGAGTGCTAATGAACAAGGGGCGACCATGGCTGCTCCCCAGTCCCACATCCATGGCATCGCTAGTTGATCACTGCATGCTGTCCCATCGATGCACCTCAGAGCCCTCGTTAACACAGGATACCAGGAAGTCACGGCCGGTCTGCGAGAATTGAAAAATCTGAAGTAGAAACCCACTTGCCGTCCTTGACTTTAGATGGCGAGGACAAAGCAAGCTGGGTTTGCAGCGATCAGGATCCCCAGCCCACGGAACATGTTCTGGTTCAGAGAGAGAAGCATGCCCGGGTCCCATCAGGTCAGAATGTGTGTCCAGCAGTGGGTGCTCTGCTCTGTGCTGTGAGACTATGGGTCCTTCATCCGGGGAGGTTCCCCGTGAAGGAGGCCGGGGAGAGCCCCCGGTGCCTGGAGACCTGGTGGGTGGTCCAGGGCTTCCCTCGTGGTTGAGGAGCCCACGGAGGGAGCAAGTGACCAGCTGGGCTCTTCCTCTGCAGAGGGGATGGGCCAACAGATTATTCCAGAGAGTTAACTCACTGGGTGTAGGGAGGAGCCTTATGGCAGAGCTAAGGGCTGTTGGTATGGGGAGGAGGCTGTGGGCGGGGAGGTGATAGAATCTATAAGTACTTCGGTGGAAGGGGATGGAGCGGACACATCCCAAGCAGCCCCAGCCAACATGAGGTAGTTACCAGGAGGTGATTTTCAACTCAGTAAAAGGAAGGACTTTGTGATGATGGGAACCATAACCTTTGTGAGGGAGTGAGTTCCCTGGAGGTGGGTCAGCAGAGAGGGTCGCTGTAGGGGTGCAAGAGGGCGAGTCAGGGATCACCTGGGCACATGGCTCCTGCGAGCATGTTTCTAGGCAGCGAGTTGTGAGCACCAAGGAGTGGAGGTGTTTCCACACACACACAGGGCTGCCTGGGGAAGAAGGGCAGGAGGAGGAGGAGGAAGAGGAAGGGGCTTCAGCTCTGGAAGGAGCAGCAGAAGAGCAGACAGCCATTCAGACAAGGCCACGTGGGTTTGGTCTGTGACAAACCCAGCAGTGAAGGTGCCAGGTCCTGCTTCAAAGTGCCAGCTGATAGTTAGTTTCCCGTTTCAACAGGCTGTTGGCAGGGCTTGGCGCCGGAGCTTGCCAGAACCAACACTCAGCTCAGTGCTGAGCTGCCCAGAAAGGAGGGGTTTGGCCATCGTCCCAGGTGCATCTTGTCTCTGCTGAAGACTCTTCATTGGGATGTCCAAGGTGGGAAGGGGATCCCAGTTAGAGGGTCCCCATTGGAAAAGGTCCTAAGGCAGCGGTTCTCAGCCTGTGGGTCGCGACCCCTTTGGCGGTCGAACGGCCCTCTCACAGGGGTCGCCTAAGACCATCCTGCATATCAGATATTTACATGATGATTCATAACAGCAGCAACATTACAGTGATGAAGTAGCAACGAAAATAATTTTATGGTTGGGTCACAGCATGAGGAACTGTATTTAAAGGGCCAGAAGGGCCCTACCCGGTTTGGCTGAGTGGATAGAGCCTACAGACTGAAGGGTCCCAGGTTCTATTCTGATCAAGGGCATGCACCTTGGTTGCGGGCACATGCCCAGTGGGAGGTGTGCAGGAGGCAGCTAATTGATGTTTCTCTCTCATCAATGTTTCTAACTCTCTATCCCTCTCCTCTCCTCTCTGTAAAAAATCAATGAAATAGATTTAAAAAAAATAAATAAAGGGCCAGAAGGTTGAGAACCCCTGCCTAAGGCTCTAAGCCACGAGACTCAGTGTCTGCCCTGCCATGGGGCCTCAGAAAGACCCCTCGACCTCTCTGAGCCATACTGTCCTGGTTGATCAGTGAGTCTGTGAGAATCTGCCAGTAGGTCCACTGGGAGCAGAGGGAAGTACAGTAATAGGCATGAAAGTGTTTTTTAAGGGGGGCGGGGCAGCACTTGAGATCTTGCTTCTCAGCATGTCATCGGGTGGCTCAAATAAATTCAAATAATCTCTTATAAAAGGGGAGGGGGTGGTCAAAATGCAAAACAGATACCAGTGGGATTAGCCGAAGCCTCAGGCACATCTGGGGTTACCTCCGGGATGACAAGCATCTAAAGGACCCCTGGCCTCACACTTTTTTTTTGTTCAGTATCTCCTACAAGAATTTTGAGAAACGACATTCTCTTTCACATTTTTGTGTTGACATCTAGCATTTTAATCCAACGTTTACGTAACCACAAAGGGCATAATTTCTGGCATATTGTGTAAAATGTGGCATTTGAAATAAAACCGTGAACCACTCTTTTAAATGTAGGCAAGCTAACCCCAACCCCACTGCTACTCGCGTCTGCCGTCATCCGTTTGTGAAACCCATGAACAGGCCCATCTTTCACAGTCAGAAATTTTACATCTTTCCTTTTTCTTCTTGAACTCATATTTCCAGTCTGCTTCCCTCACAGGACTTTATCCTAATGTAATATATTTTTTTTATGCTTGGGAGTCTTTTATCGATCACTGTTTCACACTCATCTCCCTCAACAAGATGTATGTAAATTGAAATTTCTAAAAAAAAAAAAAAATACGTTGGGATCATAAAGCTCTCTATTTTAAAACATTTTCTTCCCCAGATTGAGTTGTTATCAGCATACAATTTGCCAAAAACAAATTTAGAGCGATCGTAAATGTGCAAGTAAAATGTTATCGAAAACACACCTTTTCATAAAACAGATGGGCTTCCTGTTTCAGCTGGTTCATGTTTCTGTGACTTACATTTCTTACATGTTGAATGAGACAGGACTCGGCATTAACTTAATTCCCGTGTTTCGGTTTTTGTAAGTGTGAGTGCTTAGAAACCTTGACCGCATGAATCGGGAGGCAGGGAGGGGTGGCGGTTTGTATCAACAGCGTCACTTAGTTCTTCAACTCCGCTGCTGTCTGTCCAAAAAGACATTGGGCATCTCGGTATCAGACATTATTTTTAATGGTCTCGCCACTGACAGCTCCATCAGATCTTCAATTTTGTTGAGCGCTAAGACTTGGAAAGCGCTGGAATCCCAAGAGGAATTGTTCCCTCTCACTAGACCCACTTCCTAAGTCCGATACTCGGTGTTTCAGATCTCACCTCTGCTTGGAGCCTGGGATGGTAACCACCCATGGAGGGCACACGTGGTGGGATTGGGTGGACGACAGAGCTGTCATGTCACCCGGCTGGCGTGGCTCGGTGCTCGGGCATCGACCTATGGAGGTCACGGTTCAATTCCCGGTCAGGGCGCATGCCCAGGTTGCAGGCTCCATCCCAAGTGAGGGGTGTGCATGAGTCAGCCGATGAGTGATTGATTCTCATCATTGATGTTTCTGTCTCTCCCTTCCTCTCTGAAATTAATAAAAGTATATATTCTTTAAAAGAATCGTCTTGCCCATAATGTGGGAGAAGGTGAAGGTGAGAGGAGAGGAGGAAGGAGAAGCAGCAGAGGGGGCCCCCTGCCTGCTGCCACTGCTCTGTCATGTTGCTTCTAGGAGAAGTGTTTTCAATGGCCTGTGCTCCCGTATTCCCAGGGGACTTGCACTCGCCTTGGAAGATGCTGGTTCAGAGGATCCTTGGCCTGAGGCCAAGCCCCGGGGACCCTCTGGAAACCCACACATCCATGACTTACCTCTGCAGGTCCCCTTTCCCCCCAGCCCGTCCTGGGCCCGGCTCCTGTTGCGTCTAGAGCCAAGCAGCTGGCTCCTCCTCAGCATTTGATCTGTAAGCAGCAGCCATGTGATGCTCTGAGCTAAATGCAGGCCTGCCCGTTGTGAGGGGCCATCCTCTCTGCCCCTACTCGTGTTTTCCTTTTCTCCTTCCCCTCTCCAGAGTTCTGCCTGCTGCATTTTGTGTGTCCCGAGACGTGTCTGAGCTTCCGTAGAGCTGGCTGGGTGCGAATGATGGAGCTGAGGGTTGCTCCCACCTTCTCGTCCTCTGTCCTGGTGATCACCACTTCTCCCTTCCATGGCCTCGCAGAGACCTCTGCTGGGCCCTGCTGCCTCTTTGCTTACTGGGGACAAGACGGCCAGTGGACGAGCCCTGCCCCTTGAGCAGAGCTAGCAGTCCCCGGAGGCATTTCCACAGGCACTGGGGCCTCATGGCTGCCTGTATTGGGTGCTGGCTGAGCGGTCCCTTTCTTGCCTCTTTCCAGGGTCCTATGAGTGTGGAATCTGTGGCAAGAAGTACAAGTATTACAACTGTTTCCAGACCCACGTACGCGCACACCGAGGTGAGTGGTGTGCCGCTAGGCGGAGCCGGGAGGCTCCCAGTTCTCTGCCTGATTTTCCACCTGGACTCATCCTGGGTGACTCCATAGGCTCTGGGAGCCCCAGGCTTCTCTCTCTCTCTCTCTCTCTCTCTCTCTCTCTCTCTCTCTCTCTCTCTGCAGTAGAGGGAGACCCCAGGAGGAGAGGGGGAGCTTTCTTTACTTGGGGTGGGGGGGCAGCAGGACATGGCACCAGATTTCTGCCACCGGTGCCTTCTGCCTGCTCTTCACAGGCCTGATTCTCCCAGAATGCTTCAGTGTCGCTCAGTGTCATCTCGTGTGCTCCCCACTACGGCCCTGGAGTGGGGGCAGGGTGGCCCTCTCCCTTCTGAAGATGAGGACACTGAAGCTGAGGGGACAGGGGGCTGATGCCCGACACTCCCTGAGCCTGGCAGACAGGGAGAGGAGGCTGGGGCAGGGCCTTGACTGATGAGGTGGGGAAGCACGGAGAGGCTCAGCCCCTTGCCTTCGGCATTGGAGGCATATTGTAGTGTGTGCCATTGGTCCCGTGTACTCACTTCCTTCTCATTCTCCCCCTCCCCTCCCCCTCCTCCTTTTCTCTTACAGATACTGAAGCCACCTCAGGGGAGGGAGCCTCCCAAGGCAGTGAGTATTTCCCCCTCCTTGTGGGCTTCTGGGCCGGGGATGAGAGAGCCAGGGGTGCAAGGAGATGCTCTTATGCCCCCAAGCCCCCATCACCAGAGGTCCCACGTGGCTTCTGGAAGACACATTTTTTACGGCCCAGGCTTTGGGGCCAGTGGGTGCTTATGAAATTGTAAGATGGTACCTCAGAACAGCCTTTCCCAGAGTGTGTTCTGAGACGTACCCCGTGTTCTGGCAGCAAAGGGTCCTCTGGCCAAACAGCCCGGGAACCTTGAGCCTTGCGAAGAGGAAAGTGTTTCTTGCTGTAGGCTTCTCAAGCCCTTCAGGAGGGCCCAGCGGGTGCCGTTGCCTCTGTTCTTTGACTCCCACTTGTGGGTTCGGGGCTCCATAGCTGATGTTTGGAACCTGCTCCAGAGAGGTATCTCATGAGCACCCCTGGGCACCAATCCCTGGGGTGCGGTGTCCCAGGCCCGGGCAGTGCAGGCAGGGCCTTGACCTCTGGGGACAGTGTTCTGCTTTGCTGCTCAGGCCCTGCTTGCCCTCCCTCCACATCTAAACCCCCTGGGCCCAGGTGTATCTCCGGCAGCCATGTGTGCGCATGTCTACCCTGCGATGGGAACTGGGGTGCTCTTAGCCACTATGTGTAACCCCTGAACTGGAGGCCTCCCGAGTGAGCGCCCAATGGGCTGAAGGGGTGAATGAGTCACCGTGTGTTCATGCGAAGGACGGCAGCACAGCATGGAGAAGCGGAGATAGAGACACACAGCAGCGTGCATTGCCCACAGACAGTATTCACGAAGGAAGCCGGACCAGAGTCCCTCCTTAGGTCGGCGTCCAGGAAGTGCAAACACTGGGGACGCGAGTTCATGCTGGAAGAGTCAGCGTTCTGGTCACTGTTAGGACGGGCTTCTGGGGGTGATATCTGAGCGGGCAGCTGCTCACACGGGCGTTTTGAGTTTATGGAAACTGAACACCTAGCTGCACTGCACACCTAGCATTTGTACCCCACTTCTTGTAGGGGACCATGTAGTAAACATTTTAGACTCTGCAGGCCACCAGACGTCTCTGTCACAACTGCTCATCTCTGCGTGCAGCTCAGATAGGAACTCCTGTTCTATCTATGTGTTTGTTAGACAACCACAAAAAGCTTCTTAAAATATAAACACACACCCCCAAGGAAAATCCAGAACAGGTGCCTGGGGCTAAGCACTGGGCCCTAAGAACACGCCCCCTGAGGCACTTCCCCATCCGTTCTCTTTGATTCTCACCCCAATAGGCAGGCAGGCCTGAGGCTGCTCTTCCTTTCATTGGAGGAGAATCTGAGGCTCAGGCTGGCCAGCACCTGCCGGAGGTCCCCGGGCTGGGAGGACGTGAAGGCCTGGCCTCCTCCCCAGCCCCACGCCACAGCCTGGCCCCTGGCTCCTTCTCCCTCAGTAGCTCCCTTCTCCAGCTCCCACCCAACCATCCTGTGGTCTGCCACCCATTTAAAGAACTTCCCCGTTTAGCATTCCTCCCTTGGCTGTTCCTGGCTTCCCCGGCAGCCCCTCAGTGATCCGTTGTGTTCTGGCTGGCTTCCGCTGTGGCTGCGGGCCCGCAGGTTGTGAAGGACTCTATAGCCGGAGCTGTTTCTAGTCCTTCCATCACGTTTCCCTTCCTGCTCTGACCCAGGCCAGCAGTCAGTGTCTGCTCAGAAAGTCTGGCTTCGTCACGGGAGCCCGGCCCCCGAGTCCTGCAGCCAGAGGGTCCCACTGAGAATAGCACGTCCAGCCTTCCCACCCTGCCGATGAGCTTCCCGAGTCCCAGAGAGAAGTCGTGCCGCTTGTTGGGGTGGAGGTGGGCATAGAGACCAGGTTTCATGCCTTTAGTCCAGGCATCTTTCACTTATTGGTTAGAAAAATGGTACAGCCACACAGGCAGGCATCTGCCCACTTACCCGTCTCTCCGCTGAGAAAATCAAAGGTTAACTCCGCGTCCAGTTCTCCTGCGCACACTCTGTGTGGCTGTTAGCAGGACTGGTCCTTCCCGAGCTCTTGGCCTGAGGGCCTCAGTACCCCACCAGCTGCTCACCCGAGGCTGCCACCTGGTCTCTGTGGGGCAGTTCACAGCACATCTGCTAGCAAGAGCGAGAAGGCGTGAGCTGGACGGGTCATGTCCTCTGACTGATATCAGAGTGATTCCGTCACTTCACTGCATTCTCTTCATTAGAAGCAAGTCGCTGGGTCCTGCCCAGACTCCAGGGGGAAGGAAACACACAGGACATGAACTCCAGGAGGCTGGGGTCATTGGGAGCCATCTCTGAGGCTGTGGGGCTTGGGGCAGGTCCCTCTGAGCCTCAGTTTCCCTGTGAGGACGTAGTAACCCTCAGATGCAAGGACTAGTGGATACGGAGGAAGGTGGGACCAGTTATGACCTGGCCCTTGAGAGCTTAGCTCACATGAGGTGGGATAGGGGGTTGGTTTGAAAGTCACCCCAGGGCTTCCTGGTCTCCCTGGAGAGGACCTCTGACACCCCAGAACTGATTCTCTGTGGAGTTACCCATTGGGGTCTGTCAGAGCTAGTCCTTTATTCGGTTCCTGAGGCAGATGAGCTGGCCCCCAAAACTCCACCCCAAGTGACTGAGGCCCTGGTAACCACGTGTTGTCTTCCTGTCCCCCACAGACAATTTCAGGTACACGTGCGACATCTGCGGCAAGAAGTACAAGTACTACAGCTGCTTCCAAGAGCACCGGGACCTGCATGCGGTGGATGGTGAGCCAGGCCCCTCACTCCTGGGGAGTGAGTCCCACGGAGAGACCTCCACCCCAGGGCTGCTTATCTGGCCCTTCCCCTCCCTCTGCCTACCCAGAGGAAGGTCACCAGACCATGAGGGACGTGCCCAGCCCCTGAGGGTCCTGGGCAGAAAAGGTCCCCATCACACTCCATACCTACTTCTGAGGAGGGGAACCCGAATGAAATTGCTGGCTTTGTAGACCAAAAGCAGTCGAATACCCACCATTTAATATCAATTTGTTATCCGATTTCATATTGAGTATTCACGTGCTCTGGTGAAATTAAACCAATTTTTAAAAATGAATGATGGTATGTTAGTGTCTTAGATTATGGAGTCAGAAATTAGAACAATAAATGTAGGTTATTTGTTTTTGGAAACGGAAGAATCCTAGAAATAGGGTGTTGAGTCTGGGAGGATCTTGGGGGCTCCCTCTGGAGCCCCACACACCCAGCCCATCTCCAGCTGTGACAACCCAGCTTCCCACCTACTGGCTCATCCTTCTTCTCGCTTCCTTTTTTCTCTCCTCCCGGTCTCTCTCTCTCTCTCTCTCTCTCTCTCTTTCTCCTGCCCTGGCCCACTAATGGGTGCTGATGGGCTGGACCCTGCTGTGGGAGGGAGAGGCATGGAAACACAGGCTGTGTCCTGGCTGGGACGCGCCCTCCTGTGGCCGCTGGTTTTCTGGGCCTGCACACTGGCCAGGGACGCGGCCCTGGGCCGAAAGGGCAAGTGCACCTGGACGGGCTGGGAGCGGTGGGCAGAGGCAGCTGGGAGTGGGGACTAACAGGGCTCCTGTTTGCTTTTCTCCTCCTGCGGCTGCTGCCTCCTGCCCCGGCGCAGTGTTTAGTGTGGAAGGGGCCCCCGAGAATCGGGCAGGTGAGTATTTGGTGGCTGGCCACCTCCCTGGTCCCCAGCGAGGCTCCCGGGGCCTGGTGACCAGGGCACTAAGGACTGTGTGTTCTCCCGCAGACCCCTTCGACCAAGGTGTCGTGGCCGCTGAAGAGGTGAAGGAGGAACCCCCAGAACCATTCCAGAAAATCGGGCCAAGTATGCGGGCCTCTCCTTGGGGCCAGGGCTGGGTGGGGAGACAGGCGCGGGCTGGCTGAGGGCGGCAAGGTGGGTTCCGCTGCTGGGAGAGGGTGGCATTGCTCATCCGGCAGTAACGCCTGGCTAAGCAAGCCACTGGCGTGCTTGCACCTCACTTTGTCCACCTGTCAAATGGGCCAGTCAGTGTTGAGATTTCGCTTTTGAGAAGCAGGACAGCTCAGGGTCAAGGTCAGAGCCGTGAAGGCAGCACCTGGTTGGTGCCCTGGCAGTCTGTTAGCCGTCCTGAGCCTCGGCTCCTCACCTGTGGCATGAGGGTGACATTTCCCCACAGGTTTGTTGGGGGATTAAATGAGGTCGTGGCTATCAATCACCTGTTAATTAGCACAGTGCCTGGTACATAATAGGTGCTCGGAAAATAACTGGTCATTGTCACCGGAAGGGGTTTATCAGCCAGTGGAGCTGTCCAGGGGAGCCATATGCAGACAGTGTGTCCTTGTCCAGGAAGCCCCCAAGGGCAGGAGCCACGCCCGTGACCTGCTGGCCCTCCCTTTGGGGACTACAGGAGGGAGCCCGCAGCCCAGTGAGGAACAGTTGCAGCATACCTAGAAGCATGGGCTGCTGTGGGTGCCAGGGGTGCCCGACCAGCCTTGGGAACCCATGAGGCTTCTGAGTGGGGAGCAGAGTGGGGAATGAGCCCCTGCATCCCCCTCGAAGGCAGGAGAGCAGCACTTTCCTGGGGATTGGAAGGCCAGTTGATTCTGAGTTCAGGTCTTGGAGAGGCTCGAATACCAGACGAAGTTATTTAGACCTAAAGACCTAATCCTGAGGGGAGTGAGCTGAGCCGAGAAAGTTTACTAAATGGAGAAGGGACTTAATTCAGTTTGCATTCTAGGAAGGCCATTTTGGCTTGGAGAACGGCCTGGTGGTGGTGATGGTAGGGTCTCACACGTGAGACTGGTCCAGCCCTTCAAAAATTTACGTTGACTTCCTGTGCCTGTCTTCCTGGCGGCAGGAAAAGACCTTCATTGACTCGGCCTCATCACACTGAGGATGAAGGCAGCTTGGGAACATACACACTCAGACATGGGAGGAAAGGATGTGGAAATCCAAGGGAAGGGAATCGAGGGAACTAGCACAGGGAAGCCGCTTGGCCCAGGCCCTGGGGAGGCAGTGCTGGGTCCCTGAATGCCTTTTCTTCCTCCCTCATAGGGGATAATTCCCTGCTTGATTTTCACTCTTAAGGTCTCAGGAAACTGCAGATGGGATAATATCTGTGAAGTGTTTAGCACTGTGCTGGTCATATGCATGGTGAACATTCAGTAAACAGTGACATTAAAATAATCTTGAAGATAAAGATGATGGAAACCTCGACACCAACACTGCCAGAAGATAGATTGTGGGAGATCCAGATGTGAGTCAGATGCATTCCAGGACAGACACAGGACAGGGAGTTGCAGAGTAACACTACCCTTCCATGTCCGTGTGGCATTATAATGATGAAAGCTGGCTTTGGAATCCCACAGGCCCAGGTTTGAATGCTGGCAGTACCAGTTGACTAGCTGCCCACCCCCTCTGTGTCTCCTCTGTGAATTGGGACAAGAACAGCGACCTGTTCTGCAGGATGAATGGGTCATGTGTCTAGCCAGCCCCTGGCTCACGTTCAGGGCGTCACACGTGAGCAGTGCTGCCAGGGGGTAGTTGAGAGTGAGAGCTTAAGAGCCATCCCAAGTGCGAATCCCAGCTCTACACCTAATCACCCTGTGACATCCTGCAAATACTGTAATCTCCCCAATCCACCCTTTCCTTAATTCTAAAATGCAGTGATGACTCTAAGACTCCCCTCTCAGGATTGTCATGGAGATTAGCTCAGATTATATTTATAAAGGGATTAGTCACTGACACTTACACAGAAGCATTAAATAAGTGGTCCTTATTACCCAGAAGGTGCAGACAGAACAAGACGAAACTTGTTCTATGTATCGGTGACGAAGCCTTACAGCAACCCACGCTAACCTGGGAGGAATTGTCACAGGTGATGCAGAGGGAGGAGGGAATTGCATTGAGAAAATTGAATTGAGTTTGTCGTGTCCGTCCCAACCCTCTTCCTACTCCCCACCTCCCCTCCCCCCTCCCCGCTGTTCTCAGCTTGGCACTGTGGAAGTGAGGTTGCTAGAATAGTGTGAGGCTTTCCCTTGTTATCCCTCAGGAGCTGCCTTGTGAATTAAGACGGCTGCTGCTTGGGCTCCTGACACATCTTGCAAGCAGGCCAATGCCACAGAACCCCGAAACCGATGAGGTGTAGAATAAGAGGATCCAGTAGCAGCGTGGCACACTGTGACGGGGCTGGTTGCCACAAGGAGCGATTGTAGGTCGGGGGAGAGGAAGAAACCTGGTAGCAGTGCATGCTGGGAAGTATGCCTTCCACATCCACATGAGCTGAGCAATTAGAGAGTTAGGTACTTGAGGAGGCAGCCAAGCCATGGCAGAGCAGAGGCGTCCTGCTGGAAGAGGGAGCTGGTCTAAGGGGTCCTGTGTGTCAGCTTGCTCTCCAGCTCCAGGTCTGAGAATTTTTACCATGGTAATGGCCCACCATGATAATGAGAAGATTCAGAGCAGTTCATTTGTGCCAGCGGAAACAGTAAGTCTGGATTTGTTCATAGGTTATTTGGTTTTTATATGTGGATAAGGAAGACTTAACTTGGAAACTAACTAACTAAATAAATAAATAAAACCATGGGGGACTATGAAATTCCACATCACAAGAAAAAGAGGATTTAGGAGACTCAGGGGAAGAGTATACCTCTGAAAATGATCTACTGCAAAATCTAGATGAAAATTCTCTCTGGCAGCCACAGTTGATTATAAGAAAATATAGCCTGGCTTGGGCTGCTTTAACAATGCATAACTTAAACAACAGAAATTTATTTTCTCATAGTTCTAGAGGCTGGCAGACAAAGATGAGAGTGCCAGTATGGTTGGGTTCTGTTGAAATTACTTTTGGCCAAATACCATCACATTGGGGGGTAGGGTGTGAACATCTGAATTTGTGGAAGACACAGTACAGTTCCTGGCATGAACCCTGCGAGAAAGGAGCCTAGAGTTGTATGGTGAAAAAGCAACAGGATAAGATCAAAGGGCAAAGAGAGAAGTGTGAGATGAGGAAGGATTGCAGAGGAGCTGAAAATAGAAGAACAGAACTAAGACTTCCATTGGAGGTAGTAAAGAGCAGAGTCAGTCTATGGAAATGGAATTAATGATGTGAAGGATAGATTTGAACAAATGAGATAATAAGAGGAAAACATGATAAATATGGAGAATAGGGAACCAGTTCCAGATCACTGATGATGTTGTACCAGTGGGACAGAAGCAATACTGTGAAGATATAATAGAAGAAAAACTTGCCCAGCTGAAGGAAGGCCTGTGTGAAGGCCTGTGTATGAAGGTTTAAGGGCTCCTCTGATGTCAGGTAGAGTCAGTATAAAGAGATTCCTCACTAAATAGATCTTGGTGTAATTATCAAAACTATACATATAAAAAAGAAAAATTATAGGGCCATCTAAAAATAAAACAGGCAAGTTATATACAAATGAATCCAAAATGGACATGTCTCAGTCTTTTCTGCAATACTAAATGCCAAAAATAATGAAATCATTTTGAAGGGGAAAAGTTGTAATCTAAGAATTTTATATCTAGACAAATTGTAATTTATGTGTAAAGGAAAAAGCCAGATCTCAAAAACATACTATGTCTTCTATGTACCCATCTTCAAGAAGTTACTTGAAGTTATACTCTGAGTAGAGCACACTTAAGGGCTCCAATATGAGGAGATAATTCACAGTATTGAATATTAAAGCCAGATAAACGCCCTGACCGGTTTGGCTCAGTGGATGGAGCGTAGGCCTGCGGACTGTAGGGTCCCAGGTTTGATTCCCGTCAAGGGCATGTACCTTTATTGTGGGCACATCCCCAGTGGGGAGTGTGCAGGAGGCAGCTGATCAATGTTTCTCTCTCATTGATGTTTCTGACTATCCCTCTCCCCTTCTCTCTGTAGAAAATCAATAAAAATATATTTTAAAAAATAGAAGTAAGTTTAAAATGTTGCGCCTGGCTGTATGGCTCAGTGGTTGAGTGTCAACCTATGAACCAGGAGGTTATGGTTCCATTCCCCGTCAGGGCACATGTCCAGGTTGCGGGCTGGATCCCCAGTGTCGGGTGTGCAGGAGGCAGCCAGTCAATGATTCTCTCTCATCATTGATGTTTCTATCTCTCCCTCTCCCTTCCTCTCTGAAATGAACTTAAAATATATATAATGTTGCAATTCTGATTATAAAAATTAATGCAAAGGACAAAGATTCTAAAGTATTAAAAATGAGTTTGAAAACACAAGAAGGCAGGAATAGTGAGGGCTACAGTAAAGATAGGTTAAACCAGTCCTACTCATAGTGTGGTCCCCCCCGAGCAGCAGCATCTCCTAGAAGCTTGCTACAAACAGAAATGCGTAGGTCCCAGGCCTATGGAATCAGAACCTCTGGGTGGGACCCAGCGATCTGTGTTGTAACGATCTCTCTAGATGATTCTTATACATGTTCAAGTTTGAGGAGCACTGAGTTAAACTCCCTTTTCAGTGGTAATAGATATGAAAATATTTCCTGGTTGATTATAAGATTTAGAGAAATATATATCGTATACCCTGTCTAAAACAATGGAGAATGTTGGAAAATAATTGAACATTGGAGGGTAATGGAAAGGCAAAGAAGAGTCCATGTATCAAACAACTGAAATTTTGTTGGATGAAATTGAACGAACCAGAAGGGTGGAGCAAAGGAAAAAAGATAATCATAAAACAAGTGAAACCAAGCCAGATAGAGCCATTGAAGCAAATGGCATGGTCTCCTTTATTAAAAGACAAAGGTTCTCAGGTTAGTTTAAAATAATCCAATTATTAATGCCTTATTAGAGGCATGCCTAGTTAATTCATTATCTTTTCTCTTTCTCAGGAAACTCTTTGCTGCTTCCTTAGCTAAATTGATTTCCCTATTAGAATTTTCATAGCACTGAGAATGTCTCCTTTAAGAGCACCCACCGCCATGGTTGCAGCTTTAGATTTGCATGATCATTTGACTTTTCTGTCTTATTTTCCAGACTGTAAACTCCTTGAAGGCAGGGACCATGACTTTTTGCTCAACATTTTTGTGCCGACATTTAGCACGGTATCTGTTTAATGAATGAAAGCGCAGGGAAATGTCTCCAGGCACATGCAAACATGTAGAAAGGAGAATCTGACAAAGTAATTACCGAGAATTAGTAACATTAATGCCAGGCAAACTAATAAAACTATGGTTCTTAAATGTTCCTGAGCATTAGCATTTTCTAAGGGGTCTGTTAAAACACGGGTTGCTGGATCCCATCCCTAGAATTTTTCTTTCAGTCTGTCTTGGTTAAGTCCTGAGAATTTGCAACAGATTCCCAGGTGGTGCTGCTGCTGCTGGCCCAGGGACCTCACTTTGAGAAGGACCGCGCTACAAAACAGGGCAGTCTTAACAAAGGGCTCAGTTCCCAGTGAAGGTTTGGGTCCCTGAGCCTTTGTTCATCAAACAACATTATATCTAAACTAGAGGCCTGGTGCATGAAATTTGTGCACTCAAGGGGGTTCCTCTTATAGTCCGGCCACCAGCGCTGTGCTCACCAGCCATGAGCCTGGCTCAGGGCTTCTGGCTGAGCTATGCTCCCCCTGTGGTAGCGCACTCACCACCAGGGGACAGCTTCTGCATTGAGCGTCTGCCCTCTGGTGGTCAATGCACATCAGAGCAACCAGTCATTTCTCTGATTGATTTGCATATTAGCCTTTTATTATATAGGAGGATACACAAAATAAATGTAGAAATACCAGGAAGTGGGAGGATTTAGTACATTGAGTCTTTGGTCGAGCACGTAGACAAATAAGATTACATAGGGATACAGATGACGTAACAACTTTGAATCCTGCAAATAGCTTTGCCAGTGTTCATGAATCAGTTACAAAAATTATTTAACTACAAACAAATCTTAAAGTTTCTATATTGAGACAGAAATCCCGCTAACAATAAGAAGCCAATTTGAGCAAAAATACTTGTAACTAATATCAAGAACAAAATGTTGGTATTCTAATCTATAGAGTCTTAGGGATTTAAAAAGGGTAAGTATACCTATAGAGACACTGGCGGTAAACACAGAAACATCGTGAAAGAAAAACTGCAATTAAACATGAAAAATAGTAAATTTCCTTGCAACTCAAAGAGGTGGAAGATAAAGTCAGCACAGCATTGTAGCTTCCCCTATCAGTCACGATTTCAGAAGATAAGAATATCGAATGCTTGCTACCACGTATGGAAACAGTCATTTTCCCATCTTTCTGATTGAGATACAAAAGTGGCCCAACCTTTTTACAGGTAGTTGGTGCTTTGGTTATCAAAAGCCTTAAAAATGCATACCCTTCATTTGTCCCGTGGAAATAACGTGCAAAGGTTATGCACAATAATCTTTTATTTTGCCACGATGTGCAAAAATAATGAGCACGTGTGCAAAAACCTCTAACAAGGATGTGGATCGTAGCGTTACTCTTTTATATGTATGAGGGAAATTTGGGGGAGACATTCTAAATGTCCCCTGACGTAGGAGACCAGCGCAGCAAATTCTGAAGTCCAGTGGGAGCCGTGCAGCCAATAAGTGCAGTAGAGATCGAAGTTTATTGATTGAGCGAGATGTCCACAAAGTATGGTCTATCGAATGCACCAGGTTACAAAGAGGATATGGATCGGGGCCGCCCATTCAAGGCCTGCAGCAGCCAGACAGGTGATGTCAGTGTAAGGGGAGCGCGGGGTGGGGTTTGGGGCAAGTTGCGAGGTACACGTTCTACCCGAGGGGTAGCTGCTGCTCTTTGTTTTGGGGGTTACAGATGATTGAAATTTCTCTTTATTTTTTTTTTAATTTTGTATTTATCAATATTTTATAATTTTCCCCCAGTGAACAATATTACATCAGAAATTTTTAAGAAGAAAGAAGTTAGGCAGACCCAAAAGAGAGGTAAAAATAAAGTCTGGTGGGACCTGAGAGGAAGCAGTGACCTCTTCTGCTGGGGGGCATGGGGTGCTTGGGGGCAGGGAAAGGTCCTGGAGATGAGGGGACCCCAGCGTGGCCATGGCAAAGGGGCTGGTAGAGAGATTGGCACCGGAGGTCAGCTTGGGTCACCACACATTTCCCGGGCCTGAGGGTGGAGCGTTGAGGGAGAACAGTGTGTGCCAGGTACTGTTCTAAGCACTTGACATATAAATTTAATCCTCACAGCAATCCTATAAGGTGGTCCTATTATTACCCCCGCTTTACAGATAGGAAAACTGAGGCACAGAGAGGTTAAGAGATTTGCCCAAGGTCACACAGCTCGAAATGGCCGAGCTGGGATTTGAATTTAGATAGTGGTCGACTCAAGTGGGCTCCCAGTTCTAGTTGTCCCTGAATGAGGAGGAGTTTGGGGGGAGGGAGCACGCTGCTGCTCCTGGGTGGGAGCCAGGCACCTGTTCCCACACTTTTATCTGCTTCCTGGACAGAAACCGGCAATTACACCTGTGAATTCTGCGGAAAGCAGTACAAGTACTACACACCCTACCAGGAGCACGTGGCCTTACACGCCCCCATCAGTGAGTACCTTTTGTTGTTGGGGGGAGGTGGGCCACACTGTAGTCCCAGGCTTTGGGGTGTTACTAGGGGAGGTGAAACTGCAGGTGAACTTGATCTGAGCCAGTCTCTGGTGTCCAGGTGTGATCTGGGCCACCTTACTCAAGTAGCTGGGAAAGCCCCACTTTTAAGCCAGGAAAGCCCGAGTCTTCCAACAGTGGGTTCAGAGGGTCCTTCAGTGTCCAAGTCCTTCAGTGTCCCTGTCTCCACTTCTCTGAGCATCTCCACATCATGTTCCTGAATCCCCAGGCCCAAAGCCATCACCAGGTGGTATAGCCCCAGTCTGAACCCCTGCAGAGCCTGACCCAGGCAAGGGATGGCCAACTAGACAGGACAGCTCCTCGTTGTCCTTGGTGGTGGAAAGGGTGTGAAGCTGGGGTGCTAAGCCAGAGCTCAGAGCCCTGGGTGTGAATCCGGGTGGACTCATGGGCTTGCATGTGACCTGGGGCAGGCCCTGTCCTGTGTCTGACCTCCAGTCTTTCCTTCCGGAAGGGAAATGGCTGTCAGGGCCTTTCCCACAGGAACGGAGCAGCCTTCCATCCTCCTGACGCTGCCGGTTCCCCAGTGCCACTTCTGGATGTAGGAGCAGACTCTGTCCGTTACCCTCCTGTCCCTAGCATATGAGCTGGAGGCCTTCAGTCCTCAACTGAAATCCAGATGGAGGCGGGGCCTAACCATCTCCACAGGGCGGGATGTTTAGGAGCCGATGTAGGAGTTCCCCCTGCTTTTGTTTCTTAGGACAGAGCTGAGTGCATCCCACTCCACAGTCACTAAATGGGGAGTCGTAGGTCCAAAGACAGAGGTTGTGCAAGGTCAGCAGGGGTTTAAGCTGCCTAAGGTCTGGGAGGCCCATGACCCTTAAAGACCTGAAAATGGCAGCTCAGGCACGTGCCCTCCCCCTTCACCCCCCGAAGGCATTCGGGTGGCTAGGAAGGTGTCCAGAACTTAGAGGACAGTGTAGGCAGCTTCCCCGGGAAGTCCTTCCGCCCTGCTGGGCAGAGCAGCAGAGGTGGCGGGTCTCTCATGGGCGAGAACTCCCATCCTAAGATCCATAACTGGCTAGGATTCTTGTCCTGCTCAGCCTCTGACCTGTGCCTGTCACTTCCCTCCTCTGGGCTCAGGTTTCCCTTCTGTGGGAGCTCTTGAGGTCTTTTCCAGCCCAGGGGTCTGAAATCTAGGCATTGCCAAACCCTCAGGCCGGTAGACCAGGTGGCCGAACTAGAGGAACCCATCCTGCCAGTGAGGCTAGGGATGTGTGGGCCATCCATTTCCCACCACATGTTCTGGCCCGGCTGGAGGGGGAGGATACAGTTTCTGCTTGGTGGGCATGACCCATCCATTTGACTAGTGGTGCTGGTGCTGAGTCATCCATGGCCTGGACCCTCTGAGGATCCCTCTTTCCATGGGCCGGACTGGCAGCTGTGTGTGGACATCTGTCCTGCTGCCTGGTTCCTGGAGAGGATGCCACCCAGAATGCACTTAGATGTTAGCTGCAAGGCCAGCCTGCATCACGGTTTCAGCCTTTGGAGAGCACCTTCAGTGCCGCTTCTGTTCTCCCAACTTCCTGGAATAAGTTGAATATAGTCGTGGAGTTAACAAGAGGTGGAGTTTGGCCTTGAACCTTGGAAAGCCATTAGGAGCATCTCTGTCATTCCCAAAAGTTTCCTTGTGCCTTTTAGAATTCCGTGATCACCACTGCCCCATTCCGGGCAAGCACTCATCTGCTTCCTGTCACTATAGATTACTTTGCATTTTCTAGAATATTGCATATATGGAGTCTTACTCTTTTATTGTGCGTATGGGGGTGTCTGGCTTCTTTCACTCACCGTAATCGTTTCAAGAGTCTTCGTGTTTGCATGTATCCGTACTTCACTCCTTTTCATTGATGGGTAGTAGTATTCTATTTCCAGATACAATAAGTTCTTACTTTAAGTCACCAATAGGTTCTGTAATTTTAAGTGAAATGATGTATCACAAAACCAGTTTTGCCACGGCTCATTGACACAAGAGTTATGTTCCTATAGCATATCATCAATGTTATCATGAAATGGCATTGAACAAAATTACATTATTTGAGGACCTACTGTGTAGATACCACAGTGGTTTTTTTTATTCACTTATTGACGGACACATGGGTTGTTCCAGTTTAGAGCTAATACAGCTAAAGCAGCTGTGAACATTTCAGTGCACGTCTTTGTATGGACAAATGCTTTCATTTCTCTTGGGTAAATATCTGGGAGTGGAATGGCTGGATCGTATAGTAGGTGTATGTATGTTTAACTTTTAAGAAACAGCCAAATTGTTTTTCAAAGCGGTTATGTTACATTCCAGCCAGCAGTGTACTTTTCTTTTCATGTAATGTTCTTGTCTAATTTGGGTGTCAGAGTAATGCTGGCCTTACAGAATGAGTTGGAAAGAGCATTTCCTGCATGGCGTGTCAGTTAGGTTACAGTGATTGATAATATTGTTTAAATCTACACCTTTCCAGGGTTTTCAAAAACATATGCTTGTTCTGCCAAGTACCGATAGAGGAGAGTTAAAATCTACAACTTTAATTCTAGAGATGTTGTTTCTCCCTTTAGTTCTGTCAGGTTTCGATGCATATATTTTGAAACTTGTTTTTAAGTGCACACACTTGGGATCATTATGTCATGATGAATTGACCCTTTTAAAATTGTTCAATGCCCTTCTTTATATCTGGTAATACCCATTGTCTGAAATCTACTTTATTTGATATTAATATAGCCACTACAGCTTTCTTAGGATTAGTGTTTGCATGGTTTATCTCTTTTCATCCTTTGCTTTTTACTTATGTGTGTTTTTAAGTGCATACATATACTAGTAGTTGGTTCTCTCTCCTTTATCCAGCCTGACAATCCCTGCCTTTTAAATTAAGTGTTTAACCCATTTACATTTGATGTATTATTTTGATATGGTTAGATTTAAGTTTTTTACCTTGTTGTATTTCTAGTTGTAACATTTCTTCTTATTCTTTTTTTTTTTATCTTGCCTTCTTTAATATTAATCAAGAATTTAAAATATTTCCTCTGTTAGCTTTCCACCTATACTGCTTTTCCTTTAGTGGTTACTTTGTGGTTTATAATATATATCTTTAATGTTGTAATCTACCATGACTTTATATTATACATTATGTGAGAACCTCATTACAGTATACTTCCATTTATTACCCTCCTGTCCTTTGTGCTAGTCTTACATCATACACATGTCTTAACATATATATCATACACAGTCTAAATAAGTTATAAATCCAACAATTATTGTTTGCTTTAAACAGTCAATCCTTTGTTAAAGTAATTAAGAAATGAGAGAAAATGCCTTTTATATTTATTACATATTTACCATTTTCTGTACTTTATATAAATCTGAATTTCCTCTGTTATCCTTTTCCCTTTTCCTTTATTTCCTGAAGAACTTCCTTGAACATTTCTTACATTGTAGGTCTGTTGGTGAAAGATTTTCTTAACTGAAGATGTTTTTATTTCACCCTTTGAAGGACATCTTCTCTGAGCATAAAATTCTGGGTTGAGAATTTTTTTTAGCACTTTAAAAATATCATTATTTTATCTTCTTTGCTTATGCTGTGTCTTATGAGAAGTCAAAGGTCATTCTGATTATTCTATACTTGATGTATCTTTTTTCTGTGGATTATTTTAAATATTTCTTTATAATACTGGCTTTAATAATTTGACTATGGATATATAGTATTCTTTGGCTTTATCTTCTTTGGGGTTTATTGAGCTTTTTGCATCAGTGGGTTTATATTTTTCATCAAGGCAAGTTTTCAGTCAGTATTTCCATAAATATTTTTCTTACCCAATTTCTCTTTTGCCTCCTATTGAGACTTTATTGACGTGTATGTTACATTTTTTTTTTTTTTACAATGTTTACAGATCAATTGAAGCTGTGTTCAGTGTTTCAGCCTTGTTTTCCCTTTGTTTCTATTTGGATTGTATCAAGTACCCTGTTCTCAGGTTTGCTAATCTTTCTTCTACAGTGTCTTACTTTGTTTCATTGGAAATACTCATTAAGTGAATTTTTCATTTCAGCTATTTTATTATCTCTGTAATTTCCACTTGGTTCTGTTTGACATCATTTCTTTCTTCATTATGTTCATGTTATCCTTAAAGTCTTTGAGCATCTTTATAATAGCTGCATTAAGGTCCTTGACTGCAGAGTCTATTTCTTTTTTCCTGTTGAGTATTATTCACGTTTTCCTGCTCCACCCGATGGCATACTTTTTTTATTCTGTGCTGCTTGTGTGGATGCAGTGTTGTTGAGTGTCTGGATTTTGCTATCTTCCTTTGAAGAAGGTCAAATTTTGTTCTGGTAGGCAGTTAATAGGAGATTAGCTTGATAATTCAAAGGCTCCATTTTAAGCTGTGTTGGGGTGGGGTCTGGAGTACAGTAGCCTCTCCTTATCCGCGGTTTCACTTTCCCTGGTTTTAGTCAACTGTGGTGTAAAAATATTAAATGGAAAATTCCAGAAATCAACAATTTATATATTTTAAGTTGCACACTGTTCTGAGTCACAGGATGAAATCTCAAAGCATCCTGCTCCATCCCTCTTGGAACACGCGTGATCCTTTGTCTGCCTTATCCAGGCTTTCTAAGGACCCACCCCTACTTAGTAGCTGCCTCAGTTGTCAGATCGGCTGTCACAGTGCACAGTGCTTATGTTCCAAGTAAGCCTTATGTTAATAAAGGCCCCAACGCCGTGTGCATAACGTCTGTTACAGCCTGTAGTTGTAATGGTCCTATTTTATTATTAGTCCTCGTTGTTAATATCTTAGTATGCCTAATTTAAAAGTTAAAATTTGTCACAAATAGCCCTGACTGGTTTGGCTCAGTGGATGGAGCGTCGGCCTGCAGACTCAAGGGTCCCAAGTTCGATTCCGGTCAAGGGCATGTGCCTTGGTTGCAGTCACATCCCCAGTGAGGGGTGTGCAGGAGGCAGCTGATCGATGTTTCTCTCTCATCGATGTTTCTGGCTCTTTGTCCCTCTCCGTTCCTCTCTGTAATAAATCAATAAAATATATATTTTTTAAAAATTGTCACAAATATGTATGCCTAGCAAAAAACACACGTTACCTCTAGGACTCAGTACTGTCTGCGGTGTCCGGCATTCAGTGGAAGTCTTGGAATGTATCGCTCCTGGATAAGGGGGGTGCGGAGGTCCTTGTGCTAGGGTTAGCGTGTTCCTTCCGCGGCTGACTCTTCTGGGTCTCAGCTGAATGGCCAAGGTATTCAGCAAGGTCTCCTCTCTGGCAAATGGGAACTCAGACATCCCCTAACCTTGCACACCCCTGACTCCTCACTCACTCGCAGCCCCGCAGTCTGTCGGCTGCCAGGCTTTGCAGGGGGCCCCTCTGCGCAGTTCAGTTCTTTCTTTCTTTCCTCCCTTCTTTGTTATTCTGCCCTTCAAACTCCAGCCGCCCCGGAAGCCCTGAACTCTGACCGCCGACTCCTCAGTTCAGGGTGACGGGGGCGCTTCTATGGGCTTTACCTCTGTGTTGTGGTCCAGAGGTCTCCCCAGGCAGAGAGCAGGGGTGGTCGCGGGCTCCTGGGAGGTCTTCTTTCGGGATTCACAGGAGGCCCCTCCCTTCCTGTTCATGGCCTGAAAACCGCGGTTTCACGCGTTCTGTTCAGCTTTACCTTGAATCCGGAGGAGGGCCTGTCCTACCCCAGCGGCTCCATCATGGCCAGAGGTGTAAGGTCCCCAGTTCTCTTGCTAAGACGAAAATCCACAAGGAGGATTTCCCAGATCAGACCTGTGGATCCCGTCTCCCACTCATTCCCACCTCCAGCCTTGGGTCCCACGATGGCCACTTGCCGCAGATTCATTTCCACTCCCCTCTCCTTCAGGGCGTTCCCCTGCCCCCACCCGTGCCCCGGTCTCTTCTCCTTCTCAGTTGCATGGTTACCTTACTTTCACGTCCATATATTCTCTGAATATTTTGCTCCAGTTAAGCTTTCAACTTCACAGGAAGGAGAGATCACTGTGTTGTCTTATTTTTAAATATCTCTTTTATGTGTAAATATCTCCTGTGTTTCTTACAAGAGCACTCAGCCAGTCTGTCTACAACTCTTCCTTTCTCTCTGAAAGCCCAGGTAGGAATTCCAGCTTGACAGCATTTCCCGTGAGAAGGTCGACAGATGGTGTAACTGTGGAATGAAATGAGTTAGGAGCCTGGGAAATATGATGACTCAATCCCAAACTGCTCTGTGACCCCGGAGAGGTGCCTGTCCCTCTCTGAGCCTCTGCAGCCCTGTCTCCCTATACCCTGGGGCCACTGGAGGGTAACCTGTGAGATAGGCTTGCCTCAAGGAGAAGCGGGGGAAGGTTCTAGACTCCCAGCTTTTTCTCAGGCTCCAGGTAGGAGCGAGAGTCTTTGCTGTCTGTGGCCTGAGAAGTGGTGTCAACCCTCGAGCATGGGGGGCGGAGGTGGGGGCTGTGGCTCGAGAGGCCACTCACTCCGCCAGCTCGGCGGGCTCTTGGGGACTGAGCGTGACCCCCTCAGGTACCGCGCCCGGGTGGGAGCCGCCGGACGATCCAGACACGGGCTCTGAGTGTTCACATCCAGAGGTCTCCCCGTCTCCACGCTTCGTGGCCGCGAAGACCCAGGCGAACCAGTCGGGGAAAAAAGCTTCGGCCTCCGTGGTCCGATGCTCCACCCTCTTACACCGCACTCCTCCAGCCACCCAAACCCAGACGTTCCGCACGCCAAATTCAGGATCTCCAGCCAACAAGGCAGCCTCAGGTACCCACGGCCTGTGCCACCCCACACGTCCTCCATTCCGCCTCCCCCCACCTGCCACAGCTGAGCCCGGGGTCA